>JARHVA010002740.1:275000-460000 GCA_037957365.1 Torreya grandis
GAAAATTAGTTGTCTTATGCATCTTATTTTGATAAGCCTAGCTCCCCTCTCCTCTCCTAGATTCTATTCCAAGTGAATATTATCATACCAAATACCTTAAATAAATATGGTGTAGATAAATAAAAATTTAAATGGTCTCATCCTCTACTTATCTAGCTTAAGCTAAATTTTGATGGGGATGCTAAAGGCAATTTGGGCCTAGCGAGTGCAGGTGGTGTCATCAAAGATAATTCAAATAATTTTAGGGTGGCATATGTGGTTCCCCTAGGAACCCTAATGAATCTTGTTATGGAAGCACAAGGAACTCTTTAGTGATTCGACCTCACAATAAAAATGGGGATGGAATTTCTTATAATCAAAGGTTATTCCATAAATATCATAAATTGCCTAAAAGCTCTGAATCACTCATCCTAAAACATTATCAAGATAATAAATGATAAAAAATAATAATTTATCATTTCAAATTTGTGTCATTATTGCACATTTACAAAGAAGGAAATAAATTAGCTGATATAATGGCAAATATTAGGGTTCATTCAAGGTCATTTAATAGCTAACACGGTAATAATTTTCCTACTGACATCAATCCCCTTATTGAAATGGATAGAGGATAGCCCACACTATGAAATTATGACCACTTTAATGATGAATTAAATAAATCAAAGGAGTAGATGGTATTTCATGTAAAATGATCATTATCCATCCCTCTTTTAAGATTTTGCATGCTTGAATCAACCTAGCATCCCATAACATTAATTTATTTGGTCTTAATTCCAACATGAATTACACCAAAAAGGGTTTAAATAGGGTATTATATAGTATAATATTACAAAAAAAAATTATTGGCAAGGATCATTATCATTTAGAGCTAATTTATTATAATTAATCCAAAGTGGACAAGTACATTTGGCATAAAATGGTGAAGGATGGCTTGTAAACCTTTATAAATTGACTGATAGGCCATGAAATGGGACCATGTAAGGATTTATCTAAAGGGTGGAAATACTAATAGGTTCATATACATGGACTAATAATATTGATAACTAAAGAACTCATCATGGATGTAATAGGAATGGACACTCTGAGATCAAAGCAATCAAAGACAAGAAGAGGAAGAAAGATCTCATAAATATCTTCTTTAGCAAGGAAAAGAAAAAACCCAAGGCATTTTCCCAATTCAGGTTCTTTAGGATAGAATTATCAAAGAAGTGGCTCAAGTTTTGTCTACAAATTATGTGATATATTACCCTATAGGGAAAATATAATGTGATATTCTCCCATTACTTCCTCTTACTCAATCACTTCAGAGGTCACACCATTAATCTCCTATTTTTGTTTATAAAATCATTGGAAGCTATGATGATGAACTCTAACTTAAACCCATCAATGGACATCATTCATCAAGGCCTAATTCTCTACTAGTTAAGAAAGGGTAACTGTTGTGGTCTAGAATAGTCTTGGAGGTGATCAGTATTCTGAGTGAGATGGAGGAATCAAATAAAGATGAGAAATTCTTCACTAATTTTGATGCCAAAAAATATGGTAAGGAATAGGTTGAGGGGGCTAGAGGTGATTCTTCCCAAGGCTACTACAAATATCATGTCATTAATAGGTGAATTCAAGTTTATGTGACTCCTATGTCCAATACAGGTTGGGGGACACCTAACCCCAAGAACAAGGAAGGTATTAAGCATTAAATAGATAAGTTGTTCATAAATATTTCAATATAAAAGTTTCTCTATAATGATATTATGAAGGAATTTGATAATCTTAAAGGGATGTTGGGTTTTGAGTTAACATAAATGTAGGTTGGTAAAGAATAGGCAAGAACTAAGGAACTCACCACATAGAACAACACTTAGATTGGTGGGGTGGAATTTAACAAGGAGATCAAGAAGGAGATGGAAGAAACAAAGTTGACCATACACTAGAGGAAAAGTGAACATCAAAGGTGAAAGTTTAGTGGCCAAGAATTTGGTCATTTATTTTGAATCAAACTAGTCAAAATTTTCTCTATATATTTTTGTTTCCCTAGGAATTTTGGCTAAAGTTTAGTGTCTTTTGGTGAAAGGGTGTTTTTTTTTGGGTCTCTATTTGTTTCTATAGGTATTGTTGCTTTATCACACCTATCTTTTAGCTTATGTTGTATGAGAACAAGCCTTTTTAACCTAATTTTAACCAATATAATTTTAAAAAAAATGTTATTATTTTTATCTTGGTTATTATTAACATTCCTTTTCTTCTTAACTTGGTTTATAACACTATTAGTAGTGACATTTTAGTTATGGAATAATACTTTGGTCCCTTGGTTATTTTAGTTACTTATATTATTACTTTTATAACCATCATTGATTTGGTTAGAGGTAACGAGCTTCATTTAGATCCCATATGTCCTGAAACCTTTATATTTGGCTTGTTGGACTATTCAAAAATAATTTTCTAATGCTTATTTGTAATATTGGTAATGAAATTTCTAGAAATATTCCCTAGTTTCATGATTAAGAGAATGGAGGAAAATATCACATAACTCTCACTAATCAATATTGGGAGCAATGACATAAATGTGGAGTACTTTAAAATACCTCATGAAGATAAGATAAATAAAATCATCAAGGTCTTGTTTGATACGAAACAACTCTCATATGCAATCATGGTAAATCTTTTTAATGTCTAGGTATTTTTTAAAAATAGTGATGAGTTATTTAAAGGAATGAATGAAAGCCTCAAGAATTCACTAATACCCATCTAGGGTAATTCCTTCAAGGTTTTTTGGAAAACAAATTTCCACTACTACATACCAAGGAAGCAGTTTTCTAGTTATCATGGCATGAACCTTGATGTGAGAGTTATGGCCTCCTTCCCTTATATTTAGTAATTTTAGGTAATGAGTGAGGTAATATAACTCCTTAGATAATGTGATCAAGGGGATATTGAATGTATTCATATTAATTTATCATTGCATTTAAATATATCAAATAAATATCTGAGTAATTTGTAGGAGGGAGAGTTAGATAAGCCACTAGAGTTAGGTTATCAAGGGTAAATGTTATCACTTGAGTTCATGGTTAATAATAAGGCAAAAATAATGGTCCAACTATGTGGATCTGGAATACATATAAAAATATGGTATTAAAGAGTTGAAATTGGGTGTGTTAATTGGTGCATGGCTTGGTGTAACATATGTGGGAATAACATTGAGTGACACATGGATATGTAGGGCATAAGAAGGTAGCATAATAATATGTATATAGTTTTGGGTTACCAAATAAAGTGGCATGTGGGTATCTATTCTATTAGTAGTGATATATCAAAGAGGATAATTAGTAGGATTGTAGTTAGGAGGAATATGAAATAGAAATGAGATAATAACCACACTAATATAAGTATTATAGGAGATAAAACCCCCCATATTGTAGTAATATGATGAATTATTTTAAAGTGGACGGTATTCATTTAAGGAAATCTGATAGGGACTAATGGAATTTGGGTGGAAGGAGGATGCATTTGGTTATTAGCATTTGTCATAAATCCTTGATTTGATAGAACTATTTGAGAGAAAGCTTGGTTCCTCTCTAGGTCTCAAATGTATCCACCAAGGTGGATATGAGATCATCTAGATTAACTGCATGGACTAGTTTATAAACCTCCCTTGTAAGGAGTTAAGAAGGAACGGGATGTAACCTAAGATGAATTCATTCTTATTTGGTTGTTCATAATAATTCATATTAGATTATTTGTCATGTATTGGATTGAAAATATTTGAGTTAGAAGGAATGGGTAATTTTTTATTCTATCATGTACATTTTCTATGGTATTAATCCTTTCATTTTAATGGCTGAATATTTCCAGTTTACTAGTTGAATCTTTTGATTCTCCTAGAATCAAGGGTTTGTAAGATAATATGATTTTTTTCAAAACATGAGGATATGAATCACCTCCACTAGTCAAAGTCCTATCATTTGTATCATGGTGACTATTTTAAGTCTCTAAATATTTATAACTCTTCTTACACCACATTAGGCTTGGTGTGTGGAATAAAAGATGAAGATTTGTAATAAGGGTATGCATTTTCAATATTTAAATTTTGTTAATCATTGAAATTATCCCAATTGAAAAATGAAAGTATGTTTTGGATTTAGATATTATTTATGAAGGAATATAGGATAGGAATCCTACTAATATCCTCAAAAAATATATTCAAGGAGTGTATGAACACCCATAGAATAAATGGAAGAGGAGATAGATAGAATAAAGAATAATTATTAAAATATTAAAAACACAAAGGACAAACCTTTCACATCAAGTTCACCATATTTATACATATATTTATAGATAGTGGTATTAATGGCTACATTGATAAAAATTAGTGGATCATCATAATGAAAGATAATTTCATCATTGATCATATCCTCTTCAAGGAACTCAATAGAGGTTTTGTAAGAAGGATACATAGTTTCAATGGTATTTATGTTTGTAGGGTGAGATTCAATAGAATGTGGTTATTCATATATGAAATATGGATCTTCAATCTCTTGAATTTGTTGTATAAGTAATTTACAATGATAGGGTGAAGTACAAACCAACTCAAAAAGTGGAATTTTACAAGGCATAGAGTTTATTTCTTCAAGAAAGTTCAAATCAGACTTATAAGAATGAACAAGAGGTTTAGAAGGTAAATTAGACTTTGGAGGAAGAGATGTGTTTAGAGGATTGGAAGATATGGTTCCTCTTGAAATTCTAAAGTGACATTAGTAGTGGTAGTATCTTAAGAAGTTGTTCCTCCAAAGATGACTTCTTAGGTTTGGTAACACAATATTTGTGAGCTAGTTTATGATGATGATTGACCTTAGCATTATTGACATATTGATAATTGTTGAATTATTGATCATAGTGAACGTCAATTCCATAAACATCCTTGGCATTTGATTGATTATTAGAAGAAGTTTTTTGGTTATTTAAAGTATAAGCTTTAGAAGTTTGTCATTTTTTAGAAGTTTGTCATTGTGTTGAAACTCTTTAACTAAAGGATTAACCAAATCTCCAAGTTACCAAATAGAATGTTGGGGAAGTTGATTATACCATTATAATACATCACTAGTGAAGGTTTTCACTAAAATTTTTGTAGTGTAAAAGGTATTAGTCTAGATCCACTCCTTGTAAAGGTTGCTAAAGGATTTGATAAATGAAGTAGGGTCTTTAGTCCCAACATATTTGATAGTTGGAGATATGTTACCGATATCAATGGATATAATGAATGGAGATAAAGGCTCATTTTGAATATTTTGAATCATCTTGATATTCATTATTGGTTGAGGAATAAAATTATCTGAGGCATCCTGAAGAGGTAGAAGAATGAAATTGGGATTAACTTGAGGATGCATAGTTAGAGGTTGATTAGCAACATTGATTAGATGTTGTTGAAGTTGCATTATTTGGTTGCAATTAAAATTTTGAATTATGTTCATTTTTTGGATAATTTGGGTTAAAATTTGAGTTCTATCAAGAGGTGAGTTGGTGTTGGAAGGATCACTCCCCAAATTGGTGTTAGGGGAAAGATTATAAGAAGGAATATTAATGGGATTAATAAGTAATATTGCATCAATTATTCCCACATTAATTTTAGAACTTTGAAGATGAGAAGTTTCTAAGTAGGTATAGAAAGGATTTAATCTATCAAATTCATCTTGAGGTGTTATTTTCACCATATTGTAGTTCATGGATGAAGGAGGAGAAGAGGTGTCCCAAAAGTGATGGTGATCTTGAGAGGAAAAAAGAGGAATAAATGAGCATCCCATATAGTATCTAAATGGATTTAATCTATCAAAGAATATTATGAGAGGAGACTTCATTATGAATGAAGAGAGATGAATAGAATGTAAATAAGGAAGGAAAAAAGTAGTACAGGGTCAACTAAGTCAACCTAGAATAGAAATTAGGGCCTACAAATAGTATAAAGTATACTAGATAAATCTATTACATTGAACAGGGGTTAAAAAAGATACAAGGTTGACTGGGTTAACCTAATATAGTAGATAGGAAATCTAAGAATCTTATAATAGGTTGAAAAATGAAACAAGATTACTTTAAGCAAGTAATTTATAAAGAAATGATATAAAGGAAATAAATATTCAATTGGATTAATGTTGGCCAATTGAATTGAGGCACACAACACAAAAACCTTGCACCAATGCTAGCTAATGCAAGTTTTCTTAATACACAATAATATTGAGCAAAGAGAAAATAATCAACTTAGAAAGTAAAGAGATAAATAATTGGTCAACCTAAATGTTTATTGGATTATTAAGATATGATTTTAAATTTGATGGGAAGTTGGCTATAAGCAATAAACTAGAATAGAAATATAAGGATGGTTTCAGGTAGTTTGGGGTAAAATGGACTATAGTGACAATGATACAAGATTGGTATTGGGGCCTACCCCCTTAGTTCACACATTGAATCATTAAGGGTATCAGGTACTTAGCTAGAATATACCATTAACCATGATTTATACTTGACCAAAGTATCAAGTTAGATTGCCCCTTGGTGATGAAATCTAAGTAGGTTTACCTTGGGTAGACAAATGTTAAATTCATGTTTATATTATGTTATTTGGTCATGTGTACATAAAATAGAAAATAGTGAACTAAATGATTGATTAAAAACTACCTAATTAAGATATGTGATCTATTCTAATCATATAAGAAATAAGAAAAGAAAATATGAAATAATTACTAGCATATAATGTTAATTCCAACTTTGAAACAAGGTATAATGTTGATATAGTCAATATTGTATGCACAAAATAGAAAATAAGGTTGACAGAGTCAAACCTATATTATACAAGTAAGGTCTAAAAATGAATAGGGTCAATAGAGTCAACCTAGCTATCTAGACATCACATAAAACAGAAAATTGAGTTGGTAGTATTGATCTAGTTGACTGTGCAAGAGCAGTTTTTAAGACCAAAAACTATAAAAGAAAAGACTATAAAGAAAGTGATAGAGAGATGAAATGACCCTTGGTGGATCAAAGATGTAGATAATGAAGATTGTTTTTTAAGAACCTTGGTTAATGCTTTCAAATTTTGCTAATTGGGTTGACTAAGTTGATCAAGCTTTATAGAAACTTATTGCTAAGTGCTTAAAATATACAAGGTCAATTGGCTCAACCTAATATGCTGAATTAGATGCTTGAAAATATACAAGGTTGATAGGGTTGACCTAGTAGTATGGGCTGGATGTCTATAAATATAAAAAACTATACTGGGTCAACAAGATCGATCTAGTAGCCTATCCCTAAAAAACTGCACACAAAAGTTAGATAGTTAGTTGATAGAGTAAATATAGTATGGTATATATATATGATAAAATTAATGATGAATGAATGAAATAAGGTAATCAAATCTTGCAATGGTTGGTTCACATTGGGTTCACCATAATGTATGTAATTAGAAATGTATCATGTCTATAAACCAATCCTAGCTCAAAGAAGATAGAGCATAATTACACTTTCGATTGGGGATACATTTGTTAAGTGGGGGCATGACCAATATGAGGATCTACTAGACCCAATTATGGGATCATTTATCAAAATACACCATGCTATGAAGGATTTCAAAGCCTAGAGTCTAATGCAATCATACAATAACCCTAAAAGAGTCATAGTTTTAATGTTTAATATATTATAATAATAAGAAAGTAACTCTAATCTAGTGCACACTAATTATTGTGGCATAATATGAGGGGTTAGTAAAGTAATCAAAACATGTATAGGATAATATCAATTAAGCTAAATGTTAAGAGTAATATTATTCGATCCAGTACTAATGTTACTTCAATCTACTAAAAAAAATGAGAACAAAGTTAGAATATACTTACCTAAATGTTAACCCATCAAGAATCAATCTTTCCCTTGGTGAAAGGGGCTTCATAAGAGGTTTTTATGGTTTTTAATGATAACTAAGAAAGGCCAAATCATCTAATACTTATCCACAAATATAGATTCTTCAATTAAAAACCCTAGGTTAAGACTCCTTAATTAAAATGGTGGAAGATCATATTGTAAAAAATCATAAATGAATAACAACTCTTTATTTCATATTGAAATAATGATGAAATTATTTTGTATTTATAGGTGGGTCTTACCCTAAATCCTCTCAAAAATGTTGGCTATATAGGGTCAACCCAGTCGACCATGTATATTTTTGAGGATAATTCACTAGGTCTCAGTTAGGTCAACTAAAAGGATAATAAACTTAGGAAGTGTAAAATACCCCTAGACTATATAGGTTTGACCCAGTTGACCTATTACATCTAACTATCCAAAAGGTAATTACGATAAAAAAGGAATATGGAAAGAGGAAAATGACTGGAGGAATGTGCAAGGGAGGAGTAATAGCTTAGGGAATGGTTTTAAGAGCTTTTTGAATTTGAAATAATGTGGCAATAATGGACAACAATCCTATAAAACACCAAAGGTCTACCCACCCCTTTGTTGGTACACCCCTTAGGGCATGTACCCAGAGAGATTGAGTCTTGATAGGTTCCTATAAGATGTAAAGCATTAGTATTTGATAAAAGTTGAAAATATTATTTGTATACATATGCCACACTTGAATCTCATCACATGTCGCTAAGGTGTAATAGGGGATGGTGCTTCATGAAATAACACAGTAACACACAATGATGATGCTCAAAAAATTATAGTATTTTAAAGCAAAAATAACTGAAAGTAAATGATTGAAAAGTAAATAACTAAAAAGTAAAATACTAAAAATTAAATGTGATGCATACCTTGACTTACCTTTTATCATGGGATTCTTGTCTATTGTGTTGTTAGTTTTTATTATGTAGGGTGTAGAGACTACTTTTGACAAACCCAAAAAGACAAAATTAAAGAGCAAAAATAAATAAATACAAGAAAATCCAATATAGTTGGTGCTATGAGGATGGGACATATTAGGGAAATTTGGAAAGATGAGGTGACAAGTGATATTTTAGACTAAATGACCAAGTCAAAAAATAAGAGAAAATCAAGTAACAAATACTAAAGACCAAAAAACTCAAAAAATCTATCCTTATATAATAAAGACAAAATAACCAAGTAAAACCAAGGATACATGTCAAATAGGATGGTAATCAAAAAAATCAATGGTAAAAAGAAGAAACAAAATGGTAAAACAATATTGATTAGTGAGAAGGAATAATCCACATCTTACTCAACAATGGAAAAAGAAGGCCTAAAAGGGAAAACAACATTGGTGTGTGAGAAGTAACAAGCCAACCTCACTAATAATGGAAAATAGGGTACAAACCCAAGTGTCCATAATAGTAGAAAATTAAAATAATGACAAATGGTAAAAGGAAGGTAAAGTAAGTCTAGGAATGTAATTTTATAGTATAAATAAGGAAGTAATCTATAGTTGTTTAAACATGTTGTTTCAATCTAAGGGTAAATAAAACTAAAACAAATTAGTGATAGCATGTTTTTAAGAGGTGATGAAGAAGGAATTAAAGAAGAAGGGAAAACAAATTTGGAATCAAAATGTATATATCAAGGGGGAAATTAAATGGGTGGAGGGGAGAATGAAGGAAAAACCAAAGTAGAGGAACTCTTTATCAAAGTTAAGACACTCAAATTAGGTTTGTCAAAACAAGAGGACTTTCAAACATAAGGACTCTAAAGAACTTATTTAAGCACAAAAGTCTAAGGTAAAAAAATGGAATATATAGATCATCCTATGAAAGCATAAAAAGTAAAATGGACCTACTTTCACACAACATGTTCCCCATTCCTCAGGACCCCTTACAAAGCCATCAATATACTATAAAGATTGGTTACTTATGTGAGAAATTAGGTAACACAATAGAGTTTATTGAATTCCCCTATTCCAATCTATTGGCCTATAGCACCCCAAAGGACCTTAGCTTTATGTGAGGCCAACTGTGGAGTTTGAGTTTTGATTGGAGATAGGATATGCTATTTTAATCACATATTTTGGTGTGATATTGACTTTTGAGATTTGAATTTTTAATTTTGTATATATAATTTCCTTTTGTTTCAAAGGATTTATCTTTTAACTTTCTTTATGTCTTTTTCTATTCCTCCTCCATATAGGTTTGGAAAACCAAACATAGGTGTTAAATATGACTTTTATTTGAATACTTAGGACAAGGTTGTTAAGAGAGAAAAACTTTAAAGAGCATGGGGTCCAAGTGTATCATAAATATAGGTAAAATAAAAGTGTTGTCTTGAATTTAGCCTTGTCTTATCCAGTGAGGAGTGAAATAAAGGGGAAATCAATAGGAGTGACACATGGAAAAATTTGAATTGCTTCAAATTATAAAAAAAGTGACAAAGGGAAAAAGGGATATAATGACAGTAAAGTGTGATTCCTTATCATAAGATTGAGGGAAATGGAGGAAAACATTCTAACATAGATTGTTGTACAAATTCTAACAAAATAAACAAAATATAAAGTTTGAGAAAAAGGATGTAAAAGATGAAAAGATGGTAATTTTATGAGGAGGGTTGGGTCCTATCCCTTGTCTTACACTATAACTTCATAAAAGAGAAACCTATGGGGTGTCAACAAGCAAGTGAAAGATAAAGTAAGATAAGCAAAAAGATGGTAATTTTGTGAGGAATGTCAAGTCCTATCCATGGTTTTACAAAGAAACTCATAGAATAAAAACCCAAGGGGTGTCAAAAAAATAAAATGCAAGAAGATAAAGAAGACTATGATACATCAAGAAACCAAAAGACCAAAAGGGAAGACTAAAGATTTGTGAAAGGAAGAAAATTGCTGTAGAGGGAGAGATCCATGTAAGTAACTTATAAAAAGTGTTAGATGTAGATATAAAGCATTAAAAGAAGGAAATGGTTAGGCAAAATACTTTTTGAGGAGTTATGCATTGATGAGCTCTTTGAAAACATGGCCTTAATTGGTTTGAAGGTGGTAGGTGCTTGGACAAAGAATATCTTTGACTAAATATGGGCCCCACCATTTTTGGGCATATTTACCTTCTTTATCATGGGTGTAATCGAATTTAAGGACAAGCTCAATATTAAAAGTGTGTACTTTAACATGTTTATTATTTTGTTGGGTAATGCAAGCCTTGTATTGGTGGTTATGTTATAAGGCAAAAATATGACATTCATCAAGTAGATCAATTGTATGAAGATGAGATTCACATAATTCTTCATCAAGAATAATACCATGAATAAATATAAAAAGAGAGGGAAGTTCAACTTTTAAAGGAACAATTGACACAAAACCATAGACTAGAGAGAATGATGTTGCCCTAATGGTAGTATGTATACTAGTCCTATAGGCCCAAAGTATAGGATAAAGATGAAGATGCCAATTTATGTGAGTTTCATGAATTATCTTTGGGAAAATTTTGTTGATAATTTTATTAGTGGATTTAGCTTGTCCATTACATTATGGATGATAAGGCATGGAATTTTTTTGATTAATTTTGAATTTGTTTCAATGTTGTTTAACATGTTTATTTTTGAAATTACCACCATTGTCTGAAATGATGGTATGGGTAGCACCAAAGTGGAAAATGATTTTAAGAATAAATTTGTAAATGGTAGGACTAGTGATGTTAATAAGGGTCATGGCTTTTACCCACTTGGTAAAATATTTGGTAGCAGTGATGATAAACACATGCCCATCTTCAAAGTGAGGTAGTTTACTAGTTAGATTGAATCCCCATGTGGAAAATGGCCAAGGAGATTTAATATTTTGAAGTTTGACTGGAGGTGAATTAATTAGATCATCATGAAGTTGGAAAAGATTACACTTTTTAGCATATTCAATTGTATCCTTTTAAAAAGTAGGCCATAAGTAACCCATAAATAGGCATTTGTGGGTTGTAGTATATCCACTCAGTGGCCACCACAAATTTCCCCATGTTATTGTTCAAGAAGAGGAGGTAAATAATCTTTTATAACATAATAGAACAAGGTATCTTCAGTGTTGTGAAAATAAAGTATATTATGTCAAAATACATACTTGAAAGCTTGTTTATGAATATGTGTATTTTCACGAGATTTTAAATTAGGAGGATAATTTTAATGTTACAAGAATTGAATGATGTCTTAGTACCATGGGATTTGTTAAATGGTAATAGTCTCAAAATAATAGATAATCAAATATGGTGGTTGAGTTGAGTATCAAGATTTTCTTACTTGTATAAGAAAAGTAGGAATGAAAAGAACTTGGTGTGAATGAAAGAGAGATGTTGATGAGGAAAGAGAGTCAACAATGGAATTTTGATCTCTAGGAATAGGCTCAATAGTGAAAGAGATGAAATCATTAGCAAGAGTGGTTATAATTTGAAGAGATGTGATGAGGTTTTCCATTTCACATTGATATTCACCACTGACTTGATGATAAATTATTTGAGAATCACCTAAAGCATGAAGGTATTGAATTTCTAAGTGAAGAATAATTCTCATGCCTAAATTAAGAGCTTCGTATTTAAACATATTATTGGTGACATCAAATGTGAATAAAAATTTGAAAGGGATGGTCTTGCCAAGAGGGTTTGTGAGAATGTAACTTACCTTAGATCATTGAAGGTATTTAGGACCATCAAAGTGAAGGGTCCAAGTATCCTCATGCAAGTTAACATTAATTTTAGGAAGCTCCTTGATAACTACTTTTGGTTTAGTAGTACCAAAAGGAGTAGTGGATTCATCAAGATTATTGGCTTTAATATTGGTGGTAAAGCTATTAAAATAGTATTTGAGAGAAATAAATTGATTAAGACCTTTGATGTAAAGAATATTGTCATCTAGGAGGTTATCTTGAAGAGAAAAGGTGATTAGAACTAGAGTTATGACAATTTGATTAGCTATGATTTTCCCTTTGACATCTTTTTGAGTATTGATGTAGAGATCAAATTCCATAAGGAGGACCATCGATTTACCAATTATATCTCTATGAAAAAATTATTTAGAGAATAAATGATGAAGGGGGTTAGAATGAATAATGACATAGGTAATTTGGTAAAGCATATAGTGGTGAAGAGTTTTAGCTATGAAATAGATGGTGAAGTAATTAAGCTCAATTTTGGTATAACATGTCTCATAATCAATGAAGCCTCTGCTAATGTAGTATATAACATACTCTCTTCCCATATCATCTTGTTGTGAAAGAATTACCCCAACTAGTGTGGAAGAAGTATATAGAATCAAGGGTTTAGCATTGGAAGGAGGATGAAGTGTAGGTGGATGAAATAATGTCTCTTTCATGTTATCAAAGGCTTTTTGACATAGATCCACCCATTCTAAAGTAGTACCTTTCTTAAGAAGGGAATTGATAGAGTGAATTCAATATGCCATTTTGGGATGAATCATCTAAATTCCCCAAGTTTTCCTAAATAATTATGAATGTCAGGAATAGAATGAGGAATAGACATGTTGATGATATCACTAATTTTGGCAGGGTCAACATCAATGCCATGGAGAGAGACTAAAAATTTCTAGATGTGACTCCAAAGAATTTTTTTTAAGGATTAAGCCTAACTTTATATTTATGAAGATGGTCAAATATGATATCAAGGTTATAAAGATAATTCTTATGATGTTCGGATTTAGTAATGAGATCATCCATATAGGTTTAAATAATTTTGTGAATGAGATCATGAAAGATGTGAGTCATCACCCATTGGTAAGTGGATCCAACATTCTTGAGGCTGAAGGGTATTTTGACATAGCAATAGGTGCACTATTCCATGGTGAAATTTGTCGTATGTTGATCCTCAAGAGCAATATGAATCTAGTTGTATCCCAAGAAGCCATCCATAAGAGATAACATTTTTTAACATGCCATGGAATCAACAATGGCATATATAAAAGGTGAATGGAAGTTATCCTTAGGGCAAGTAAGATTAAGATTATGAAAATCAATAAAAATGCAAATAACCATATTGACCTTCTTTTGAATTAGAAAAATGTTAGAAACCCATTTAGAATAATCCACTAGTTTGATAAATTTAGCATCAAGTAATTTGATTATTTCCTTATAACATAAAGTGGAAACTTTAGGCAAAAATTCTCTTTGTTTTTGATGCACAAGCTTAGCATCAAGATAAGTAATGATGTTATGCACCACAATTCTAGGGTCAATTTTAGGCATGTCCTCATAGGAACAAGCAAAAACCTCTTGATATTTGTCAAAGAATAGGCTAAAATTATCATGTTCAATAGGTGAGAGCTTACAAGAGACAATAGTTGGTAAAAGACAAGATGGAGCACCATATTTAATGTGAGTGGTTTCTTCAATAATCATGGCATTGCCATCTTGAAAGTGGTATGTTACATTAGGTAAAGTTTAAATTGTATTTGTTTTAGGTTAAATGTTAGAAACAAAGTTATTGAAGTAAGGAGTTTTAGTGTTAAAAGTTCTAAGTTTATAATGTTTTTGAGGAAGTTGAGGTTCTTTGGCATAAAGTGACTCAAGGATAGCTTCATTATTAGGCAAGGTAGGAAGAAGACCATAATACTCAACATATACTTCAAGATCTAGAATTTTATTTCCATGCTAATCATACTTAGAATGTATCTGATGAACAATGATTGCCTTAGCATCTAATATAATTTAAGGAGTAAAATAAGTAGATAAAAAGAAGAGATTAGAATATTTTTGGGTTAAATGATGGAAAAAAGATCAAATGTAACGATTAGATCAATAGGTGGTAAAGGAGATATAGATATTTTTGAAGGTTTGAAAGGTATAATTTTCTCTACCACCTAAGGAGTATCTATAAGAGGAATATCGGCAAGAAGTACATGAACCTCAAGATCTAAGGTATGATATATAGAAATGGTATGAACATCCCAATTAAAATCATGAATTTGGGCTAAGGTTTTTTGATAATGTTATACATCCAAGTCTTAAGATTGAGCTTGGAACATGATCTAGTTATCATCATACATTGGAGAAATTGTAAATGCTTGAGAATCAGGGGGAGTTTCAGAGGGTGAAATATTGATATTAATAAATATATTAGGAGACATGATGAGAGGATCATGAAATAATTTGGCCACTCCAAAATCATTGTAAGTGAATGCATATTTAGGTAAAGAAGGATCCTAAGTATTACATGGAGGGGAAAAATTGGTAATTTCATCAATTAAAGGAATAGTATGGTCCCTAGATAATAAAGATGGAAGAAGCCATTTAAAAATTTAGTGAGGCAACTTGGTAATATTACAAGTATGTTTCAAGTCATTAGGCTCATCATCGTTAGAATCTATAAGAGTAATTTGTAAATCAGGATTCATGTTGATGAACTTGGGTAAAGGAGCACTATTGATTTTATGAATGTTAGGAATGAGATATTGTGATTTAGGATTGAGAAGCTTAATGCTCCATGGGTTATGATTAGCTTCATGCTTATTCCATTTTCCATTGTGTTATAATTTAATAAATTGACTACTAGAAGAATCAATGGCCCTCATTAGATGAGTCCATGGATGACCAAGGAGTATGTTATAATATAAATTAAGATCAATGACCATAAGATTGGTTCAAATAGTCTTAGGTCCAATAGTTAGTGGAAGCCAAATATAACCAAGTGGTTTTTTATTATTCTTATCAAAACCATGACAAGTAAAATGAGTGTTCTTGAGATGATCCTTTTTATAACCAAGTTGTTAGATGAGCAATAAAGATGTTACATTAATACTAAAACCTTCATCAAATAGAAATTAATGGAATAGAGTGGTATTAATGGCTAATTTGATAAAAAGAGGTGGATCATTATAATAATAAAAAAATTCACCATTGATCATGTCCTCTTTAAGGAATTCAATAGAGGGCTTGGAAGGACACACAGTTTTAATGGTATTTGCATTGGTAGGTTGAGATTCAGTAGAAGGTGGTTCTTCATATATGTAAAATGGATCTTCGATCTATTGAAGTTGTTTCATAAAGAATGTATGATGATAGGGTGATGTATAAACCAGCTCCATAAGTGTAATTTTACAAGGCATAGAGTTGAGTTCTTCAAGAAAATTTTAATGAGACTTAGAAGAACTAGCATGAGGTTTAAAAGGTAAATTAGACTTTTGAGGAAGAGATGACGTTGAAGGATTGGAAAGGAGGAGATGGTTATTCTAAAAATTTTCAGGAAATACTAGTAGTGGTAGTATATTTAGTAATTTATTCCTCTAAAGATGGATTCTTAGGTTTGGTAATGGTATCTTTACGACTAGGTTTATGATGATAACTAACCTTAGAAGTATTGACATATTGAGAATTATTAAAATATGGTCATAATTGGCATTAATGGTACAAATATCCTTGGTATTTGATTGATTATTGAAATAAAATTTTTGGTTATTTGAAGTATAAGTTTTTGAACATTGTCATTTTTTATAAGTAATAGTGTATTCTTGATGATGAAGATTGATCATAGCTTCATGATTGAATGAATCACTTAGCACATAAGAGACAATAAATTTTGTGAGCCCTATATAATATTCATGAAAATGCCCAATGTAAACATATAACCAAAAAAATATATTGAGGTCATACCACCTAGGAGGAGCATTGGGATAGATGAAAGGTTTTGAGGGTGGTAAAAATTATTTCATTTGTTGAACTGAAAGAGGTGTATGAGAAGGTAAAGGAACATCAATTTTGGTAGCTCGTAGTTTGGTTTTTAGAGTATTACTAATGATATCATTAGATGTTTAGAAATATTTTTTAATAAGATTTGGATTATTTTTGAATTTATTCATGGTAAATTCTTGACATTTTGCTTGATCAAGAACTCCATTAAGTTTTAAGGTTCAAAGTATCAAACCTTATATTGAAGAGTGGGAGTCAAAGTAGTGAAAAAGAGTTTGAATAAGTTATCATCAATCATGTTATGGTCTTCTTTATGAGATAAATATTTCCATGTTTTAATAAAGTTATGAGTTGATTCAGTAGAAGATTTCTTAGCAATGATGAAGTGGCTAAGACAAATTTTGAGAAGGTCATTGTGTTGAAACTCTTTAACTAAGGGATTAACCAAATCTTCAAGTTGTCAAATAGAATGTTAGGGAAGTTGATTTTACCATTCTAATACATTTCTAGTGAAGGTTTTCACTAAGATTTAATTAGTGGTAAAGGTATTAGTTTGGATCCATTTCTTGTAAAGGTTACCAAAGGATTTGAGAAATGAGGTAGGGTTTTTAGTCGCATAATATTTGATAATTAGAGATATATTACCGATATTAATGGATATAATGAAGGGGGATAAAGGATCATTTAATAGTTTTAATAATCTTTTTATTCATTACAAGTTGAGGAACAACATTACCTAAGGCATCCTGAAGAGGTGGAGAAATGAAATTGGAATTATCTTGAGGATGCATAGTTTGAGGTTGATTAGCCATATTGATTATATGTTGTTGAAGTTGCATAATTTGGTTGGTATTATAATTTTGTATTATGTTCATTTTTTGGATAACTTGGGCTAAAATTTGAGTTGTATCAGGGGGTGAGTTGTTGTTGGAAGGAGCACTATCCAAATTCATGTTAGGGGGAGGATTAGAAGAAGGATTATTAATGGGATTGTTAAGTAAACTTGTATTAATTACTCCCACATTACATTGAAAATTTTGAAGATGATAAGTTTCTTGGTAGGTATAAAAAGGATTAGATCAATCAACTTCACCTTGAGGTGTTATTTACACCATATTGTAGTTCATGGATGAAGGAGGAGGAGAGGTATCCCAAGAGTGATGGTTCTCATGTGAGAAAAAGAAGGGAAGAAATGAACATCCCATATAGTATCTAAATGGATTCAAGTTATACAAGATGATTCTAATAAGAGAACTCATTATGATTGAAGAGAGATAACCAAAATGGAAAGGAGAAATAGATAACTAGATTGATAAATAAGGAAGGCAAAAAGGAGTAAAATATTGATTGGGTCAATTTGGTACAGTGAACAGGGGTTAAAAAAGATATAGGGTTGACTAGGTTGACCTAGTAGATAAGAAATTTAAGAATCTTATAACAAGTTATGGAATAATACAAGATTACTTTAATAAAGTATTTTTGAAAAAAATGATAGAAAAGAAACAAAAAATCAATTGGATTAATGTTGGCCAATCCAATTGAGGCACACAACACAAAAACCTTGTACCAACACTATCTAATGCAAGTTTTTTCAATACAAAATACAATTGAGTAGAGAGAAAGCAATCAACTTGGAAAGTAGATAGATAACTAATTGGTTGACTTGAATGTTTATTAGATTATTAAGTTTTGATTTTTAATGTGATGGGAAGTTGTCTATAAGTAATGAACTAGAATGGCATTCTAAGGATGGTTTCAGGTAGTTTGGGCTGAAAGGGACTATAATGGAAATAATATAGGCTTGTTATTGGGGCCTACCCCCTCACTTCACACACCACAATGCTACCCCCTCACTTCACACACCATAGTGATAAGGGTGTCATGTGCTTAGCTAGAATATACCATTAACCATGCTTGATACTTAACCAAAGTATTAAGTCATTTTCCCCCTTAGTGATGAGATCCAAGTAGATTGGCCTTGGGTAGACAAATGTTAAAATATGTGTTTAGACTATGTGATTTGGTCATGTGTGCATAAAATATGAAATAGTGAACTAAATGATTAATGAAAACCACTTAATTAAGTTATTTGATCTATTCTAAGCATGCAAGTAACAAAAAAAGAAAGGGTCAATTAATTACTAGCATGTAAGGTTAATTCCAACTTTTAAACAAGGTACAATGTTGATATGGTTAGGAATGTATGCATAAAATATAGAACAAGGTCGACAGGGTCAAACCTATACTGTAGAAGTAAGGTCTAAAAATGAACAAGGTAATTTTTAAATAACATAATACACCATTAAATTCTTAATATCAAAGGGAAATTTTTATATCTATGATCCCATTAATTCCCTAAAAAATTGGTCCTTTACTTCCTCTACATAATAATATGTTGACACCATAAACTCCAATACACAAATATTCATGGTACCTCTATACAACATATCCACAATTTTGGTCTAAAAAATATCAATGTTACGTCTAGGTATATTTGATCCCATAGTTTCTACTTATATCCATAATATAGGTAGGAAACTATCCATGTAAGTGTCCGGGTAGCTCACAAAAAAATATTTCATAAAGAGTGTCATGTAAATGTTATACTAAACTTGCCTTTGGGGATTGTTTTTCAAAATTTTGATGATTCACTCTAGAGTCACACTAAAACTCCTCAAATCACCTCTCATAATTCTTCCCAATGAAATTTATCAGATCATATCCACTCACTACCTTCTATAAACAATTAAACTATGTCCTAGAAATAGATGCAAAATGTTGGGTGTTTTTATGAACACCATAAGTTATGTGCCACACGTATACCCAAAAACTACACATATAGCTTACATATCATGAAAATTACTTTTTCACTTAACTGAATCATAGAGAGAGACTACCGATTCAAATTTGTCATATTTATACAAATATGCCATAAATTAACTATATTATTCACCCATTACAATATTAACAAAATCAATACTTCTTCTTAACATATATGAATATAATATTTAATATAACATAGTTATAACTAACACTTGAATACTTTAACAAATAGGTCTATGGCATTCACGTAACCATACCTAAACAAAACACACACACACACACACACACATATATATATATATATATATATATATATATATATATGTATATATATATATATGTACGTATGTATATATATATATATATGTATGTATATATATATATATGTGTGTGTGTGTGTGTGTGTGTGTGTATGTATGTATGTATGTATGTATGTATATATATATATATGTATATATATATATATGTGTGTGTGTATATATATATGTATATGTATATATGTATATATATAAATATATCAAAGCATAAATATAATCATTTGATAAATCTTGTAACTTCTCATTAAAATAATAATGTTACATTTATGCTAATTCCTTTCCTTTGCAATGTATTAATAGTTCAATACAACTCACCATGATATTAAAAAAGATATTCTAAGTAATAATGACTTAACATTTTAACATCATAGTAACACCAATTCTCTAAATGCCTATTCTAAGAAATGGCAGTGATTTTTATATTTACAATTCAACCTCATGGTTAGAAATAACAATTATTTTCCCAAAAATAATGTATAATTATTCTATAATTATTAGGGTGAATTTATTTACAAAAAAATTTATTCACTAAACAAACTCTTATGTTTTAACCATTTTTTGTTAGATTCACTCAAAGGCTATTTCTAACAATAGTTTATCTGAATGTCTTATTTTGTAAACTCACTCTACTAACCTAGTATATTATTACTTATTCTATGATCCATGGTTTTTGAAACGTCTTTCCTATTTCCCATTATTTTCATTCTATATTGACCATTTTTTAGTCATTGGTGCATTCCAATATATTGTCTAATATATTCTGACCACTCCCAAGTTTCTTAGTACATCTACACAACCTCATCTTTATGTGCCTATATTATTGTTTTTCACTACTAGAATAAATAAATTTTAGGTATTTATGTATTTATTTTGTTTTGATAAATGTACATCATTTTCACCCTTCTAATTCTACATATATACTTGTATAATTCTATAATTAGGCCAAAATTTGGGCCCAAAAATTACAAGGATTCACCAAGTACTATTTTATGAAAAAATTATTTATTACAAGTTAATTTGGTTCCCTCATAATAATAAACACCCTACACATCACCTTTAATGATTGGGGGAAATATAATTTTGTAACCATAATCATATAAATGGAAGTAAAGATAAAAATTGTTATTCATTTCAAAATAAGATTGAAAAACTTATGGACAGTAATGTTATTACATTTGGAAAATCTAACAATACTCACATAAGGTTTTCGTCTACATATCCTTATATTATTCATTCTATGATGTTCCTAAAAAAGGAAAACAACGGTCCATTACTTAAAGATTAATCATAATAATAATGACCAACATACGTTCAACATTATTACACAAAATAGTAATCAACTTAGGAATAAGGTTTAAGATTATGATAAACCAATATCAAAATATAGAAATTATACAAGAACAACATTTTTAAATATCTCATTAACATTATTACTATTTTATTCTATCCAATATATAATATTAGTTTTGTATTAAAAAATATAGGTTATAAATAACAATCAAAACCCATTCTCTAAGAAATCAAATTTAAAGATAACATGAAACCATCAATAAATTCAAACATTTATATCGTGCATCTCCACAAGAAAACATCATTATGAAAACTACCAACTAGAAGGGAGATAACTAAGTTGAGCCCAACTATTTTTAGCCATTACAACCTAAACCATCAAACTAATCATGAAATAATATCTCATAAAAAATAGAAATGGAATAAAATAATACATAGGTAAATGAACAATAAAGAGAGTTCATGCTTTATTAATCCACCACAAAAAATAGGGTTTTTACATATAAGAACAAAAAAACACAATCATAAAATATAACACAAAAATGAACTCATATAGTTTAGACATACAATCCATCAAGAACATATGACCATATAGGGTTATAGTCATATTCCTAAACTTTTATCCATCTAAAGGAAAAAATCATCTATAAATTTAAATTACATTGATCAATCAAAGGAATAATTAAGTGGGGATTGATTTTGAATGAAATATTTATCAAACATATTTTGGTCTCAATATAGACAATATCATAGCAAAGAAGGAAAATGAATAGTTAAGTTTTAAAGGGTTGAGAGAGGATATAAAATGGAGAAGATAAGGTGAATAGAGAATCATGTAAGGCATGGATGTTTGGTAGGGTTCCTATTCTCCCTTCTACACTTGGTTCCATCTATAATTAAATTTAACATGGCACCCAAATATAGTAGCATGAAACGAAATAACAATGATAGGAAATAAAATAACCAAAACTCAGTCCTCAATCAATGACATATTACAAGATTTATTTTTATTTATGACTAACTCCTTTGTTTTCTCTCTTTCTTATTCATCCCTTTGGAAAATTTCAAAATGTGCTATAAATCCACTTAGAAATGATTCTAATAACTCCAATAATGGAAAACTCAAAGATAGGATGGAATAGAGGATAAAAATAAAAATTTCTCATGGTTTCCTAGCAAGGATTCCTCTTCGTTTCATGTATTATGACTCAACCCACAACCTTCCTCATTATTATTTTCTTCATTCTACATTTTATTTTATTTTATTTCTTCTATGTTGCCTCCAATTCCTTTTAACCTGAGGTCAACACATTTATGTCATGTTTAACCAATAAAACATTTTTA
The DNA here is from genome assembly GCA_037957365.1 of Torreya grandis. Classification (NCBI taxonomy): domain Eukaryota; kingdom Viridiplantae; phylum Streptophyta; class Pinopsida; order Cupressales; family Taxaceae; genus Torreya; species Torreya grandis. The sequence continues at coordinate 297,366 of JARHVA010002740.1, forward strand.
ATAATAAAAATTCCTTTTAAAATATTCACATAATTGTTTTTCCTCTAAGGTGAAGTGGTTTACCCTAAAGTTGGCACACACACACACAAATGTTAAACACTATAAGTGCCTCAACTAATTCAAATAATCATATCACAAAACATTAACCCCCCCCCCCCCCCGACACACACACACACACAACATACAACATACATAGACACATACATACATATAATATAATCATTAGAAGTACCTAACATAAATAAAATATTCAAATAAAAACACTTTAACAATTAGTTGATGTTTTTCTAAGAAATAATATAAATTAATTCATTAATATGCCTAAAAACTCCAAGTGCATCCAAAGGTATAAGAAACAATCACTATTGGTTATATGCTAATCACAACCACTTGAACCAATAACTATTGAGCCCATCCTAACATAGGACCATAACATAAAATGTAAAATATAAATGTATAAACATTACTAGTTTAAAAAATCATGAAAAAAAATATATATATGAACTTGTAAATATGTCTCTCTAAAACATTATATCTATGTATAAATGTATGTCATTTCTTCAATTGTTCACTAAGTTATTTTATTCACAACCCTAGCTCACCCATCAATATAACTGTAAGCATGAAAAGAAACATCAAAAACACTTGTAAAGATATGATAAATATAAAAACCACTATATAAATCAAATATCATAATGTAAACACCTATATTACATGAATTAAATATAGAACTTGGTAATTTACATATAACTCAAAACACAAGTATAATTTATAACAACAAAGCATCCCTTGAAAATATTAAGGGAAACCTATTTAAAGGATGGTTTTATCACATTACCCAAGGATATAAAAATGGGATATGATAGCCAAATCCCATTAAAGAGGTGTCATCCTAGTGCCTACAGAAATAAGTGAGGATAATACTATCAAAAAATGCTTTTATCTTCCTAGGCTACACTATTCTCAATCAATTGATCCCATTGGATAAACACTTGTTGAATTTGTCATTATCACATATTAACAATGTGATGGGCCAAGATCATAATTGGGTCTATTTGGATTATCTCTTTTTATGCTACCTAGAGATTATTCCAATCCAAAATATGAGATAGATCAAATGCATTTTATTTACAAAGTAACCTAAAACACATCATGGATTTTATAAAGAGGAAGAAGAGATAGATGATAAGAAATAGGGCTGATATTTTCCAAAATTTGGAATAGATCAAAAAATCATGAAGCCAATTTGGATGCCTTGTCAAAATTAATAGAACTTTTTTGATGTCTAAATATTATAAATCCTAAACTTCAAACTCTCTAGCAGATATTTTAAAATCTTTTTAACTCTTGTGTTAATCAAAGGCAACTTTCAACCTCTAATGAATAAGATCCATTTTATGTCATACTCATGTGAGGTTTTAGGCCCTAAAACTACTCTATATTCTAACCCTTCCCAACCAAGGGGAGTTCAACAATGTTCATCCATATAAAGCTTCAAAAAAATCCATCATAATCATGGAATAATAATATTTTTATAATAAAATTCAACTAAGTGGATATAGTTTTTCTAGTTAGATTAGTTATCCATTACATACATTTTTAACATATCTTAAACCATTTGGATTATAATTTTAGTTTGATCATCCACTTTTGAGTTATATGAAAAATTTAAATTTAGACATGTCCCAAAAGTAGCAATCAATGTCTACCAAAACATTGAAGTATATAACTTATCTCTATATGATATGATAAATTCATGGGATTTATGAAGGAAAAGAGTTTCTTTCATAGTATTCATAGCAAAAGTAGGAGCATCATTAGTAAGATTTCCTTAAAAAAATGTATAATCTTGGTGAATTTATTGATTACCACCAAAATAATATCATGTTGGTCTCGATACTTAAGAATTCCTAATATGTAATCCATAGAGATTACAACCCATTTTTATTTTGGTATATAATGATGATAGATTAAACCACCTAAATGAAAATTATAGAATTCCAATATTTTCCACAAAATTGGGATAAATGTAAAACATTTTTACTTGATGTGTCATTTTAGTGATACTCAAAAGAGAAAAATGAATTATAATGTGCACTTATTCCAACACTTTATGCATTAAATTATGAAAATTAGAAAGATATATTCTAACTTGATACCTCAAAATCCCAAATGAGTCCAAGGAATAATCATAAAAATCCTTTGCTATAATTTTTGTATAAATCTTCTCAAGTTTCTTTGTAAATTACATCATTAGTTGATTGTCCAATACATAATTTATGAAATTAGATCTCATAATAGAAAGAGTATTAAGATAATTAAATTTTTTGAATGTATCAAAAACATGATTTTACTTACCTTTAACATAATCATATCCATATAATTTCTTTTTTGAGAAATTTCATCGATTTTCATTGCCTTAAATATAGATCATTTTGTGAATATAAGTGTTTAAGGCTAAGATGATCAGATTTCACTTTGAAGTGTTTTTGAGGATAAATTATTCCACTACTTGAAAACATTTACAATTTTTTCTAAATCTATATCATGAGTGGGAAAATTATTTTCATGCTCATTGATTTTGAGAAACTCAAGCAAATGTTATACCATTATGAGTCCAAATACTAACAGACTATAAATAGATGCATCAGTCCATATTTAAAATTTACCATTAGGATTTATAATTATAAGGATAGGAACATTAATTAAAAATTTACTAAGCCTTTAAAATCTTCCTCACACTTATGAGTTCAATTAATATTTGATCTTTTATAGTGCAAATAAGTAATAGGATTAGCTAGACTAGAAAATTTCTCAACAAGTCTAAAATAATTTCAATCCAATTTCATGAAGCTTCATACTTGAAATACATTTATAGGAGTAGGCTAATAATGGCTTTGATCTTATCAAGATAAAAAAAAATCTCATGCTTAAATTTATATTCCCCAAATAAAGAATTTAATATTTACAAATGAGCAATTAGAAAGCTTACCATAAATTCTCTATTTCCTTAGTCTTTGTAAGAATAAGAGTAAATACTACCAATTCTCATATTCATTCATAAAATAAAAATTATATCATCCATAAAAACTAGCATAAACTAATCCAATAAATCATTGAACATGTTATTCATTAGATTCATAGATGTCAGAGTTGAACTAATTAGGCCAAAGGGGATGAAAATGAACTCATAACAGACATACTATGTTTTGAATGTAGCCTTAAACACATATTATTTGATTTAAATTTATTGGTATTCCAATCAAAGATAAATCTTAGATAAAATTGTAACATCTTTCATTTTATCAAAGAGATCATCGATCCTTAACAAAAGATATATAATCTGAGTTGTGTTTTTATTTAGCATCATATAGTTAATATAAAGTCTCAATGTGTTATACTTATTGAATAATAAAATAGGGATTACCTTGGGTAAAAAACTTAACCTTATCAATCCATTACTCATGAATTACTACACCTCAACATTAATTTAGTAAAAATCTACCACATTTATCCTATATATAACTTTGGATGAAGGTGAAAATACAATTATAATATCAATTAAAAAATTAAGAGATAAGTGAGTGGTACATTTAAATAGGATTTAGAGTATCTAGGTTTCCCATTTTATATCATATTGATGATCTAACAAAGATCTAGGTAAGATATAGATTTATTTTGCATTTATTGCTTATTTTGATTGGTGATTCTCCCTTTTGACATACCCTATTTTAAATGGTTTCCATCACTATTTCTACATCTTTGGATATAGGGAAAACTAGTGTGATTTGGAGTGATTATGGAACTAAAACAAGCAAATAAGTTCATTTTGAAGGTTTTTTATGAGGTACTAGTGATAACCTAGACACCCATTACCTGATGTTTTATTTATCTACCTATGTTTGACAAAGATTGCATTTTTAAAAAAAAATCAATCTGATTGCTTATTTTGTGGGAAGAGTCCCTCTTGAGAGCCTCTTAAAATAATAGGTTTATAACCATTGGCAAGGCCATGGTTTGAAACTGGAAGGAGTGCACAACCTTACAAAGGGTTTCTTCTTGTTTCATTTCACCAACCTGGATAACTATAAAGCCATTTTTAATCATGGTCTTTGGTTAATTCACAACAAACTAGTAATGTTCTCTCATTGGACTCAAGACTTTCAATTTTTAGAGTAAGTGAAACTAAAAATTATAGCATGGGTCAAGTTTCCTAGTTTTCCTTTCCCCCTTTAGGGTTTTATTAACTATCTCATTAAACTTTTAGGGTATTTAATATGCCATGAATAACCAAATTTATTTATCTCTCATCCAAAAAAAAGGATTTGTGTGGAAGTAAATCTCGATCAAGATATCAAAGAGTACATTTCCATTCAAATAAGGAAAAATTAGATTATTTAGTGTGTGATTTACATCAATTTACCAATTACCTAATTTAAGTATCAATCCTTAGATCATATTATCCATGAATGTAACTTAATGGTGCATGTTCCTCCTACTTCAAAAAAAAAGGGTGGGCATAAAACTATAAACCATAATGAAAATGTTTATGGCTGGATCACCATCACTAATAAAAATAATGATTAAGCAATAGGTAATGGGAAATCCCAATAGTCTTCTTATTATTAGATAATGGCTCCCAACACTTGAAATTTTGTTGGCATTACTATTGTTTATATGCCTATTAAGACTTCATTTATGATCATGTACATGCCAAAAGTGGTAGATACTATTATTGTTTATGCACCTTTAGTATCATAATCCCAACTATCAAAACCCCTTCCTAGGGTGACATCATCATAAGAGGACCTTAATCTCATCACCCTCGATCATAAAGCATTCCTCTAGAATTATTGGAGCCCCGCTCCCTCACACAATGAATAATACATGTCACACAAGTAGAAACCTTTATATCTTGGTGATTATATGAATCATACACCCTCTTTTAATTAGTTTGATACTCTTGAATATCTCAGAAAGGGAAATTACATGAACCTTAATGTTTCCCAATGTTGGTCTATTCATAGAATGTTGAAGGCCTTATTGATCCACCATGTAAATACATTTTTAGGAATAGTTTTTTGTTTTTTATCAATATGAAAATTATTTGTATGCAAGAAGTAAATATCTCTAAATTCCTCCTATAAAATGTAACATGAGTTATTTATCCTAGTTTTGTTGGTCAAAATATCAAGCATGACCCTAGTTGTGGTGGGGTCATTGTTATTTTAGATCCAAATCTTTCTCAAAACATTATTTTTTGGGGATCTAACCACACTCATCATGTTTTTATTAATATGTTTTATTTTTATAATTGAATCATTGGATTGGTTAATTTGTGTGCCTTTAATGATGATGTGGAATAGACCCTACTTTGGAGATGGTTGGTAGACTCACTTCTAAATGCTTATTTAATCCTTTGTGTGGATTTTAACATGTCCCAATATATTGAAGACAAATATGGTCATCTTCCCATGCAATGGTGTTTTGTGGAATGGGATGAATGGATTTCCATGTGTAATAATATCGAGGTGTTTGATCCAAACCACCAATGGAGGAAAGATTTAGATTCTCACTAGTTTACATGGTCTATTTTTTGACAAGGAGAGGATAGAGTTATTAAATATTTAGACCACAATTTTTTGGTTGACAAAAATATATTAATTTTTTATCTTATTCATGATAAGCTAGTTTTTGTGCTCTCTAACACTTTATTTTTGGATCATCATCCTATCTACTTCGATATTAAATGGAATACCCATCAAGTGAGGCTTGATAAAACCCAATTTTATCTCAACACTTATCATCTTAAGCATTAGATAACTATTAGGAACATTATTAGAATATATAATTTGGGTCCTAGGCCCAAAAGTGATACTGACTAGATTTAGTGGTGGGTTGTTGCTCTTACTCATGCTACCACCTTTCTCTGTGTTTATGGTAAATAATATTTTAATTTTTTCCACCATATTCATAAATATATAAATTTTGAATACCTCTAGTTTTATTATAAGCTTGATGCCTCACCTTTTAATGTGCATTTACAAACCCAAGAAAATATTTGGTAGCTCAAGCTATAAGTTGAGGAGATAACAAATCTAGAAGAGCTTAATTTCAAGCTCAAATGCATTAGCTAAAATTTTAGAATAAATTCACCAATGAAAATTTTATCTCCTTCACTCTAAAATATGTCTTGATAGAATCAATGTTGTCAAGGAAGGATCTGATAAGATTACCAAACTCCTTAACATTTTACAAGATTTTAGTCACCATTACCATGGTGTTTTCTTATCTCAACCCAATTTTACTAAGCATAAAGATACTCTTTCCTAATTCCTTCAAGTTGTCCCTTATAAGCTTTGTGATTCTCTATGGGTTACTTTTGATATGAATTTTACCCTTAGTGATCTTAAAGAAGTAACTATACTAATAGATACTAATAAATCCACAAGTATTGATGGTTTCCCTTATGAGTTATACCATACCTTTTGAGATACTATGGGTCCAGATATTTACAAGGTTTATTTTGAAGTTATGTTGATTAACTCTCTAATAACTCTTATAAATGAAGGTAACATTAATTTTATTACTAGGGATGGTGATCCATAGGTTATTACTAACTAGAGAACAATTACTCTTTTAAATGTTTCTTATGATATAATTGTTAAAATGGTAGCTCTCAGACTTAAGTATTTCTTTCCTTTAAGTGTTAGAAGTGATAAAACAAGGTTTATGAAACATAGATATATCCTTGATAACATCATTATTGTTTGGTAAGGCATGAAATAGGATTGAGCCTCCAACTAAAATTCCCATTTTTTCAAGATGGCTTTTGAGAAGGCTTATAACCACATTGAGTGGCCTTTTATCTTACCCATGATACAAACTCTTAGATTTGGTCCAAGGTTTTTTTAGGTGGTTAATATACTTTTCAATATGATGGGTCATGTATTACTATTAACAGAGCCTAATCCTCTTGGTTTGAGTTACATAGATATATAAAGAAAAGATGTCCTTTAACTCTTTCACTTTATGTGTTAGCAACTTAAAGGTTTAGTTATATTTTAGCTAATTATTATTCTAGTGGCTTGGTGAAAGGCAACTTCCTCAATTTTGATCATCAATTACTTAATCATCATTTTTATGATTATTCTTTTCTCACTCTCCAAGAATAATAAGATTCAATTAAGAATGATATGGATTGTATTCATATTTTTTGTTTAGCTTTTGGGTCTTCCATTAAATGGAAGAAAATAGAGAGTTATCATTATTATCTCTCTCCTAAACCTCCTTAGCTAGAGTAATATCAATGGTAATGACTTCTCCCATGTGTTTAGTTTAGGTCTCTTTCCATTCATTTTGATTTTTGGGCCTCTCTAGTTGACCTGTGGCCCTATGTGGTTCAAAGGGTTTGGAAGAAAATTTATTTTTGGATCACAAAATATTTGTCTTTAGTAGGTAAGTTTCAAATTTTATCCAAGGTGTTGGAAGCTAGTCATGTCTATTATTTATTCTTATTGGGCTCCTTTTAATTTTACCAATGATAGGTTGTAGAAGATTTTAATATATTTCTTATGTGCCAATTATAAGGATCATAAGGGATTTCATAGAGTTTCATGGGATATTTGTTGCCAACCTAAAGAAGTGGTTTGAGACTCACGTATATTAGGCTTCAAGGTCTTGATATCAAAAATAAATGGGATATTAGAGGATTAGAAGGTGATGAATCCTAAAATATCTTAATTTTATACTATATCTATTGGGGTGTTCCTTGTTGTAGAATAACATGGAAAGGACTTCAGTTACATACTCTTCTCATAACCCCTATTCCTATTAAAATTAATGGTAATTTTATGCTAGTGGGTGAATGTGAGAACCATATTGCTTTGTCAAATTTAATTTCCACATTGTTGGAATTATAATTTCCTTATATTGTATAGTTATGCATTGTTTCATGGTTAATCTATTTTTTATTGTTGGCATTAAATGTAAACTAAATATGGGTTGACACATATATGTGCTAAAGTGGATTAATAAGTTTGGAATGATAAAAACTTGTAGGCTATATATTCATTAATATTGTAATAGAATAGGTTTAATATTTGCATAATTGATAGTATATTTTAGATTATTTTGATCACATTGAAAAATATTGTAATAGAGATATTCAATCAGATTATATGCATATAGATGCATGACCAGTGTTTGATTACTATGAATAATTATGTCGTAGACTTAATAGAATATTGAATATGACTTCCTTATGTGTTATTCTATGAAATATACAATTTTTTATATAAAATGTATGTCTTGTTTAATTCATATATTCAAAGCTTTGTTAGTATTTAACTAAGTCTATTTTTTTATGAAAGTGTATTCTTAGAAGTTAAATATGTGCAATTTCAATCTAGATGTGAATAAACCTTACCTATATACATACATATATATATATATATATATATATATATATATATATATATATATATATATATAATGTGTCTTGTTTAATTCATTCATTCAAAGCTTTGTTAGTATTTAACTAGGTCTATTTTTTTATGAAAGTGTATTCTTAGAAGTTAAATATGTGCAATTTCAATCTAGATGTGAATAAACCTTACCTATATATATATATATATATATATATATATATATATATATATATATATATATATATATATATATATATATATATATATATATATATATATATATATATAATTCCTTAGATCACGAGGCTATCCTTGTAATTAGAATGTTATAGTGAAACTCAAGAACTGCTACAAACAATGGTATGGTGAGTGTATAATTCATCAACCAAGGAGATGCTATGTTGGCTACCTAGTTAAAGAGGGGTAGAAAGATGATTAAAGCAAAATATTCATAATTTTTTAGAAGAAAAAAACACAAAGGATAGGGTATACTATAAACTAAATCTTACAAGCACATATATATGGTGAGATCTATGGTATATTTTGGTGCAAATTTCTTAGGATATTAGTTACATGGTTCGCTAGATTAGAATTTCATTATTTTTATTTGGAGTTGTCTATGCTTTTACCTAGACTAAAGAGAAGATAGACTGGTTACAGAACATAAATATCCATTGGATACATGAGATTGTTCATTAGGTAATGTTTACCATTGATAAATACTCCACAAAATTTATAGTATAGGGGTATATCACTTTTGATAAGTCAAAATATCTATTTGTTATAGGGATCATAAGTAAATGTTTACATCAAATTATTTTGTTGATCAAGATGTTTGCTATAAAAAAAGTCATGGTTCTTATTTATTTAATTATGGAGTAATCACTCTATGATCCATGGGGATGTGTGTGACTAAATGGTGAATGATAAAGTGATGAGAAGGTGGGGCTTAAACCTAAATTCAGAATGGAGAACCAAGAGGAGAAGAATCATAAAAAGACTATAGAATTAGAAAGAGAGATCCAACAAAAAAAACATGGAATAAATCGAGGGAGATCTTATAAGTTAAAATAGGAGAAGTATTAGTAACATATAAGATCAAAGTGAGAGTAGAGTAAAAGGATAAGAGATAGAAGATGATATAAGAAGCAAGGAGCCTAAGTAGAGTGAAAAGAGAGAGAAAGAGAAAGTGATGAAGAATGAATAAGAGAATGTGAAGGAGGAAACAGTGTATGATTATATTAGGTGGTTATAATCTTGGAGTCCTACATATGGATATTCCATAGAAGAGAATAAATATTTTCATATAGTCGTAGACATAACATAGGTTCAAGTTTTGATAAATTCATCTTTGGAGGTATTGATCATTCCCCATGGTAGCACACATCCCATGAGCCTATTTTTTTCAAAACCACAAAAGTTCCCATATTGGCTTGGAAGATAAATATTTTCAAGGTCATATCAAAAAATAAATTCGTAGGAAAACTAATAAAATACATGATTAAGTGCATCATGAAGTTGTTCATAGATTTTCTTAGAAATAGAAGAACATAAAATGATTGTAATTGATAGAGACAAATCCCCTAATTTTTACAAAAGCTAAAGATTTTATCAACAAAATTTAAATATTATAAAAACAAGAGGAGGATACATCTAAAACTACTTCATAATCAATAACATTAGTAGAAACATACTAGGTGATGCTACACAGAAATTGTAACCAAGACCATAAAAGTTATAGACACCAATTACATAACAAACATTTGTAATACCTACAAGAAAACTCAATATAGAAGCCTAGTTGGGGGATTTGATTCATCTATAATAATATGATCGGTCTATAGACCTAGAAGAGTACCTATTCACCTATGTCATGAAGTGGTAGGCTAAAATAATTACCAATGAAGTGGTAATGATGTTTGATTTTATTGGAACTTTAAGTAGTCATAAACTATAATTAATATTCCATAAGGATACCAATAAAAAAATTCTACAAAATTTAAGAGACATGTTAATCACAAAGTTTAAGATTGGGAAATGTTCTAGCCAAACTATTCAAGATTTGAAGGAAATTTGGAAGGGAGAAAAAGATTCTGTCAATGACAATGATTGCAAATTTTTGACATTATGAATAAAATAGAGTTTATGTTAGAAGATAAGGATAAAACAACATGGGTTGTAGAATTATTGAGGGTAATAATATAATTTTCCATTGCATAGAACCAATTTGGCACTAAGGTAAATGCATGAACATCTATGATAAGGGTCAAATAGATCAAAAACTATGGTGATGTTATGAATTCAATTTACCTAATAGAGAATAATTTTCAAACACTCATGAAAAATATGTATCAATATAAAAGAGAAGGATATAAGAATTAATAAGGTCTAAGGTGTATAGAATGCAACTAAGAAGGACATCACTATTTCTACGCTCATTTCGCTTTCACATTCAAAAGATAGAAATGATAAACTAAGAGATGGTCTAGGGTTAGAAGATACCTGGATATAGTCGTGCACACCAAAATTAGACATTGGAAGGTACTCCTCTTTGGCTGTGGAGGAATGACACCTACGAAGAAAAAGAGACTAAACAAGAAAAAAATGTTAGACGAAGAGACGGTGGGCTGTCAAGCAAATGCTTGGTCCCTGAAGTACGAAGACTTCCTTAAGGGATATCAACCCACTAATAAAAAGTAAAATATTTGACTAAAGTAGAAATAATGAAAGACAAAATGAAAGCAAATAAAATACAAAAAGTAGAATGCGTACCTGATATGTAGCAAACTACTCTACACAGTCACCAGTGTCAGTCTTTATGCCACCATCGGTCAAGAAGAGTGCCGACATCGGTTGAAGTGCCGGTGTCAGTCAGGGTAATGAATGGTGTCGATTAGGGAAATAGTTTTGGACAGGGTCTGGTTGAGTCTGGATAGAGTTTTTGGACTGCAAAAGGGTCTAAAGTTTTTGTCTGAGAGTTCGAGAAGCCAGTTTAGGAGTCAGAGGGATTTGTTTGAGGGTTTGTACAGGGATCTGGGTAGAGTTATAGACTGTATTTTCTAGATAGGGTGGATAAAGGTGATACGGGTGGAAATAAGGTTGGGGCTATAGTCTAACTCTAAATTTGGGTAATGATATCATATAAAAAACAATAACTAGAGAGTAAAACAAAAACACAAAGCAAAGCTTACCTGTTATACGCAAAAAATAGAGTCAAAGACATGATTGATGTTGTCGCTGTGTTGTAGAGCAAGATGACTGAAGCATAATACCTATACCAGAGAGAGAGAATGTGAGAGATTGGATGCAGATTGGTTGCATCGTTCGAATGAAGAGGTTTGCTGATTGATACAAAGGAAGGTCTGATAACTGATCGAGAAATGGATTGGCAACTTAATGGATAATGGATAATGGATAATGGTTCCTACATTTGGGTCAAGAACGTAGTGTTAAAGATAACCAACGTCAGCAGGACTGCTGACGTCAGTTGATAAGTGACCGACGTCAGCGACATTGGCCGGGTTATGACCGTTGTCGGTAAATGCAGAATGGGGAAAAAGGCTAACTTTAGCGCTCTACTCATTTTTACATGCTGCTAGGGTCAAGGCTTATGGGAAAATGGTCGATAAGAGTTAAATAGGCATGGAAAACTAAAATGGGGGTTAAGGGGAGGACAACAAGGGTTAGACACAATTATGGTGTCTACATTTGCCCCTTTTTGTCTTATTGGTTGTTCTGGATGAACTGGAAGACAAAAATAGGAGTTGGTTACCCCAGGTGTGGGATAAGGTCGATTCCATCTTGTTGGTTGTTCAAGTGAACTGCAAGAAAAAAATAGGAGGGTTGGTTGCCCCGATTATGGATTAGGTATTCCCTCTCAAAGTAGGAGTCGAGAGAAGGGAAGCTGGAATTGGGTGCTGATTTGACAAAGATGAGATGAAAAAGGGGTGAAAATAGAGTGAGAATGCTACAAAAGTCATGATTGCATGTACACCACTTCACGAGGATGGTTAGGTCAAATTGTCGCAGGTCGAGGGTCGAGGAGTGTTAAAATTGAAATAACCAGGCCCCAACATTTAGTCATCTATTGATTGGGTTATTCAATCTAAGCTGAAGCTCCAATGGTCATCGCGTTCTAGATATCCCAGGCTCAGGAAGTGCTCTCAAAAACATGAAAATGTCACAAGTAGTGGGGATCAACTGGCTTGTGATCCTATACTTGTGAAGGTCAAAAGTGTGCAGATAATTTTGCTAACCAATCATGAGGTAGCATACATGCAAAAACAACCAAGGCAAAATCGCTTTGGAAGTAGTCATGGTTAGAGGAGATGGTCATGATCTCCAAGGTCTGGTGGTCGATGGATGGAGGTAAAAGTGATCTCAAGTGTGCCCCAGGGGCCAAAATGACTTGTACTAGAGGGCTAACTGATTGAGGGCATGATTTTGGGGCAACGTGATAAAAAAAGGAGGTTTGAATGTTGCCAATGTCAGTGATAAAATTGACGTCAGAGACATAAAGGGACTGACGTCGATAGGATATCAGCTAACGTCAATGGTATAGGGCACACTTATGCCAATGTCGATGGCCTGTCAAATTTGGCAAAACTAGATTGGCAGCTGACCAGAAGTCATTTGTGATTTAATTGACTAAAAGAAAAGAGCTCTGGAGCCAAGTGCGTGAAAGTGAAGGTTGACTGAGGAACAGTGTGAGGTGTCAAAAAAGCATTGGTGGAGAGAGAGAGAGAGACACATGGAGAGAAATTGGAGGCTACAGAGATGTGTGTGGGTCAGGAGAAGCTTGACACAGAAGTTATGGCAGAGGGCAGTAGAGGACCCACGGGAGATCCACCACCAGTGGCACCCATTGTGCCACCACGTTGGCAATGTCGAGATGAGGTAGGAGGGTCTCTAGGCCCTATTTAGTTAGATGTTTGTTTTTATTTGTTTTTTGAAATTTTTGATTGCTTAAGTAGAAATTGAGGAGGGAGGGTAGCTAGGAAGATGGGTAGGAGGTCTATGATAGATTAGGAGTAATTTAGGAGTGATTTGGGGGGTTGGGGAGTCAATAATGGGGAAGCCCTAAATTTAGGGCTTGCCCCATTTGGCCCTAGGGTCAAACCAGTCACCGATGTCGATGGGTTCACTAGTGTCAGCCGACCAAAGACCGGTGTCGGTCACTAACCTGCCAACGTCAGTCACTAAGTGACCGATGTCAGTTAGGTGAGTGTCATCACCATCATGATAATCGATGTTAGTGGCTACCTGGTCAAAAGGAGTGATGAAAAATGGTCAAATAAAAAGGTCAAAGTGATGCCAAGGGCTTCTTGGTGTCATAATAGGCATAGATGGTCAGAACAATTGGTTAAATAAGAAGAGTAGGCATGAGATTGACTTGGGTTTGGTTTGTAGGTGAGGCAGACTCTGGTGCTGCGGGATCACCTCCTGACTTTACTGATGTAGATGCACGGAGGTGTGACGGTTGAGGAGTGGGCGTAGATGAGCACAATTGGACTAGGTAGGTTGAGATGCTATTGTAGAGTGGTAAGGTATGTGAGCTTGATGGTGGTGCTAATTGAGTAGTGGGACCATTCCACCAACACCTTCCACCTGCCCACGGGCGAGATGATGGTCACGGTCGAGGACATGTACTAGATTTTATGGCTGCTAGTACATGGAGTGGACATCTATGAATGCTCAAGAGAGGTGCATAATATACACATGGTTACACTATTTGGGGAGCACGTCACTGAGACAAGCTACCACTCAGCAAGTTTTGCTTATGAGCCTCTGTATGCGATAGATGAGGATGCATATCAGCTGGCTATCCTGATGATGATCAGGATTACAGTGTATGCACTCCTAGATATGGAGGGAGGTAGGTTTTCAATTGCCATGACTAGAGTTTTGATAGACATGATTGAGTGGCAGACAGTGTTCGCTTAGGCACCAATCTTTTTTGCCCAAGTATACAGAGAGCTATGGGGCATCAGTCGATAGTGATGGTATAGCTTGTGTGTAGGCCACCTTTTGCACTGCTGAGCATATGAGCATATCATGGTGACACAACCTCTCGGCCTTCCAGTGGCTATCTAGGCTAGCTTCAAGGTTGGATTTAGATAATGGCGCGAGGTGATGGCGTAGTCACGGGTGGATGGAGTGGTCAGAGATATTGACCATTATAGAGGGGTACTAGAGGCCCTGATCTCAGTAGATATCATTTGGAGGCCATACTTGGGGTATCCAACATTTAGAGACTAGGGAGAGTAGCTTGTTGGAGTGTAGAGCTTGAGATGGGTCAGGGGCAGGCGAGCTGGTGAGCTCAAGAGGATACCCGTGGAGAGAGTGTGGCACCAGTACGGGTTACTACAGGATGTACCACCCACATTCCTGCAGTACAAGTAGGATGATATTGAGGCACCGCTCCCACTGTCAGAGGAGACAGATGAGCCAGATTTTGAGGAGTTATCGGTAGGGCCTAGGATGGCTAACCTAGGTTGTACAGAGGCCTACACAACATGGTGGGTAGGTCAGTACACAGGAGTTCAGGCAGGGCCACAGCCAGATTTATAGGCTATCACCAGGGAGCAGGATGCAGCCCGTGGGGAGAGAGACACAGTGCGGTAGGAGAGGGATATGGCATAGGCCAAGGTGACCATTTTATAGGGATAGGTCATGGTTTTATAGGGGCAGCTGGTGGGGGTGACAGGACAAGTGGCTACTTTGATAGGATAGGTCACTATGTTGTAGGGTCAGCTGGCCACAGCCTAAGTATAGGAATCAGTAGGACATGGCTTGAGGGGATAGGGCTCGATGCAGCAGCCATCTCAGCAGCTAGTTCAACAACCCACATAGTCAGTGTCAGTGTAGCTAGAGTTTTCATAGCTGTAGGGTTTAGTGCAAGGCACAGTAGTAGGACAGATGGGTCCATTGCAGACTGTATCTCTAGTTAGATACAGTGATGCATTAGACGAGATCGCATATTATGAGAGGGCCATCAGGGGGTTCCATCAAATACAGTGATACTCTGAGATGAGGGTAGAGCAGAGCCAGTAGCGTTCTATGTCATGGGTGACTACTATTAGTTTGTGCAGGTGACCCAGATCAGAGGTGGGAGAGGATACAGCGTCTTCTCAGCCACCACCACCACCACAACCACAACCTTGAGGGTGGAGTTTTGACATGATGTATATACCAGCCTGCATGCTGATTGTGCGAGATGTATTTGACTTTTGAGAGAGAGAGATGCACAGATTATGCAATTGTATAGAACATTATTAATCTATGCAATTATATATATATGCATTTTGGATCAGTGACCTGTGTGATGGATGTTTTATACATATGTGTTTAATGTTTATTGCATTTTGATGTGATGCATGTTAATATTATGGTTTATGTGTATGATGCTAAATGAACTGGTTATATGATGTTGTTTAATGATATTGATGTTGATGTTTGATGTGAATGGTTATGATTTTTAGATTAGATGGTGATGCTTAATGACTATGGATGGACATGATGAAAATGATTATGCTAATGATAATATATGACTAGTTGTGTTGTGATTGATAGGTGATGAGAGAATGGGATGGAAGAAAGTGATGAAGAGGATGGCCGAGCTAACCCCAGAAGACCCCATGTCAACTGAGTGTTGCCTACATAACCCTTGTCCTAAGGGCCTCAGGCCAATGTAGTTCTCCCAAAGAGGGAGGAAAAGGGTCGAAGTGATTGATTGCTTGTGGTTGAGGTCAAGTCATGGGTTGAAGAGGATAGGGTTTGTCCATCAGATAGATGAACAAATGAGGGTGGTCAAGCTAACCCTAGAAGACAGTCGTGTCATCTGAGTGCTACCTACATAGCCCTTGTGTGAAGGGCCTCAGACCAATGTAGTTTGAAACTAGGAGTCTGAGTGGTAGATAGGTGGTGAAAGTGGTCGATAGACTAGTCTTGGTCAAGGTTGAAATGATGAGGAGAAAAAAGATGTTACAGCCTTTTCCAAATGGTGTATTTTATAACATTGGTGATGTGGTTTTTCATCCCTAGCAATTTTCCATAGTCGTGATGGACGTATGCTAAAAATGAATTGAGGTCTATTTATGCTTCAACAAGTATTGGTTTATGCTTAACATAAATTACGTCTAGTCGATAGCTTCCACGTATTGGTGTCCATAGAAACTAGTGTGAATAGGTTATGATGATGTGACAGGTTTGAAAATGTTGGTTTGGCTTGGTTGGGTTTGACAAGTGATGAAGTTGAATGTGACCAAAGTGTAAAAAAAGTGAAAGGCATATTGCTCTTTCATTGATAAGGACCAGAAATGACAGCATAGATAGGGGTTATTAGAACCAAGAGCCCCATTCATGCATGACGTCGTTGACCATATGTTGTGTTAGAGTGGTAATCGAATCACTTTGACATTAAAGTGAGCTCGAAGTCCCTTGAGCAAGTGATAGGAGAAGGATAGGGTAACCCATTTTAGAGTAGAGATAACTTTGCCTCTTTTATAGGAGACCCTGAGACAACTACAAGCCAAGTCCATGATTTTATTTTTTTTTGGGGCAGACTGATCAATGCGGGAAGTCTACATAGAGATGTCATTTTCTTGGTGGTCATTTGTGAAGCTGATCAATGCAGGAAGCTTCTAAGAAAGATTTTTGTTAGTAGCAAGAGTTAATCATAGCCATCCTTTGAGGGAGTGGTCCATATTTTGCTTTATATATAAGGGCTTTTGAATAGCTGTCCTTTGAGGGAGCAGTCTATTAGCTACAATAATGATAGTACAACTATCCTTTGAGGGAGCAGTCTACCTTTTTGATTTTTGATTTTGTGACCTTGGATATTTTTGACATCTTAATTTGTTTTGACAGAAATGTGAGTCATAGACCAGACTATAGAAGGTCAAGGGATCCCTTTTATTAGGACAAAGCATCCATACTTTATAAAAGGGTTATAGAGGATTTGTTAAGGGGAATAGGGTTGAAAGGAATGAGGATTAAGAGGATGAGGATTGCTTAAGGGATGAGCTCAAGTTAAGTGTCAAGTGGATGAGTACTCGACTAATAGTAGAATGGTCATAGAAGCAAGGCATTAAGAGGCTCTAGTTCTGGTCATCCGTCAAGAGAAGACAAATGATACGTCCCTGATCCATACTTGTGCATGATAATGAAAGGTCCAAGCCAATTAGGGTCAAAATTGCCTCATTTACTTCGCTCCATATTAGTCACATGCTGATTCTCTTTGAGGATGAGGTCTCTGATGTTGAAATGTCATTCTCATAGATTTTTGTCATAGGCTCGCTTGATGCAACTTTGATAGACATGGAGATGATTGAGGGCAGCAAGACGGCACTTGTCAAGCAACTCAAGTTGAGCTAAGCGATCTTGATGAAAGTCATCATTAGAAAGAATGTCATGCAGAGAGATGCAGAGAGATGGGATCTATACTTTGAGAGGTAGGACAGCCTCTGTTCTATACATGAGAGAGAAAGGGGTAGCACCCGTGGAGGTTTGAATGCTAGTGCAGTAGGCCCACAAAGTGAAGGGAATGTGAATTTGCTAATCCCTTCCAGTGTCGCTAACCACCTTCATGAGAATTTTAGTCAAGATTTTGTTGGAAGCCTCAGCCTGCCCATTTGCTTGTGGGTAATAAGGCGAAGAGAAACTGAGCTTGATGCCAAATGAATCACAGAGTTTTTAGACAGTCTTGTTTTTGAAGGACTGGCCATTGTTGGTGATGATTTTATGAGGGACAACAAAGCGACAGATGATGTGGCTGCTGATGAAGTCGATAGTCTTGTCAGCTTTTGTGGAGATGAGAGGAATGGCTTCCACCCACTTGGTGAAATACTTGGTGGCAGTGATGATGGATTGATGATGAAGAGACGAATGAGGGTTAATCTCACTGATGAGATCTATGACCCACTGAGAAAAAGGCCAAAAATCATGAGTGACTTGTAAGGCGTGACTAGGAAGATGAAGCAAGTTAGAGTGCTGTTGACACTTGATGCAATGCCAAACATAGTCGCTACAGTCTTGATGAAGGGTGGGCCAATAATAGCCCAGACGAAGGATGCACTTGGCAACTGAATTCTCATTGAAATGTCCACCACAAATCCCATCGTGGACTTGCTTAATGGCCTGAGATGCTTTAGCGGAGGTGAGACAGTGAAGAAGGAGGTCATCGAAGCCTCGCTTGTAGAGAAGACCCCCTAGCATGGTATAGCGAGCGGTACACTTGATAAAAGCTCACCGTGCATTGTTAGAGAGGTTGGGAAGAATGACAGAAAAAGATAAGTAGTCCATAAGTTTCTTATACCAAACATCTCGTGGGCTAGAGTCTATGGTGTTGACATGATTAATGTTAGGAGAGATATAAGAAGGCAATGGCACATGATGCATCATGACAAAAAGTATGGATGCAAATGACGAAGATGGGATATGGGAAGTGAGAGAAGCCATGGTGTCAGCAAACTTATTCATGGATCAAGGAACAGTCTGTAAGAGGTAATGGTCGAAAGATGCAAGGAGAATGTCAGCACAATTTTTGTACCTTTGCAAAATTTCATTTTTACAGAGGTATGAACTGTTGACCTGATTGACAAGCTGCGAGTCATCGAAGATGTTGATGGACTTGATGCTGAGAGAGAGGGTGGTCTGAAGTCCCAAAATTAAGGCCTCGTATTCAACCATATTATTGGTATAATTAAAGTCGAGCTTGAAAGACAAAGGCATAGGCTCACCATCGAGTGGGATGAGAATGACTCTCGCACCCCCACCAAGTTGACATTTGGAGCCATCAAAGAACATGGTCATTTGGTAGACAGTGTCATCGGTGGAAAGCGCAGTGATAGACTCATCAAGAAACTCACACTGCGAAGGTTGATTGTTGGGAAGAGGGGCATCCGCCAGTTGATCAACGATGGTTTACCCCTTGATAGATTTTTGTTGGATGAATTTGAGGTCAAACTCAACAAGCAGCATGAGCCACCGAGCCATACGTTGATGTTGATATGGCTTGGAGTGCATAAACTTAAGAGGGTTGGTGTGAGTGATGACAAAGGTTATATGGTTAAGAAGATAGTGGCAGAGCTTGGTAGCGACAAAGACTAATGCCAAACAGAGTTTCTCGGTATGAGTATACTGAGTTTCATAGTTAACCAGTGTTCAGATGATATAGTAGACTGCTTGCTCACGGTGATGCTCATCTCGGTGCGCGATTATGGCACCTAACAAATGGTTGGCGACAGAGATATAAAGGTAGAAGGGTTGATCGTCTTTAGGTGGAATGAGGACTGGTGGAGAGACCAGATAGCATTTAAAGGCTTCAAAAGCCTCTTGACAGTCCTTATCCCATGTCAAAGAGACATCCTTCTTAAGGAGATGATGAAAAGGTTGGTAGCAGTTAGAAAGCTGCGAGATGAAACGGTGAATGGATTGGAGCTTCCCTTGTAGACTACGAAGCTACTTGAGATTGGTTAGGGGTGGCATCTCAAGGATAACACAGATCTTGGCGAGATCTATCTTGATGCCACAGAAAGAAATGATAAAGCTGAGAAGCTTGCCAGAGAGGACCCCAAAGACACATTTCTTGGGGTTAAGGCAGACATTGTATTGAAGAAGGTGAGAGAAGATGATTTTGAGAATGGTCAAATGGTCATGGCGAAGCTTGGACTTACCGAGAAGGTCATCCACATAGTCCTCCATGATTTTATAGAGGAGATCATGAAAAATGTAGGTCATGGCATGCTGATATGTGGCACTTACATTCTTCAAGTTGAAAGGCATGACTCGATAGCAGAAAGTCCCCCATGGGGTAATGAAAGTGGTCTTGTGCTGATCTTCTGAATCAATTAGGATTTGATTGTATCCTGAAAACTCATCCATGAGAGATAGCATCTCATGGCCAGCCATGAGATCAACAAGCTAGTTAATGTTAGGAAGAGGAAAGTCATCTTTGGGACAGGCTAGGTTAAGGTCATGATAGTCTTTGCAGATTCGGATCCCCCCAGTCGCCTTGGTGACTAGGATGATGTTAGAGACCCACTGTGGATAATTGATGGGCTGGATGAAGGAGATAGAAAGGAGGCACTAAAGCTCCTCTTTGACAAGGAGGGCAACATGAGGATGCATCTTTGAAAGCTTTTTCCTAACAGGCTTAGCCTCTGGTTTGGTGACAATGTTATGGGTAGCGATGGTGGGGTCGATGCTAGGCATGTCACGGTAGGTCTAGGCAAAGGTCTTGCTATGGTCTGAGAGGAACTGGGTATAGTCAAGTTGCTCCTGAGCGTCTAAAGATTATCCAATCTTTAAGACATGAGGAACATCAAAAGAAGGGAGGTTGATGTCAATGGAGAGAGCGCTGGATGAAAGAGTCATCGATGCCCATGTAGGAAAGAATGGTGTTGTCATCAATGTAGTGGATAGTGTGAATGGTTGCCGACTCATCTTCTACCATGCTGGGAAAAATGAGAGGGAGAGACCTGGACACCCCATTGAGCTGATAAGTCAAGGGTTCCAAGCAGATGGTGTTTATGAAAAAAAACTAGGAGGGATGGAAACTACCGACTCCATAGGTGGAGGAGGAATGGGTGAGCCTAGAGGAGATTGGTCAATGGTTGGTTCAGGACAAAGTTATGTAAGGGTCTGAGTGGGGTCGTGATATCCCACGCCATACCATTTCTTGGCATCATCATCATTGAGTGGTTTGATGGGCTGATGGGAGCCCTGCTCATAGCGTCTGAAGCCAAAACCCTTCCATGCACACCTATAAAGGTAAATGTGTGCAAAGGTGGGGTTGCTAAGCAATGAGAAGTCTGATGTGAAAGGTTGAGGTGAAGAAAGAGGATTGCAATTAATAGGAGCTTGATCAAGCCCCCCATAAACAAGGTTGGTTCGGAGGTGAGGAGGACCATAAGGCACGATCATCCTGATCTGATGGTCGTAACTAGGGCTGTGATGAAGGCATCCATACTCTTGTGGAGTTTGGAACATGTTTAAGGCTAGCAAGCGATATTCCCCCAATGAAAGTCTTTGGAAGATGTCTTCCATGGGATCTATGGTCATCACTTGAAGGGGATGTGTGAGGGTAACCGCCGATTGCGAACTGGTTGAAGCTTTCGTAGATGGAGGTGGTGTTGGGGTTGATGGATTGATAGGAATGAGAATGTCATTTGGATGGTAGGTGGTGTTACAAGTTTTGAAGGGTGAAGGGTCAGCGGGAATGGTATGGACTTGTCCATCATGCTCAAATTTCACACAATGGTGCAGGGTGGAGAGGACATAGGCCATGGCACGGATCTAGGGTTAGACTAGCAAGATGTTGTATTGAAACTCTCCTTTAATGATATAGAAGAGCTCTGGGACTATGCGTGGACCAACGCGAATGTGAAGGACAACTGTGCCAATGGTCGTGGTAGTGGTGTCATTAAAGGAATGCAAGATTTCGTCAGTTTTGGAGATGCAATACTTGGGAAGAGCCAACTGTTCAAAGGCATGGGTGGAGATAATGTTGATGCTGGCACCTCCATTGATCATAACGTGTTTAATTTGTTTTGATCAACATAGGCAGTGATGAAGAGGGCGGTGTCCTGATCTTCCATGTTGGATGTGGGAATCTCAGAATCATTGAATGTGATGGAGGCAACAGGGGCTAAAGAATGGACAAGGGCAACAAGTGGCTGGGGGTCCTCGGATTGAACCTCTGCTACTTGCAAGGCTCTGATGAGGGCTTGACGATGATGGAGCGAGGTTTGGATGAGGTCATAAAGGGACATCTTCATAGGCATCTGGTGAAGCTGTTTCAACATAGAGTCATGAATTACCCCTGAAGAGGAAGAAGAAGAGGGTTGAGGCGCGCCAAGGATAGAAATCTTAGGCTTGGGTGGTTGAGGTGGCTGGATGAAAGGGTAGGTCCAAGGAATGGCAGATTTTTCCTTTGCCTTGTCCTTTTGTGACCTGGTGGTTATATGAATGGCATTGATTTCGAAGATAGGGGGTGAAGGAGATGAAGGGGTCATGGTTTGCTGATGAGATGTTGATGGGTCTAAAGAGGTCAGAGGGTTATGAGAATGAGTCAGGAGTCAGTCGAGAGTGTCCTCAAATAGAAGAGTGTCTTTCTCCAAATAGCAGCGAATGACGGTCTTGAGGGCATAGCAAGTCTCGGTATCGTGTCCTGGCGTATGATGATATAAGCAAATCTTTGTGTCATCGAACCAGGAGGGCTTAGACCTGAGAGGTTAGAAAGGCCTGATGGGCGAAAGGGTTATGCTGGAAGTCTATAAAAGTCGATGCAAGATCAAAGAGTATGAGCCCACTAAAGGGTCCGTGCTCGTCAATGTGTGTAATACTGGTGACTTTTGCTTGGGCAGAGTCGGAGGAGGCTTCCGTACCACCTTTTGGATTGACGATGCAGTGATAGGTGGAGACGGTACTTTCTTCATGAGAGGTACCACCCTTTTGGGAGTGGATAGGCTAGTGGTAGGAAAAGGAAGTAAAGGAGCCAACTAGTTTTGATTAAAAGTCAGAGTGGGATGGACTCTAGTCAGGGTCAAAGGATGGGGGCCCAAAATGGAGGGCAATGATGACGAAGGAGGAGGCATTCACCTCTGTGGTTTAGCAGTCTTCTGTGGCTTAGGTTGAAGACTACTATTGGTCGAGGTTTGGTTTAGATCCACCTTCACTTGAGGATGAGTGAGGTTGGAGGCAAGGTGAACGCCAAGTGACTTGATAGGTTTAGATGTGGTAGATGTGGGTTTTGGTTTTGATGGGGTCGATTGAGGCTTAGAAATGGGAGTCTAGTTTTTGTTAAAGGTCTTGGGATATTTTGCCATGGGAGGATTAGCTGCATGAGACGAGAGGGCATGGGCATGTTAAAGAGCTGTGAGACGCTCCCATAATCCCTGATGCTCCACTTTCCTAGAAGGGAGAAGTTTGAGTTTCTCCACTAGTTTGGAAAATGGCTGAGAAGATGTGGGATGAGGTTTGGGTTTTTGAGAAGATGTGGATGGTTGTGGGGTTGAAGATGAGACTGGTGTAGCGGTCTCAGCCCCAAGGCATGATGGAGTCGTGATAGGTTCGTCTGTGGTTGGAGATGAAGGAGAGGTAGGTTCTTCCCTGGGTGGAGAAGAAACTGGAGAATGAGGCTCCTCAAGCGAGTAAAGAGCAGGGATGATTGTGCCCTCCACTTGCGGTCGAGGAGTAGGAAGGGTTAGGTCCTCCATGGGCAGCAGGAAGGAGGATGGTGAAACTGGTGGTGCTGGTAAGGTCGAGGCATCCTCCAAGATGAGAGAGGTTGACGAAAAACTAAATGGAGAAAGAGGTTCATCCACATGTGATGGACTGATGGATGGACTCACCTCTTGAGGTTGGTTGGAAATGAAGGGCGAGACCGTATTGACTGTTCGTATATTGTGTTCGTGAATGTTGTCAGTCAAGGTCTGGATATTGTTCTGAGTTGGTGGATGATTGGGGAATGGTTGATTGAAGATGTCAATGCCCTGATTAGGTGGTGCATTGGGATTGTCAAGGATGAGGTCACCCTTTTCTAGCATGTCTTTGATGATGTTTTTAAGGGTTTTACAGTTGCCCGTGTCATGTCCTTTAACACAGTGGTAGTTACAGAAGTTGTTTTCCCTATACCATGTAGGGATGGCACGTGAGGAATCAAATTGTGGAGGTGGTCAGATCTAGGGGAGATTGAGGACCCCTTGTTTGATGAGTTTTATTAGCACATACGCATACGATTATCTAAGTGGAGTATATTGTCGTTATATGTATCTCTGCTAAAATTGGCGGGTGGCACTCTGAGATGTGGATGGCTCAGGCTGATTAGTTGAAGGTGAAGAGGAGGAAGATCTAATGACCACAGTGTTTGTTGAATCTTTAGATTTAGGATTGGATGAGGAAGGCTTAGAAGAGGGGTCATTGGTCTTGGAGTTGGGATTCTTGCTCTACAACTTGACTTTATTCTCCTCGATGGCACGTAACTCAAGTTTATGGGCCATCGTGAAGGCTTCGTCAAAAGTGTGGAAGGTTTGAACCCTCAAGGTGGAAGAAATATGTCTGGCATAGGCTTGGGAGAAAAGTTCAATAAGCTCAGGTTGGGGTAAAGAAAATGAGAGTTGATTGATAAGGCCCCTCCATCGAGCAATGAAATCAACAATGGATTCATCCTCAAATTGGTGGATAGAATAGAGGTCTTTGATTGAGACCTTCTTGGTGATGTTGATAGAGAAATGATCAAGGAAGAGTTAGGCCAGTTGAGTGAACGTGAAGAGGGAATGGCTGGTAAGGGAGCTGTACCAGTCAAGCGTAGCACCTGAGAGAGACATAGGAAATGTGCATAAAAACAATGCATCATCGTGGGTGATAAGGTAACAGGCATGTCTAAATGCCCGTAAGTGTTGTTGTGGGTCTTCCTTGCTTTGAAAATGAGAAAACTTAGGAAGTTCCCACTGGCTGGGATATGGTCAGACCAAGACAAAAGGATGGATGGGCTCGTTGTAAATTTGTTCATATGAGAGAGTATTGCGTGAGCCAAAAATAGAGGTCTCTAGGCTGGATATCTTGTCCATCAGCATTTTGATGATATCTACTTACGAATTGGTGGGTGGAGTGCCCCCTAGATTTTAAGGTGCTTAAAAGAGGCTAGAAGAGGCATACGACGTAGTCGATTGTACCAGTAAGGGCGCAACATATATATGACTAGTCATAGGGATAGAAGAGAAGACTAAGGATGGTTGGGTAGAAGGCACGGCTAGGCTTGATGTTGTCATGGGGGGTTGGTTAGTGGTAACATGGGCCAATGGATAGGTAGCCACCCTGGTGTTGATAGGGGCCAGGGTAGGCGAAATAGAGATGACCAGATTCTGAAAGGGGGTAGAAAGTGGTTGAGTGGGCTGAGTTTGATAGGGGCTAAAACCCTAGTGGAAGTGGGCCCAAAGATGGAGGAAGAGGCCACACTTAGATGGTTGGTCAAAGACTATTCATTGGTTGAGGCAATAGCCTAGGTGTCAAAAGGTTGAACTACAGACGCTATTGATATGGCCACAGTTTCGAGAAGAGAGGTCGGCATTTCATAGATTGGATTGCCCAAGGAGTCTCATGTTTGGCTATCATGAGATAGTGCTGCAAGGCTTTGATGTTGAGGTCTAAGAATCATGCAAAATCTTGGTCCCCTTCTGCGACAATAGGCATCTGGGTCGGGGATGGTCTAGTAAGAGTTCTTTTAGTCTCTGAGTGGAACTCCATTATAGGACTGGTTATGGACGGGGTAGATGGAAGTGGGTGATGCCTCACGTGATTGACTAGAGCCTTGGCTTAACTACGAGTTAGAACCATTCAAGGCAAGAAAGAACATCCTCACAAGCTCAAACAAGCAAATAAGAACAGAAAAGATGAAGAACACAAGCAGATCCTAAAACCCTAAGAGTAAATTATTAGGATTACAGTGGCTTATGCCTTAGAATGTGTGTAGAGGAAGATTGGCTTTTGAGTCAGGTCCTAAAAGAAGTAGTCTATGGATGGTTTTGGGTTAGTTATGGTGCTCAAGAAGTTTGTGTTAGGTTTCGTACAAGGCCTGGTGCTAAGGAGTAAGCTCCCCTCACTTCACAAGTCCAGCGATAAGCTGGGCCTGCTTAGCCAAAATATACTTCCCCTATAGATTAGACTCTGCTAGAGAACAGAGTGGGCTTTCCCCTTGGTGATGAAGTCCAAGTAGGATCATCAGGATGGGTAAGGTATCCGCTGGGGGATGAAATCCCAGTCAGGCCTTGTCTCACGTAAGTTAAGATGTTTGTTTTGTGCAAGTGGTTTGGTTGTGTAACATCAAGTGGACTAGATTAATTCAATATGCCTTTATTAATTACTAAGTGTGGTCTAAGAAATGCAATCAAATAGAAATGAAAGTGCAACGTGTTTTAAGCCCAAGTCAAAATGTTTGCTGGTATGAAGACGAATGGAGAAAGAGTCGAAGAATATGAGTTTTGACTAGTCTAGAAGTGCAAGAAAGAAAAGAAAAGTTCTTTTTATTCTTGCTTATGATGTCATTTAGAAGAGACAAAAGAGGTGAAAAAGGAAGGAACCTAATGCACCTATATGAATGAAAGAAAGAAAGAACCCAAGGAAGGCCCTAAGGTCCCACCGGGTGAGCCAAAATGTTTCTATGCTAATTTCACTTTCACATTCAAAAGATAGAAATGAGAAACTAAGAGATGGTCTAGGGTTAGAAGATACCTGGATATAGTCATGCACATTGAAATCAAACATTGGAAGGTACTCCTCTTTGGCTGTGGAGGAATGACACCTGCAAAGAAAAAGAGACTAAACATGAAAAAAATGTTAGACGAAGAGATGGTGGGCTATCAAGCAAACGCTTGATCCCTGAAGTACGAAGACTTCCTTAAGGGATATCAACCCACTAATAAAAAGCATAATATTTGACTGAAGTAGAAATAATGAAAGATAGAATGAAAGCAAATAAAAGACAAAAAGCAAAATGCGTACCTAATATGTAGCAAACTACTTTGCACAGTCATCGGTGTCAGTCTCTATGCCGGTGTCGATCAAGAAGAGTGCTGACATCAGTTGAAGTGCCAGTGTCGGTTGGGGTAATGACTGGCATCAGTCAGGGAAATAGTTTTGGACAGGGTCTGGTCGGGTCTAGATAGAGTTTTTGGATTGCAGAAGGGTCTGAAGTTTTTGTCTGAGGGTTCAGGAAGCCCATTTAGGAGTCAGAGGGATTTGTTTGAGGGTTTGTACAGGGATCTAGGCAGAGTTACAGACTGTATTTTCTAGACAAGGTGGATAGAGGTGATATGGGTGGAAATAAGGTCAGGGCTATGGTCTAACTCTAAATTTGGGTAATGATATCAAATAAAAAACAATAACCATAGAGTAAAATAAAAACACAGAGCAAAGCTTACCTATTATACGCTGAAAATAGAGTCAGAGACATGATTGACATTGTCACTGTGTTGCAGAGCAAGATGACTAAAGCAGAATACCTGTATCAGAGAGAGAGAGAATGTGAGAGATTAGATGTAGATTGGTTGGATTGTTCGAATGAAGAGGTTTGTTGATTGATACGAAGGAAGGTCTGATAACCAATCGAGAAATGGATTGGCAACTGAATGGATAACAGATAATGGATAATGGTTCCTACATTCAGGTCGAGAACGCAGTGTTAAAGATAACCATCGTTAGTAGGACTACCGACGTTGGCCGATAAGTGACCGACGTTGACAACGTCAGCTAGGTTATGACCATCATCGACAGATGCAGAATGGAGAAAAAGGCTAACTTTAGCTCTCTGCTCATTTTTACATGCTGCCAAGGTCAAGGCTTGTGGGAAAATGGTCGACAGGGGTTAAATAGGTGTGGAAAACTAAAATGGGGGTTAAGGGTAGGACGACAAGGGTTAGACACAATTACGGTGTCTACAATCACAAGAATGAGTGTCTTAGAATCAAAATATAATTCTATGAATTTTGTAGAGTGGTAGGACATGGAACCTCTCATTTTCATATCTTCCAATAATAAATTAAACATATGTATTTTTTGTATTATAACTTCTACAAATCCCATAATCATAATGAAAAAATTTGTATGTCTCTTTAAGAGCTTAAAGAAGATATTACAAATAATGTTTTTGTAGTCACCACATAGAATATAACTTGTATGATTCTGATAGTTCCCATTTTGTAAATTATAATGATAGGATCATCATATCCATGTGTGTATTAGATACCAAAGGCACCATAGTATCAACCATAAGGTGTCTAAACTAAACAACACCTTATTAGACATGGACACCTCTAGTCACATAATATCAATCTTCCATCACTTGAAATCCTATGATTCAACATGAATAATAGGTAATTTGGGCACCATCACTTCTATAGTACCAAGATGGTAGGTGTGATGGCCTCAAACAACCATAAGGTTGGAATGACTCATAAGATTCTAGAAACTTTGGGCCTTAACAATCAAGTGGCTTGGGATTTTAAACCAATTAGGGTAGATTTGGAGGTGGTAAAGGAAGATATCAAGGTGGTGCATAAGGAGGAAGGGGAATTAATCCTCAGATGGTTCCTATAGAGTGTTATTAATGTATAAAATTTATTCATATACAAAGATAATATCATATGAACTACCAATGACAATCCTTTCATGATTATTGTAGGATTTCAAAATAGCATGACATAGAGGCTTTTATGGTCTTAGAGAAATAATGTACAAATAAGGTTGTATGGAACATGAATATGGTTAACAATCAACCCCAAGAATATGTTATATTCCAAGTTGTTACATGCAAAAAAACATGTGGAATAAGGATTATCATCATTGGAGATGCCAAAGGACCAAGGGATAAGGAAATCTTGACCAGATAAGTATTTGAGAAAGTATTAATACATAAATGTGCTTATATTTTGGAAATGATTCAATAGCAAGAGACTACAAAAGATGGTGTTTCAACTATTAATTCATAGATATATGGATAGAGAGTTTTAATTCTGATAAAAGATGGTGTTATCACTATTTTGATAGATATATGAAGTTACTCAGTATCTTAAGGAATGATTACATTTCAAAAAACATCACCAATATACTACATAGTCTTCTAGAATGTTCATAGAAAGGCCCATAATGGATCAATAAATTATTAGGTATGTTAATACTCTAAAACCTTAGGATGTTGATTATATAATGTATAATGAGGTTACAAGTTATGACATACCAAATGTAGTATTTTATTTTATAATTACCATCAATATGATTCCTAGATCCACATGGGTTACTATTGGGAGACTTGCTTTGAGTTATAGCCCTATCACACTAAGCCTTATGTATTATGGATGAGTAGAACTTATCAGTCACCTAGAGGATGTTGAAATTAGGTTCATAAGGATAATCCTATGTGTTAAAATACTAATTCATCAATATGAAGATAAATGTGACTCATTATACTACACTAATAAGAAAAAGGTGCGCATATTATGGTCAGATGACCATCAATATAATAATGAACTGGTTAGAAGCTCACTAGGAAGGCAACACTATATTAATTTCATTACAAAAAGATGGGAATAAACTCTATTGAATTCCTAAGGATCCAAATTCACCATATAATAATGTAGATAGTCACTAAAATAAAGTAAATGTAGAAGACAATTAGCAAGCCCTACGAGCTAGAGATTATAATTTTGTTTATGATGGAACTAGTTCACAAAACTTATCCCTAGGCATAAAAGATATATCTTGTAAACCTATTATGGATATTATAGAGATTCCATAAATTGAAGTGGAAGATGTGTAATTTATGTCTTTAAGATATCCAACTCAGTCAAACATAGACTTCATGTATCATATAAGTCATACAGATAGAGATTACATATAACCTATGCCATAAGTAATTCTACCATGACATGTAGATTCATCAATAAGTGGAGACTTAAAAACACACATTCTCAATTTTTATAAGTTAAATAATGAGGTAAGTCTTCTATAGATGGTTTTTGTAATGGAGGACAATCTTCCTTAGTACTTCACCACTTAGGATGTTAGTCAATTTATCTTATGATTTCATCAGCATATAATAGATATTAATCATATATTTGGTTCTCTCAAGTATGTAGTTAAGAGAATTTATATGGGCTAGTGGTCCATCCACTAGAATAATTAATTTCATTAGGATGAATCATGCAAAATTATTATATCCAAGTTCTAGTTACCAAAAATGATCATAAAATAATGGCCACTATTTCATGAGGGATATTTTCCTAAACTTCACATTTATTAGTATATTTAAGTATTTATTGTGGATTTTTTTCCCAAAAATATTGTTTATATGGATTCATATATACCTTGGATGTTCTCCCAACATCTTAGTACATACATTAGGATCACATGGGGAAATGAAGCATTGGGCACATGTTCAAAGTGATTTTTTTCAGACATTCATTTTTGAAGAGGAGAACCCTTCGACACATAAGGAATTTCAAAATTTAATAATTTTCATATACCATAGATGTGTTTTAGACTTATATAATGGAGTTTCATATTATTCACAAGAAAGTGCATCCTATGATCTAAACAATTCCTTACCAACATAAATATAAAAAAGGGGAAGGAACAAGTCTTTATTTAATCATGTCAAATAACACAATATCAAGATGAGTGAATTTCCAACATAAATGATGATGATATTGATTATATGGCATTAGATTATTTATTTGATGTAGAACATGAAGAATAATCAATTCTAACACCTATCATAAATCAATCAAAAAAATAAAAGTTGTGATACTAAAATATACTAGATTAAGAACATCAATAGATATTTTTTGAATCAATCCACATATAATAGTGAAATATTTATCATTAACCACTAAAGGAATATGTGAGGAGTATAGGAATCTTGACCATTCCCAAGTTAGCACATATTAGAGACTATTGGTCTTAGGAATATTTATCAAAAGAGATGTAACTCTTAAGAGACTACCAAGATTGTATTCCCTAAAAATTTATCAGAGGTTAAGGGGGTGGATCCTTTCTTAAGTTAATGGCACATTGAGTTGAAGGAGTGTGCCATTCCTATTAAGAAAAGACCATGTTAGTTAAATCCAAATATGAAGTTGAAATTGAAGGTAGATTTAGACCACATACAAGAAGATAATATTATATTCCTTATGGATAAAGCTGACTGGGTTATCCCCATGTTCAAATAACCAAAGAAGACTGGTTAAATTTGAATCTATAGTGACTATCACATTTTGAATGAGGCATGTGTAAACGATCTATTTCCTATCCCATTCATTGATGAATGTTTAGAAGTATTCATAGGCCATGAAATATAATCCTTTACAAATGGCTTTAGTGGATATCATTAAATCTCAATCATAGAAGAAGATATATCCAATACTATTTTTGTAATATAGTGATGTTATTTTGTACATATGGTAATGACATTTGGTTTAAATAATACACCTATGGTTTTCTCTAGAAAAATAGTCACTGAATTTAAGGATTTTATCCATGAATTTATATAGGTCTATCTAGATGATTGGGTAGTATTTTTTTGGTTTAGAAACTATTTGTCTAAACTACAATTGATGTTGGAGAGATGTAGATAATTATACATACTTCTTGATTTAAAGAAATGTTTGTTTTTACACCTTTTTGTGTTTTGTAGGTCATGTATTTTATATTAAGGGTATACTAGTAGATCAAGATAATATCATATTAATTATGGGAATGCCACCACCTACAATTTTGATAGAGGTGAGATATTTTACTATCCATACAGGATAATATAGGAAGTTCATCAAGGGATATACAGCTATATTTTCCCCTTTAGATAAGTTATTGAAAAAAAGAACAAATTTATATGGACATAAGAATGCCAAGTAAAATTCTTTGACCTAAAAATGGATATTGGTGACTGCACTAGTTTTGATTTTTATAAACTATATTAAGGCATTCCACGTGCATGCAGATGCATTTGGATTCATTGTTGGATTCATATTATCATAACCATGCGAAGGTAGTTTGGATCATCTAATAAATTTTACAAGAAAAAATTATCTAATACTAAAAATAATTATACTCCAATTGAGTGAGAGGCCTTGGTAATTATGTATGTATTACAAAATTTTCACCATTATATATTGGGCACACCCTTTGATCTATTCACTAATCACCAGGGACTGTGATACCTAATCAATAATTTTTTCTTGGGAGGATCCAAATCATGGTGATTAATACTCTTCTAAGAGTTTTAGTTTAAGATCAACATCAAAATAAGATGAGAAAAAGTGAGTCCAAACCATTTGATCTGACTCTATAATGGTGAATAACCATAATAAGTTCAAGATGAGTCTTTAGATACACATTTATTCTTTGTGTCTATGATTCTTAATCAATTTAAATAAATTGCATAGTTTCTAAAATAGGGGAAATTTCTTGAGCACTATATAGAAAAGGATAAGAAAAAACTAATTACTAAAGTTCTTCCATTTAATATTGTTGATGTATTTATTTACCATTTATCTCACTCTTTGATTATCTTTCACATAAGTATTTCAAAAAAATACATGAACTCACTATCAATATATCATGGGAGGGTAGTTGTCCACTTTCAAACCAATCAAAAAACTATCTATGACACTTAGAATGACCTGTGTGCTGTGAAACACTTCAAAAAGGTGAGAAAATGTAGGTAGAAGCAAAGGAAATAATACATTCACTTAATCATATCAATTGATTCATATATCACACTTTAATGTTTCTTGTGGGTAGAGGAATTTAGTCTTTTGTTTCATCAAATAGGTGTTGTAGTACAAATATTTTCATAGCTTGGGCATGTCAAAATCATAAGAGTATCCTTTTATTTGGGGAAAAGTGGGAGATTTATAAGAAAGGGGAAGAGAGAGAAGGGAACGAGCACACAAAATCAATAAATGAGGCCCAACCACCTTTTGATTGATTAACATTAATCCTACCTCTACAAATTAACTTTCATTATATCCAAATAGCTTTCAATCCCTCTCATTGGCTTAGAAACACACTAGAAGATAAGAACTTACTGAGGATGATGAATAATGATCTATTAAGAAGGAAGATTCCCCAAATACTTTTGAAAATTCATTAAATACTTCACTTACTTTTCCCAACTTCCAATCTCTCCTTCTTAATGAGCTTTTAGCACCATGCTTCATCTTGACATGTCCTTTACATTATTAGAAAATCACTTTGTACTCATTCATCTAGTTTCTCGTCTGAACATAATTGTTAAAATCATTATTCTTCCCTTATTCCAAACTCTAAACATAGGTCTATTGTAGATGAAAACCAATCCATTTATTTGTTTTCATTTATCAATAACTCAATGAATATCCATAAGTTACGTAGTCTCTTGATCATGAACAAGATGTAAAACTCACATTTGAGAGATTTTCAGAGGTTAAACCAAGCTTTAATGGCATCCTATGATTCTTCATGGTTTACTCTAGCAACCTAGATCATATTTTATCTCACATTTATTCATTTACCTATCTAGGTGGTGAGATTTTTTGATTTCAAACTTGTCCACCTATGTGGCATTCCCTTGGGCTACTTATTTCACTTTAAAACCTAAATGTTGTCACCCTAGACATGTGTCTTCATCATGTGCCCTTGGAACCTGATCAATTTTGTTCTATCAATCTCCTCAAGAGTATCCTAGATTTGACCTTCATCATTGGCCTTTGATCTTTGATTTGCATCCTATATTATGCCACTTGGTATCCCTACATTAATCTTTATCTTAGATTTTGAAAATTTGACACTTGATAGTCTTTCATGTCTTCAGTGGACCCCATTATTAATCTCCATCTAGTTAACATGCTTACACCATGTGGTGGCCTTGCCTTCAATCTAGGCTCATTTACTTATTGACCTTTATCCATGCCATCAATCTACTCTTATATGATTTAACATGTCTTGTAGATATTTGATCTACAATACTAAATGTGTGCCACTGATCTTCATTTGAACATACGATCAAATGTGGGCCATATATATGTGTTAACTTATTCACTTCATGATATTTCCCATGTGACATTGATCCTTAATGTTGGACTTCAAGATCATGCCATTTTTTATCTCTATGTTCAACCTTAGCTTGTTGTAGACACCAAAATCATGTCTAACCCTTGGTCATCTTCCCCCTTGGTCCCCTTGGTCCACTTCTACACTTTCCTAACCCACACACTTATTAATTTAAAATAATAACTTATTTTAAATTAATACCACCTCCCTTCCCACATCACCCATGCCACCTCACCTCTCCTAATATACCTCTCCTTGGATGCCTCCCATCACCCTATGACCAATTTATGACCTATTTCAACCCTCTCACACTCATTTAACCCATCTTCGACTGTTTTCCCATGACCAATTGACCCTGGCAGTTGGAAGAATGGGCAAAAGGCTAATTTTAGCCCTTTTTATATTATTCTATCTACTAACATCAATTACAGTCAACTAACGTTGGTGGGATCACCAACGTCAGTTGCTTAAAACCAACTTGTAGGCCGAATCAATAGATCTTCTTGCACTCAGACTTTGGCCTCTCTCTCTCTCTCCCAGATGCATAGCAAGCATCACAGGGTACAAGTATTCTACATCAGTCACTCCATTCTGTTGGTAGTCTTCTACATCAGCAATAGGTCTCCTACACTTCTTCTTCAGTAGGCAAGAGGTAAGTAATCTTCTTTTATGTCATTTCAGTAGCTTAGAATGTATTTGTAATCAGTTTTCTATTTATTGCTTCTAAGCCACATTACCACCTAGACCCAACTATCAACCAGACTAGACTTGACTCTCTTTTTGAGAAGGCTGAGAAGCCTTCTTCACATTCTCACTCTTTTTGACACCATGTCCCTTATCTGACTCTTTCCTCAGACCTTACTCTCTACCCTGCACAAACCATCAGACTCCCAGACTACCACAGGCCATTCCATCGACCAGAGACCCATCTAGACTCTATCCCAAACCATTGCCCAGACTGACACCGGCCACTAGGCCCATTGCCCCTATCGACATCAGTAGACTAACCGATGCTAGAGACCTTAACCAATCGACACCGACAGAACCACCAACGCCAGTGACTATGGAAGACAAATTGCCACATACAGGTACACATTTGTTTCTATTTATTTTTTTTAATCCTTTATCATTTCCTTTTCTAGCAACATTCTATTTTTTTCATCAATCTGTGGACTATCACCCTTTTAGGAAGTCTTTGTACTTCTAGGATCAAGCTTTTGTGTGGCAATCCACCTTACATCCATTTAACAATCTTCTTGTTTAAGTCTCTTTCTTCTGCAGGTGTCATCCTCCACAGCCAAAGAGGAGTTCTTTCAATGTCTGGATAATGGTACACAGACCTCATCCTAATAACATCTAACCCAAGACCACTTATCTTAGTTTCTTACTTCCTTTGAATGTGAAAGAAAAAAATAGTTAGAAACATTCTAGCACACCTGGTGGGACCCTAGGAGTTCTCCTTGGGTTCATACTTTTTCTTCTAGTCAAACTTTTCATTTAGGTGCATTAGGTCTCTTCTTGCATCTTTTTTTCTTCTATCTCTTCCAAAAGACACCATCAGCAAAGTTAAAAAGAATCCTTCTTTTTCTTTCTTTACTACATCTTAGACCAGTCAAGTCATACTCTTCAACCTCTTCTCACTTGTCTGCATCCAAACACACATTTCAATTTGGGCTTAAAATACATTGCATTTCATTTCTTCCTGAATGCATACTTAGCTCTCACATCTAGTAATTAAAAATGCATCATGAATAAAGTGTAGTCCACTTATGTTACACGACCAAATCACTTACACAAAATCAAACATCTTAACACACCTGAGACAAGGCTCGAGTATGATTTCATCACCTAGTGGATACCTTACCCATCCCAGCAATCCCACTTGGACTTCACTACCAAGGGGAAAGCCCACTCTATTCTCTGGTAGAGGATAATCTCTAGGGGAATTATATATTGGCTAAGCGAGACTAACTTATCACTAGGCTCGTGAAGTGAGGGGAGCTTGCTCCTTAGCACCAGGCCACGTACAGAACCTAACATAGACATTGAGCACCAAAACAAACCTAAAACCAACTTTAGACTACCTCTTCTAGGACCCATTCTAAAAGCCAACTTCCCAAACACAATATAAGGCATAAGCCAACATGATTCTAAAAGTTTATTCTTAGGATTCAACACTTAGGGTCTGCCTGTCTCCATCTATTTTTTTGTTCCTATCTGGTTTTTTGAGCTAGTGAGGATGTTTTCTTCTTTTTTTCCAAAAACTTTCAAATACTTTGAGTTTTTGGAAAACATAGTCACCGACATCGATTTTACCACTGATGTCAGTAACCTTTATTCACTGGCATTAGTTATCTTATTTACATCGACAACTTGTTTCATCGGCATCAGTTTTTCTACCGATGTCGGTCACTTTCACAATTTTTTTTCTCAAAACAGCAAGCTTAAAAACCCAACTTTCTTACTATCCAACATCCATTTTGGTTTTTTGAGACTAGAAACCATAGTTTCTAAAACCTAAACCTTTTGCCTTGAATGGTTTTGACATGTAGTCAAACCAAGACTCTTGTCGACCATGCGAGACAACAATTGCTTCTGCCTTCGCCTTCCATAACTAGTCCTCTAATGGAGTATCATTCGGAGACCGAACATACTCCTACCTGACCAACCCCGATGTGACCATCTATTATTACTGAAGGGGATCAAAACATTGAAAGGTTCCTTAACCTCAATGTCAAGGCCCTTCAACATTATCTTGCAAGAATCCAAACGCAAGACCCTTCAAGCAACCCAGTCTATGGGATGCCAACCTTCTTAACTAAAGTGGCCACGCTATCGACAAGATCCGCTACCCAACCCATGACCACTCCAGCCTTTGTTTTGACCATCAACCCAACTATGTCCTATCTTCAAAGTGTGGCTTCTCCTTCTATCTCTGGGCCCACTTCCATCAGGGTTTTGGCCCCCCATCAACCACATACTATTCAACAAAATTCTACCCCTTTCCAAAATCTAGTTGTCTCCATCCCACCTACTCTTGCCTCTATCAACACAAGAGTAACTAGCTACCCTTCAACTAGTGTTTCCACCCCTTAACCACCTTTGGTGGCCCCTATTCAATTTGTACCCTCTAACTCCATGGTACAACCACCCCTAGCTTCCACATCTATCCCAATGACTAGTTATCAATATGTTGCGCCTATACAAGCGCAACCGACTATGTCATACGCCTCTTCTAGCACCTTCCAAGCACCTTCCAACCTAGGGGGTGCCCCATCTGCCAATCTGTTAGCCGATCTTATCAAGATGTTGATGGATAAAATGTCTAGTCTTGAGGCTTCCATTTCCAGTTCAAGCAATGTCCTTTCTTATGACCAAATTTGCAATAAACCCATCCATCCCTCCATCCCAATCCGACCGTATCCCAATCAGTGGGAACTTCCTAAATTTACTCGCTTCTAAATTAAGGAAGACCCACAACAACATCTACGAGCATTCAAACATGCTTGTTATCTTATAGCCCATGATGATGTGTTACTACTACGCACATTCCCCATGTCTCTTTCTGGCCCTGCCCTCGATTGGTACAGCTCTCTTACCAGTCACTCCATCTTTTTATTCACTCAACTCACACAATTATTTCTTGACCACTTTTCGATCAATATCACCAAGAAGGTCTCAATCATATACCTATACTCTATCAAGCAGTTTGATGATGAATCCATAGCCAATTTCATTGCCTATTGGAGAGGCTTAATCAACCAACTCTCCTTCCCTTTACCTCAACCCGAGCTCATTGAGCTCTTCTCTCAAGCATGTGCCACACATATTTCATCCACCTTGCGGGTTCAAACATTTTGCACTTTTGACGAAGCTTTCACCATGGCCCAAAAGCTTGAACTCCATGCTAATGAAGAGAATAAGGTCAGATTGCGTAATACCAGTACAAAAATTGATGACCCTTCTTCTTCCAGACCTTCTTCCTCCCACTCCAAGTCCAAAGGAGTGGCAAGCACTATGGTTGTTAGATCACCATCTTCAACAACAACTAACCAATCTCAACCTTCAACATCACAAAGCATCACAAAATAATTCCAACAACGGTATATACAGTGTTAATACACTCCAATTGGAGAGTCATACGCTTTTGTGTTGGAAAAACTCGTCAAGCAGGGGGTCCTCAATCTCCCTCCAATCTGACCACCTCAATTTGACCCTTTAGAAACCTATCCCTGCATGGTATAGGGAAAATGACTTCTATCACTATCACCGTGTCCAAACCTTCAAGAACATTGTCTAAGACATGATAAATAAGGGTGACCTTGTCTTGGATAACCCAAATGTGCCACCCAATCAAAACATCGATATCTTTAAACAACCTTTTCCTAACCATCCTCCTAGCCAAAATAATGTCCAGACCATGGCTGATAGCTCCCAAGAGCATGATATATGCACAGTCAACATAGTCTCACCTCTTGTCCCTGACCAACCTCCTCCACAGGTAGAAGAGCCTTCTTCTCCTTCTAGTTCTCCATCGACCTCTCTTATATTGGAGGATGTTTCGACCATACCAGTACCATTAGCTCCACCTTCATCCTTCCTCCTACTAATGGAGGACCATACCCTTCCTACTCCTCAACCACAAGTAGAAGGCACCATCATCCCTGCCCTCTATCCTCTTGAGGAGTCACATTATCCAATTTCTTCTCCACCAAGAGAAGACCCTGTCTCTTCACCCACTTCAATTGAGGAAGACCCAGTGACAGTTTTCTCTTGCATTTTACCTGAGATCGCTACATCTCACTCACCTCCATCCATATATGAACCCAAACCCACATAGGCATCCACCATGCCAAAAGAGATTAAATCTGTTGGTGTTTGCCCCATATCTAATCTTTTCTCACACAATAGTGGCCCTCAAACCAAACCAAAGAAGGCCACTATACCACACCAGAGAATTCCTCCCCCACCTTCATCATTGCCCTCTATTTTGGACCCACATCCATCCACCTTAATAGGAGTGCTTCCTACTCCAAAAACTCACAGAGGAAAATTTCCTCCATTATCCCCTTTACCCATTAAACATATATTTCATCCAAAATGACCAATGCCTCCTATGCCTCCAAAACAAAAGTCATCAACCCCTACTGCAACAAAACATGTAGACCCATTGGTGGGTTCTTATGCCTTGTTGTTATGACAATTGTTTCAGTCCTCTCACATCAGTCTTCCACCTCTTAAACCATACCAATCTCTTGGACCAAAACTACCATGATTCGATGACACTAAAGTTTGTGCATATCATCGCATGCCAAGACATGACACTGAGCATTGTTGTGCCCTCAAGGTTGTCATTCTCCAATGCTTGGAGAAAGACACCCTTCTTCTTGACCATATTATCAACAAACCTTCAACATCATCCCATGCTTCCCATACCTCCTCACCTTCACACTTATCAAATCTTAGATAAAGACCATCTTGGTTCGACAACACTAAATATTGTCACTATCATCGCACATCAAGACATGACACTGAGCGTTGTTGCACTCTAAAAGCTATCATTCATCAACACCAAAAAAAGGATACCCTTCTCATCAAGGATCCTCTTGACTACCCCTTTGCTAAATCTTTGACACCATCACATGCCTCACAAACATCATCACCTAAATCGGGATCTCAACACTAGACTATGGTCCCTCCACCACCTTTAACCCCCTTAATTAAAATCAACATAGTCAACTTGACCACCAGCCCACCAACCCAAAAGGATAAAGGGAAAAGACATGTTTCTATCCCTTGGACATCCCCATCTACCAAGCCTTCACCACAACCAAAACCCAAGATTACTGTCTTGGGCACATCTCAACCAACATCCTCAAAGACAATCCCTAACTCCGTGGTGAAACATCCTCACCACACGACCCCTGTGAAGATGTCTTTGTATGATCTCATATAAAACTCTCCACAGCATCATCAAACCTTCATCAAAGCCTTACAATCAATGGAGGTCCAACTTGATGACCCCCAACCTCTAACCATTTTAATCAAATCATTACCAACCATTGCATCTATCACTATCTATGATTTTGAGATTCCTGCCTCCAACCTAGCAAATCAGGATCTCGCCCTCTCCAACTAAATTTGTCAAACATTCTCCCTAGCAACTAGGGGATTTGACCTTCTACTGACTATTCTGACCATTGACCAAGCCTCGACCAAGCATCAACCAAACATCAACCAAATATCAACCAACCAAACATCAACTAAATATCAACCAAGCTTCGACCAAGCCTTGACCAAGCCTCGACCAAACATCGACCAAGCCTCAACCAAGCCTAGACCAAATATCAACCACCTTCATGTCCAATATCAACCAACTTCTTAATCATCTTTAACACATGACCAATTGGGAAAGAGGCAAATGAGGCAAGTTTGCTCCTAATTGGCTCGGACCTTACATCATCACGCACAAGCATATACCAAGGACTTATCAAAACCTAAGCCCTTTAATGCCTTGCATCTACGACCATTCTATTGTTAGTCGAATACTCATTCACTTGACATTTAACTTGAGCTTGTCCCTTGAGCAATCCCTATCCTCTTAATCCTCATTCCTTTCAACTCTATTTCCCTAAAACAAACCCTATGTAACCCTTTTTAAAGTATGAATGCTTTGTCTTAATAAAAGAGAGCCCTTAAACTTCTATAGTCTTGTCCATGACTCAAAATTTTGTCAAAAATAAATTTGGATGTCCAAATATCAAAAGGTCACAAACTCTAAAAGTAGACTGCTCCCTCGAAGGACAGTTATACTATCATTGTTGTAGCTAATAGACTATTCCCTTGAAGGATAGCTATTCAAAGCCGTCATATATATAAAGCAAAAATATAGACCACTCCCTCGAAGGATGGCTATGACTAAACTATTGCTACAAATAGCACTCTCTTAGAAGCTTCTCGCATCGATCAACTTCATAAATGACCACCAAAGCACAATGACATCTCTACGTAGACTTCCTGCATTGATCAGTCTTCACCACCAAAAAGAAAAGGGTAATGGACTTGACTTGTAGTCATTTTCTGGGTCTCCTATAAAAAGGGACAAAGTTATCCCTACTAAAATGGTTATCTTATCCTACTATATCATATCACTTGCTCAAGGGACTTTGAGCTCATTTTAATGTCAAAGTGATTTGATTACTTCTCTAACACAACCAATGGTCAATGATGTAATGCCTGAACGGGGCTTTTGTTTCTAAAACCCCCTACCTATGCTATCATTATGGTCCTTGTCAATGAAAGAGAGACACGTGTTTCACTTCTTATCCATACCTTGGTCACATTCAACCAAATCATTTGCCAAACCAAACCAACCCAAACATTTTCAAACCACCAACATGACATAGTCCATTTCACATAGTTTCTATGGACACCAATACACAAGGAAACTGTCGACCACGAAATTTATGCCAAGCATAAACCATTACTTGTTGAAGCATAAATAGACTCAATTAATTTTTAGCATACATCCATCACCGATATGGACACTTGCTAGAGATGAAAGACCACAACCAATGTTACAGAATACACCATCACATAATATGGAAAAGGATGTAACATCATCTTACACTCATCATTTCAAGCATGTACCCTCAGACATATGGGAAGTGCTAAACCTCTAATCACAACCACACCAGTCATCAACCATTTTGACTATTCGTTCAAACTACATTGGTCTGAGGCCCTAAGACTGGGGTTATGTAGGCAACACTCAAATGACATGACATCTTTTGGGGTTAGCTTGACCTCCCTCATTTGTTTGTCTACTTGATGGACAAACCCTTTCACCCTTTCACCATGACTCAACCTGACCAAAACAATAATCAACCAACTTGTCAGCTAGTCTGAACTACATTGGTCTGAGGCCGTAAGACCGGGGCTATGTAGGTAGCGCTCAGTTGACACGATGTCCTCTGAGGTTAGGTCGACCACCCTCATTTGTTCATCTACCTGATGGACAAACCATATCCTCCTTTGACCATGACTTGACCTCGACCGAAGCAATCCATAACTTTGACCCTCTTCCTCCCTTTTTAGGAAGAACTACATCGGCCTGAGGCCCTAACAAATGGGGGCTATGTAGGTAACACTCAGTCGCCATGACATCTTCTGGGGTTAGCTTGACCACATCCATTTGTTCATCTACCTAATGGATAAACCATCTTCCCCTCATCATTTCAGGCATGCACCCTCAGACATATGGGAAGTGCTAAATCTTTATCATGACCAAATCAATCAT
Organism: Torreya grandis; assembly: GCA_037957365.1. NCBI lineage: Eukaryota > Viridiplantae > Streptophyta > Pinopsida > Cupressales > Taxaceae > Torreya > Torreya grandis. The sequence continues at coordinate 339,678 of JARHVA010002740.1, forward strand.
CAACCATTTTGCCTCCTCGCCTGAACTACATCGGCCTAAGGCCCTAACAAATGGGGGCTATGTAGGTAGCACTCAGTCGACATGATATATTTTGGGGTTAGCTTGACCACATCCATTTGTTCATCTACCTAATGGACAAACTATCTTACCTTCAACCATGACCTTAACCTCATCCAACCCGTCCCTAACCGACCCTCTTCCCTCCTTTTAGGGAGAACTACATCATCCTGAGGCCCTAATAACAAGGGCTATGTATGCAGCACTTAGTTGACATGGGGTCTTCTAAGGTTCGCTTGGCCATTCCTTCATCCATCCATCTAATAGACCAACTATCTATCTCACCTTGACTTGACCACCGACCTTGCAGATCACGACTATCTCCTCTGACTATGACCACTTCCAAGACAATGTTGCCTTGGTTGTTTTTGCATGTATGCTACCTCACAAATGGTTAGCAAAATTATTTGCAACCAATGTTTCAACCCTCATAAGTATAGGATCGTGAGCAAGTCGATCCACACTACTTGTGACATTTTCATGTTTCGAAGAGCACTTCCTAAGCCCGGGATACCTGGAACATGAAAACCATTGGAGCTACAGCTTGGATCGAATAACCTAATCAACTATGACTACATGCTGGGGCCTAGTTATTTCAATTTTAGCACTCCTCGACCCTTGACTTGTGAAAATTTGACCTGACCATCTCATGAAGTGGTATGCATGCAATCCCAACTTTTACAGTGTTCACACCCCACCTTTACCATATCCATCAATCTCTCTATCAAATCCACACCCGATTCCAGGTTCCCTTCCCTTGACTCCTACTTTGAGGGGGAATACCTCATCCCATAATCAGGGCAACCTACACTTGTTTTTGTCTTGCAGTTCATTAGAACAACCAACAGGACAAAAAAGACCTTATCCTATACCTGGGGTAATCAACTCCTATTTTTGTCTTGCAGTTCATCCAGAACAACCAACAAGACAAAAAGGGGAAAATGTAGACACGAAAATCATGTCTAACCCTTGGTCATCTTCCCCCTTGGTCCCCTTGGTCCACTTCTACACTTTCCTAACCCACACACTTATTAATTTAAAATAATAACTTATTTTAAATTAATACCACCTCCCTTCCCACATCACCCATGCCACCTCACCTCTCCTAAGATACCTCTCCTTGGATGCCTCCCATCACCCTATGACCTATTTCAACCCTCTCACAGTAATTTAACCTGCCTTCGACCATTTTCCCATGACTAATTGACCCTGGCAGTTGGAATAATGGGCAAAAGGCTAATTTTATCCCTTTTTCCATTATTCTACCTATCGACGTCGGTTGCTTAAAACCAACTTGTAGGTCGAATCAATGGATCCTCTTCCCCTGAATGAAAAAAATCCTCTTACACCCAAAATTTGACCTCTCTCTCTCTCTCCCAAATGCACAGCAAGCATCACAAGGTATAGTTATTCTGCATCAGTCACTCCATTCTGCAGGTAGTCTTATGCATCAACAATAGGTCTCCTACACTTCTTCAGCAGGCAAGAGGTAAGTATTCTTCTTTTATGTCATTTTAGTAGTTTAGAATGTATTTGTATTTAGTTTTTTGTTTATTGCTTCTAAGCCACATTACCACCCAGACCCAGCTATCAACCAGACCAGACCTGACTCTCTTCCTGAGAAGGCTAAGAAGCCTTCTTCACATTCTCACTCTTTTTGACACCCTGTCCCTTATCTGACTCTTTCTTCAGACCTTACTCTCTACCCTACACAAACCATCAGACTCCTATACTACCACAGGCCATTCCATCAACCAGAGACCTGTCTAGACCCTATCCCAAACCATTGCCTAGATCGATGCCGCCCACCAGGCCCATTGCCCCTATCGACGTTGACAAACTAACCAATGCCAGAGACCTTAACCAACCAAGGCCAGCAAAACCACTGACACCGGTGACTATGGAAGATATATTGCCACATATAGGTACACATTTGTTTCTATTTCTTTTGTTCTATCCTTTATCATTTCCTTTTCTAGCAACATTCTATTTTTTTCATCAATCAGTGGACTGTCACCCTTCTAGGAAGTCTTTATACTTCTGAGATCAAGCTTTTGCTTAGAAGTCCACCTTACATCCATTTAACAATCTTCTTGTTTAAGTCTCTTTCTTCTACAGGTGTCATCCTCCACAGCCAAAGAGGAGTTCTCTCAACATCTAGATAATGGTGTGCAGACCTCATCCAGGTAACATCTAACCCTAGACCACTTATCTTAGTTTCTTACTTCCTTTGAATGTGAAAGCAAAAAATAGTTAGAAACACCTGTTTAAATATTTTTGAATCCAAACAACTATTTCCTATGGCTTTAACTTGACATCCCTGGGCATGTCACACACTACTATATCATCTTTGAAGGATTATATCTCTAGATAAAAACCACATTAAGACATATAATTTTATAGGGGATATTCATAGCACAAAATACATCATCCTCATGAAATCAGTATGGTGATGCCTTTATGCATACCACATATGTCCTTAGTGTTTAAAGAGCACTTCTCATTTTAGAATTTTGTGAACTTAAGGAATGAGTAGCAATTTTTGGCAACTTATGTTACCTATGGTGAAATAGTGGCAAAGCAATGTTTATTTGTTCCACAAAATTTATATTAATTGATGGTTGGGAGCCATCATGGTCCAATTCTTTACAAATTGTAAGTATATCTATTAATAATAGTGAATTATGATCAAACCTAAAACTATAGACTAATTTAAATTAATATTTATAATGAAGTATAAACTAAAGTGATCTAGTTTAAAAAATAAGTAAAAGAGAAGGGCTAGGTAGAAAGAAAATAAGTGATTATCAACACATCATGAATTGTTAATCAAAGATTCAACTAATTCACAAAGAAAGGCCCTCCTTCTAGTTCTAGTGGGACTTATTGATGCCTCCATGTGTATCACATATGTCCTTAGTATTCAAAGAAAACTTCTTATTTTAGAATTCTAGGAATTCAGAGCATGAGTAGTAGGTTTTGATAACTTATGTTACCTATGGTGAAATAAAAGCAAAGCAAAGATTATCTGTTCCAAAAAAATTATATTAATCGATGGTTGGGAGCCATCATGGTCCAATTATTTATAAATTATAAGTATCTCTATTAATAATAGTGAATTGTGATCAAAGCTGAAACTATAGACTAATTTAAATGGATATTTACAATGAAGTCTAAAATAAAGTGATCTGGTGTAAAAAGAAGTAAAAGAGAAGGGTAAGGCAAAAATAAAACAAGTGATTTTTGATCCTTAACTCAAATATCATGACAAAGTTTCAATTATAACTGATCCTACATTTAACTAGTACATGATGCAAAATAGTGTTAGCTTAGATCTCACCATACACCAGACAAATTTATAAGGATAGTATGAAATTATACAAGATCTAGATTTTACTTTAAATATTTGTTACTAGACTCAAAAAGAATTCATACATCTAAATACAAAACAAATGAAGTGAATAAAAAACAATATCCTTTAACTAATCTAGCATAATCACAAATTATCAACCCTATATCACAAATGCAAATTTAGAACTCATAAACCCATTCAAATTTAAGCTTTATAACCAATAATTGAGAGAAAGCCACATTAATAATTGACACATGAAATTTGGAAAAACTTCATAGAATTCCTTGAGAGTATTAATTGCTCAAAATATCAAATTTTTCTCAAAATTATCTATTTACAAGATGTTAGTACTACCTTTTATAGAAAGACAAGGTAGTGTATTGAATATTTCTAAGATACCAATGTATAAAAGATAAGTACAACTATCATTTTTCAAAAAGTCCTAGAATATACTTGATTTTCCAAACTAGACTAACCTGGAGGTGAATATGTTAATAGACTAGCATATGAATTTACAAAATAATATTATTATTTCAAATATTATAATGTTTTTACAAAAAAATAATATTAATTAATTAGTGGGCCAATTGTTAAAGGGTTCCCCTATTTCTCTTCCATAAGCTCTATATCTCTATGATGTTGTTCCTTGATAAGATCCAAATCTACAATGGGCTTTAAGAGATAGAAATCTTCTTGATCATCCAAGTCCTCAAAATCCCTATCATCCCTTGACATATCTTCTTTTATTATTTTGGCTTATGTAATCATTTCTTAAGTAGTGAAGATCATGCCCTAAATTTTTCTATTGTCACTACCTAATTAACCCTAGCTTTTTCCCTTTACCCTACATTACCAGAGTGACTATATGCTTATACTTTTCAACAACAATAATTTCTAGGGCTATATTTTCATAGGATTATCCAACATAGTGCCAAGTATTTGCTTAATTTGAATAATCAACTCTTCATCATCCATTAGGAGTCTAGCCAATCCTACTAACCAAACATTTAAACTTTGGATCTTATCCACCGCCATCCCTAACATAGCATTTAGCTGGGCTAGGATAATTGTTTTGAACTAGGGAATTCTATTCCTAATCAATATATTGATGAGATCCCTTATCTTAGCCTCTGTATCTTGCCATTATATCATCAATCCTTTAGCCACCTCACCCTACTAGCTCAATGCATCTTGTCTTATGTTTATTGATTTTAAGGAGTCAAACATATTGAAAAAGGATGCATCAAACATATTTACTATGGCCTCAAGAACTGATAAGATATCTTAGGTCTCAAAATTATCCTTTTCCTTCTCAAAGTTATGAATCCTTTGTTTCATTCCCTTGACGCTAGCCTTGACTTGAGCTGAATGAGCCTCAATGAGGCTTTAAATATCTTGTTCATGGATGGGTAGTTATCTATGATACTACCCTCTAACTGTGTTTAGGCCTGTGAAAAGTTCAACCCTATAAAATTTGAACTCTTCAGTTACCACCATGGCCTTTCTTGTTATCACCCTCTCTTATCCAACTATATTTGGATTGAATTATATATTTTTTGTTGATTGAGTGAACTTTAAAGTTTTAGGAGCCTCTATTTGGTTAATATTTGATGCTCCTAGAGCATCCATTTATTTCCCATTAGGCCCTATAGTGGTCACTATCCTTATTTCTTCTTCTTCTTTCATTAAAGCCCTTATCCATGGCTTGAAATTTTCATGCACATTAATGTTGGTAGTTTGGGTCAAGTCTTGACATGTGCTTCTTGAACCTAGCCCATACTTCTTCAATATTACTAGCCCTGAGGTGTGGAGGATCATATGGATCAAGTTGATGCACATAAACTAGCTTGTGTAGCTATTTTATTTTCAAATCTTACCTACCATATCATAAGGATCCTAATGCCTCAAATCATCTAGTTGAAAGCCAAAAGAATCTTTATGCCTAGAAATGGTGTCCACATGTTTCTAATCTTGTAAAACTATTCTACCAATTATCAAAGGGAAGGGATGGAGAATGCCATGCCTTTTATCTTTGCACACTCCATTAATACCTTGAAGGAGTTGACATGAAATTTATTGCTCTACTAGATTTTTAGGAATAAAAACATGCAATTAATAAGGTTGAGTCAGAATCCCTTTAATTATGATCACAATATAATCTAGATACAACCAAATGTCTCACATTATTTCCACATACTTCTTGATTATAGGTCTTACCCTAGGCATTGGGATCCTTGTGATGGCTTCTACCAAAGCATGATAGACACAGTCACAAATGAACTACATGTGGTGCTTATATTTAAATATATGTAAATTCAAGTAATGGTGGGAGATTGTGAATTTTCCCTTAGGTGACTATTTTTTGATGTGAGGGATCTAAGTGGAGTCTAGCAGAGCATCTAATAGGTATGACATCATAGATAACTAGTTTCTAGTCTTCTTCTTGATGGCTATAATTTGTCTCCCTAGGTAGATACTAATCATATCTCTAATAGCAAGAGTGATCTCTTTTTATACCATGAAATAGACATAGGATATCCAAATATTACTAAAAAATGTCATTGAGGGGTATATAGATACCCTATTCAATAGGGTCATAGTTACCTTGAATCCTTCCTTAAATTGGGCAACCAAGATGTTGTTATTAGGGTCTGAGATCATAATCTTCCCATGGAGGAACCATGGCCTAACAATGGTGTCAAGCTCATTCTTTCTAGTCTATTCCTTAATGGTGCGAAATTCCACATAGAGTTTTAGAATTTTATAATATCTCTCAAAGGCATGTGGGGAAATATATGAAACTCTCCTAGAGCTCCCCTTATGAATGATCCAATCATTTTAAATTCTATAATCTAAAAAAATGGGATAAAGGATATCAATACAATGGAGTACCTCTGGTATAGTAGTAGCATGATGAAAACCAACCATTTGAACTACAACTAGGTCATAGTACCTCTTGTTGACTATGGCAATCCTTTGTTCTTCTTTGTTGATGGCTTGCATCTCCTCAATGGTCTAGAAGAGCTTGGACCAATTCTTGTTACCAGTTTTCAAAGCCATAGTGTCAAGTCAGTATCCTTGAAAAACCTTTCCTCACTATCTATAGATAGAAATAATTATGTCACATTCCTTAATTATTGCCTTTGAGCTGCCATGGCTTTCACACTTATAAATTATTCTCAATCGGATTTTAAATGGTCTCTAGTTTAGTTCTATTTGTGCTCAAATCACAATTGAATTTCTTCTAATTTTATTGTAATCAATCTGAGTTCACTTAGGGATGTTATGCAAGTCTTAGGGATTTCAATATTTAATGATAGTAGCTTATTCGAACCTAGGCTTATACATGCTACAGATTTAATTTAGACCCTCACTTTTATACCTTTGTATGTCAAGCACACAAGATATCTTATTATGTTTCTTTGTGCATGCATGGTGCTTATTTGGCATCTATCTAGCACTTTTCATGGAATTTTTCATAAATTCCTCTAAGCACTAGATATTGGCATTTTAAAATGCCTTTTTGTTTGTCATTGGATCAAGATCTTTGAATCAACACAAGCTGTTGATTGTGATCCAAGCCCTCAATTTTAATTACTTCTTTTTGGTACCGATCCCCATAGTTATGCCACCTGGTACCCTCATGGGATTTTTGAGCTTTGTCACCTTTGTTAGTTTCATATTGAATGCACATCCTCCATGTGTAGAGTCTATAGGTTCTTGTAGCTCCATTGAAAAGTCATTGGTGATTTTGTGTTGTGTGATCATCCACCATGATGAAGTGTGATCTATCATATTCTACAAGATGTGTGAGCTTTAATCAACATCATTATTTATATGGGGAATTAGGTTTAAATGCCTTAAGCTATGGTTCATTTTGTGTTTATTAAACATAAAATAAACTTTAGGATAAAGTGTTTATGGCTATGTTTTTTTAGACTTATACAAAAAGGGGACCAAGCTAAATATTTTAAGCCAAGGTTTACATTATACCTAATAAACACAATGCATAATTTGGGATAAAATACTTATGTTAAGCTTCTCAAATGTGACCAAAGGGGTAAAAGTGATATAAGGACCAAAATGCTAAATTTTTACATAGGGTTTTACTATATTGATAAAAATGATAAAATCTTTGGTTAAAAGTATTTGGGATAATTTTTATGTCACAAAAACCCTTTTAAAATAATATTTAGTATAGGTCTTTATCCTAAGGTTCATGGAATTCAAAAAAATTCAATGGGGACCTTAATATATAGAATTAGACTAAATTAATTTCTACATATATTTAGACTATGAGACCATTTCAATATTTGTAGTTCAAAGATCTCAAGTGTTTGAACTTCCTCTGAGGGGTCCCATTAGTCTATAATGCAATTCACGAGTTTTTCAATCACACTTTGGAGTATATCTTATTATTGAGAAAAATAATCCATTAGATTAAATTTGATGGACTCACAAATGTCAAATACATCCTTGAGGGCATAAAATGATAGTCACACAAATGTCAGATAAAAGATAGTGAATTTCTTAGTTTTGATAGACTTAAAGTTGAAGGTTATGAAGACATCAAATACATCCTCATAGATGTCAAATGATGGTCATGTAAAATTCAAATTTAATATCATCAAACTCTTATATTCCAATTTAAGAGTGCCATATGGAAAATCTATGGGGCTTCTTGAGATCTCATACTTAACTCATTCCATCCGATTAAAAACTGTGATGAAGTGAGAAACATGTGATCATGATCTAAGTAGTTACACACCATTAGTTATATTTAAATAAGTGGGACCCTTTGCTTTTAAGTCTTGAATGTGAGAGTGCTACATGGTGACTTCATGGATCTCCTTGGGCCTTTGACTTTTCAATGTTGTCTTTGCTCCATCTAGTCTTTAGTCTATGATGAAGCAAGAGCCATTGATCATTATTTTAATGATCAAACATGATTGGTCCAAAGGACCAAGTGTTCAATTTGTCAAGCTTTTCCTTGCTTAGTTAGGACTGAGACTAAGAAACATGATATTTATCCTACAAAACACATGATATTTAAGTTAAGACCTAGGATAAAAGAAACATAGGCTAAGTCATTTAGACTAAGGTCTTATTCATGTTGATAAACATGAATATGGAATTAGCATTAAATATTTAGGCTAAATAGGTAATAAAGGGACCATGCTATAAAATTCAAAGGACCTAGCTAGCATAAAATTAGACCACATTAGAAATACAGGAAATAAAGAAAGGACTAAGGCATAATTTTTAGGCTAAGGTTTGGTCATGTTAAAAAACATGACCAAGCCTTAACATAAAAATTGGGCTTAAGTCTAAAATAAAATTGTTCTCACCAATTTGTTATAGCCAAATTCAAATTTGAACCAAGGGTTTATAATAGTGTTTTATAACATGAATCTACGAACAAGGACTCCATGAAACCTATAACTATAAGACATGAAGACCAATTATTAGTAACATTAGGCAAGCTCAAAGCAAAATATAACTTAGTAATCCAATCTTATCAAAGTGGTTGATCTTTAAATTATAATAATGTTCAAAAAAGCCATGCTTTAAGGGTTAAGCTTCAAAATATCCCAAGGGTCCAAATTTTCAAAAAAGGGGGTATGTTGACCTCAACAAATATCAAATTCTAGGGGAATATAGCAATATGTTAGATCTTAGAGACTTTGGTTTAGAAAAATAACTAAGTCATCCACTCCATTTTGATCAATTCCATTACCTAGATCATTTTATGGTTGAAACAAATCTTGCACTTAAAGAATTGGGATAAAATATTAAGACATAGCCATTTTGTGTGTTTTATTTGATTTTACTTACTATTTACCATGGGATCCAAGAGATAAATTTTAGTTTTCATATCCTTAATCATTAACACTGACTTGAAACATGTATAAATATTCATTAAAACCCATGCTTTTGGTTTAGGGAAGGCTTGGGAATTACTCTACTACCAGCTAGGAGTCCATATCCCTAAAATATATGCCTTTGGCTCTAGTCATGGCCTTGCTCTACTGTTAGTTAGGCATCCGTAGCCCTAGAGGAGATTACTAGAATCACTTATGCTTAAAAAGCTTTTGATTTTGCACTACATTCTTATTTTTTGTGTATTTTTAGAACTTTTATGATTTCAACAAGGTTGGTAACTAGGGTAACTAAGTTTAAGGATTGTTCAAGTGTTTGATCTTTAAAAAATATCTTATGGTTATAACTATTGTCCCAAGAAAGGATGTTTTAAAGTGCAAGCAAGACTATGCCTTAATAGATTAAGCTTTCATCTTACAAGTGAAACTCTTCTTAAATGTAAATTTAGGTCAAGACAATGTTTAGGTTCTCATCGAATAGTTGGCCTATTTAATTAGTCTTTACCAATTTCTTCAAATCATAGCATTAGGCTCACATTTTAGAACCATGGTTAGCAAGTGTTATTATGTTCATACCCACATTGCTAAACTCTAGAGGTTAAAGCAAACTAAAAAAAAATTGAGCTCAAGGTTATCCAAAAGGACTACCTAGAAATAGGGAACAAGGAAACAAATAAAAACACACAACAAAATCAACAAAAAAGAAACAAAAGGAAACAAATAGATATATACATGCTTATATACAAACAAAGGATAAGAAGGAAAGAACTAAAAGAGACTATCTAGACTACCTACACTAAGTCTAAACATATTATAGTTTACTCCATAAAGACTTCGTTAAAAAAATAGAGAAGTAATGCTTGAGATATTCCCATTAGTGGGCAATGTGAACCCTGCTCTTTGTAGGTCTTTGAGTCTAAAGTTTTTGTTTCCCATTATCTTTGTAATTTGATATGGGTCAATCCATAGAGGTGTGAAGTTTACATGTTTTCCCTTAGGCTTAAATTTTTTAATCCCAAAGGATAACTAAATCTCCTTGTCTAAACACCTTAATCATTTATCTTTTATCAAACCACCTTTGCACTATAGTTTGATACCTACTAAAATCAACAAAGGATTTCTCCCTTACATCCTCCATCTAAATGATGTCTATAAGTCTTGAATTTGCAATATCTTAGCCTTCCTCCATATATTATTTCATTAATTTGTATGTAGGAAACTTGAGAGTTATAGGGAAGATAGGTTATTTGCCATACACCAAAAGAAAGGGTGATATCTTCAAGGATTGATTGATCCTTATCCTATCTACCCATAGGGCATACTTGAGGAGTTTGTGCCAAGTCCTTGGCTTGTCTATAGTAGACTTATTAATTACCTTTATTAATTTCTTGTTGGTATATTTAGAGAATCCATTTACCTAGGGATAATGGTTGGATGAAAACATAAGACAAATGTCATTATCATACACCCATTGAGTCATCTCTATGGATGTAAATGTAGAACCATTTTCACACACTAAAGATACTAGAGTTCCAAATCTAGTACATATGTTCTCCTCCAAGAAATTTATAATTTCTTCAATCCTACATTATTTGGTGGTTATAGCCTTATCCCACCTTGTGTAATAATCTATGGCAATCAGAATGAATTTGTGACCTTTAAATGAATTGGGTTTGATTACCCCTATAAATTCCAACCCCTATTGTGCAAATGGTTTAACAACCATGATTGGTTGTAGAGGAATTGCTACTTTAGGATCTTTGGTGTTAAATATTTGGTAGGAGTGACATTATGTCACATGCCTATGAGCATCCTTGAAAATATTTTTCCAATATTAGCTATCTCTAATGATTTTATGGACTATAGTCTTCCCATATGGATTTCCATTACCAAACTTCTCATGAAAGGTGCTCATGATTTAGGTAGCTTCTAATTTTAAGACACACCTCAGGTAGACCCCCTGAAAGTTATTTTTATATAAGACCCCATCTTTGATCAGATAATGGGCTACCTTGATCCTTAATACCCTCTTTTGCTCCCTTGTTAGTCCTACAAGATAGGTACCATTAATAAGTAAATGTATGATGGGATCATTCACTAGATTGAAAGTTTTGTTGATCAACATGCATAATACTTAACCTAGGGTTGGTATTAACAATCATTTAGATTAAGCATTGGCACCTTACCAGTTTTTCTATTTTCATTTCTATGTCATATTCTTACAAAAATGACATCCATTTACATCTACATTTCCCAATTTCATTTTGGTTGAGCATGAACTTTATGGTAGGGTCAGGTATAATAACATGCACCTTATTTCTTAAGATATAATTCCTAAATTTATTCACTATTTTAACTAATACATATGTTTGTTTATTAATCAATGAATATTTTAATTCAACACTCTTAGAGTTAGTACTCATGAAAGTTATTGGGTGATCACACCTATAAATCTTTTGAGTTAAAACTACAACCATAGTATGGCCAGATGTAAAATAATAGTGATATAATTCCTTTGAAAATTTAGGACTTATTAGTATTAGGACTTGGCTAATTACTTATTTGATGTCATTAAATGCTTTTATAGATTTCTCATTCCAAGTGACCTTGGCATCCTTCTTTAGCATGTCATTTAATGGCTTGAAAATCTCTGTAAACCCAAAAATGAACTTCCTTACAAAGTTTATCTTACCAAAAAATAATTTTAGATATTTCCTACTATTTGGAGACTTTATCCTAGATATAGCTTCCACCTTTTCAAGATATATGGAGATCCCATCTTTAGTTATAACATGAACTAACAATTTGCCTTCAGTGACATAAAAAATGTTTTTCTTAGGGTTTAAGGAGATTTTATACCTTTTGCATCTCTAAAAAACTTGTTTTAAATGCATAAAGTGATCTTCCCTATTTTTAGAAAAAATGGTTAGATCATCAATGTATATAATGATACACTTACCAATTAGATCTTAGAAATCATGGTCCATGGCCCTTTGAAAATTAGATCCTACATTAATTAATCCAAAAGGCATTCTTTTATAGGAAAATGTCCACAATTTCATTATAAAATCTATCTTCATTCTATTTATTTTATTAACCAACACCTAGTTGTATCCTAAAAATGCATCAAGAAAAGACATCATAAATGACCTTGAAACAACTTGTATAACTTAGTCAAGAGAGGGAAGAGTATAGTTATCCTTTTTAGATGCTTTGTTCAAATTTATAAATTCAATGCATAGCCTAATCTCATCATTATTCTTCCTTACTAGTACAAAATTAGCCACCCAAGTAGAATGCTTGATGGGAAACACAATTCTAGCATCTAGTAATCTCTTTAACTCTTTAAAGATCATTGGTTCTAAGATAGGGTTCAAAAGCCTTTGCTTTTGCCTAAAGGGTTTACAAATTTATTTAAGGGGTATAGTATGGGTGATGACTCTTGGATCAAAGATCTTTGGGTCATCATAAGACCATGCTATGACATATTTATACATGGTTAATAGTTCCTTGGCCTTCTTATTGTCGATGTCAGTGCATGCTTTTCCAATGTTAACCAATTGGGGTTGATCTTGGGGTCCAAGATCAACAACATTGTAGTATTTCCCAATTACCTTGGGAATATTATAAACCACAACCATTTTATCTTGATCAAATAACCTTTCTACAGCAATCATGCCTTTGGGAATTTTATTGTCATTCAACTAAATGACTTTACAATCAAATGTGTGATCCCTAAATGTATTTTATTCAGTTTCATCAATGATGTGAGCCTTAAATGATCAAAAATTAGTCATGAAATCTAATATATATTGATCATTATAGAAGACCCAAAAATGATTTACATTATCAAAGATTGAAGGATAAGACATTAGCTTAATGCTAAAGTTGAGGGAGTCTTGGTTGGGCATGAGATTTGTTGCAGTAAATGCCAACTCATCAGCAACTTGGTTTTATTATCTAAGGATGGAGAGAATGCTAAAATCATAAAAATAATGAATTATATCCCAAACCCTAAAATAATACCTCTTAAGGTATTATATTTTGTATTGATATTTTCTTGTCACCTAATTGACTACTAGTTTTGAATCCCCATAGACTAGTAGTTCTTTCAACTTATTTTTTTATAGAAAATTGTAAACATAAGATAAGGGCCTCATATTTAGTAAGATTGTTAGTACAAGGGAATTGGAGCTTATAAGATACATGATATTTCTTATTGGCAGGGTCAATAAGGACAATACCAACCCTAGATCCAACCTTACACCTAATACCATCAAAATGTAGCTTCCATTAATCTTAATATTAGTAATATTATTTGGCCTATTAAAATATTAGAATAATGAGTTCCTACCAGAGCTTTCTCTAGTATTTCCAACTTGTTTTTGTAATTGAAGGAGATCAATGCTTAACTTTTGGAGCATTTTAAGGATAGATTCAGTCTCATTCTTGGGAGTTCTAGAATTGTGCACTTGGTTTTTGTTAGTACTAGTAACTGGTACTAAATCTCTTTCATAATTTGCACTAAATTTATTAGTAGGATGACTTAATAATCCTATGTTGTGATTGGGAAAAAAATGACTTGAGGGAAATTGATTTAGATTTGGGAGTTGATTCAAGACTAAAATATTCTGGTTATTGTTGGGGAAGATGTTCAGAATGGGCACATGTGGATTGATATTTGGGATAGATTAGACCATTTATCACTAGGGATACATTTTATAATTGATGATGACTACCTCATAATAAGCCCTAACAAATGAATTCATAGCTGGAATAGACCTTTTATGCAATAGTCATGGGTTCTCTTGTATCCTTATAGATTTCTCAGAATAAAACATCATCAGGTTTGTAAGGTTCTATGGCCTTGTTATACATTTTTTGAAACCTATCATTAAAGGACCTTATGAGATCACTTTCATCCATCATAATGGTGGTAAATTTGTGGTATATGACACATATACTAATAATTTTACTAAACTAGTCTATGAAAACATTAGTAAAACCATCCTAGCTAGTAATATAATTATCAAGAAAATTGTGAAAGCATTCATATGTAGCATATTTAAAAGTAAATAGGAATAATCTACATGCTAAATCCTCATGAAAAACATTTAACAACCTCAAATTAGCATTAAAATATTTGATTTGATCTTCAACAATTACAATACCAAATGGACTAAATGTTGGCAAGTATTTTTAGGGTTACATGGGAGATCATGTACCACACCTACCACATTGATTGAAAAATATCCCAACCAAGCCATACCTAGATGAAGGTTGAAGGCAAAGGTACCTTGAAGGGGTGAGGTTGGTAAATATTTGGAATGTTTATGCCTACCTTTATTTTTCCTAGTTTTCCTATGTACTTTAAGCTCAAGCAAAGGCTCTCATCTCTAAATGCGTTCTCGTTTGAATCCTTAGCAATTCCAGCTTGAAAACTGAAGATCCTATTTGAAATATGATTTATCAAGTTAATCCTTATAAATAATAAAGACTAAACTTAAACATTAATCTCATTTTGTATGGATTGTGTAAATAATAATAAAGTATGTTAAATTTTGACTAAGCTAGCTCAAAGATGTGTCCAATTATGCAAGTATGGTCTATCTTTATAAGTCTAATCTCAAATAAACCTATATATATGAAATATATTCCAACCTTTGATTAAGACAAGCTATTATAACTTCAAATACTATGGATTTTCAAATATTAAGCTTTCTTTACCAAAATTAAGCATCAAACTTCAAATAAATTTGATATTTATCTAAAGGATGCACAAAGATATGTTACAAACCACAAATATCAATGAAATTTACACTTTCTAAGAATAAAACTACTTAAAATCATAAAGATAACACTAATATCATATTAAAACACACTAAGATAAGCAATGATGCAACTAGTTCATAAAGAAATGCCCTCCTAATGCCAGTGGGACTTGTTGATGCCTCCATATGTACCACAGTTGTCCTTAGTGTTCAAAGAACACTTCTCATTTTAGAATTCTAGGAATTTAGAGCATGAGTAGCAGGATTTGGCAAATTATGTTACCTATGGTGAAATAGTGACAAAGCAATGTTTATCTATTCCAAAAAAATTATATTAATTGATGGTTGGGAGCCATCATGGTCAAATTATTTGTAAATTGTAAGTATCTATGTTAATAATAGTGAATTTTGATCAAATCTAAAACTATATACTAATTTAAATGGATATTTATAATGAAGTCTAAACTAAAGTGATCTAGTTTAAAAAGAAGTAAAAGAGAAGGGTAAGGTAGAAAGAAAACAAGTGATTGTTGATCCTTAACTCAAATATCATGAAAAAGTTTCAATTATAAATGATCCTAAAGTTAACTAGTATATGATATGAAATAGCATAAGCTCAAATCTCACCAAACACTAGGAAAATTTCTAAGGATAGTATGAAATTATATAAGAAATATATTTTACTTTAAATGTCTGTTACTAGACTTAAACAGAATTATCACATCTAAACATATAATAAATGAAGTGAATTAAAATTAAGATCCTTGAACTAATATAGCATAAGCATAAATTAACAACCTTGTATCACAAATACAAATTCAAAATTCATGAAACCATTCAAATTCAAGCTTTAGAACCAATAATTGAGAGAAATCCACATTAATAATTGACACATCAAATTTGGACAATCTTCACAGAATTCCTTGATGGTATTAATTTCTCAAAGTATACAAAATTTTCTCAAAATTTTCTCTGTTTAGAATATGTTAGTGCTAACTTTTATATAAAGATAAGGTAGTATACTAGTCAATTATAATATACCAATGTACAAAAGATAAGGACAACTACCCTTTTTTTAAAAGTTCTAAACTAAACTTGATTTTCCAAACTAGACTAACCTAGAGGTGAATATGCTAAAATACTAGCATATGTCTTTAAACAATAATATTACTATTTCAAATATTATAATATTTTAACAAACAATAAATATTAGTTAATTAGTGGGTCCATTGTTAAAGGGTTCCCATATTGCTCTTACAGAAGTTCCATAGCTCTTTGATGTTGTTCATTGACAAGCTCCAAATCCATAGCTAGATTTAAGAGACATAAATCTTATTGATCAGATAAGTCCTCAAAGTCCCCATCATCCCTTGTCATATCTTCTTTGATACTTCTAGATTTTACAATAATTTCTTCAGTAGTGAAGATCATGCCTAAAATTCTACTATTGTCACTGTCTAATTGACCTTGGCTTTTGCCCTTTAATTTTTCCAAATAATGACTAGGGCTATATACTTCATAGGATTAGATAACATGGTGCCAAGTATTTACTTAATCTAGGCAATTAGCTCTTCGTTATCCCTTAGGAGTTTTTCCAAGCCTATTGACCAAGCACTTAAATTTTGGATGTTATCCACCACTATCCCTAATATAGCATTTAGGTGGGCTAGGATAATGGTTTTGAACTTAAGAATTCTATTTTTGGTCAATATATTGATGAGATCCCTTATATTAGCCTCTACATTCTACCATTCTATCATCAATCCTTTGGCCACTTCACTCTACTAGCTCAATGCATCTTCTCTTAGATTAATTAATTTTAAGGAGTAAAAAATATCAAAAAAGGACAAACAAATTTACTATGGCCTCAAGAAATGAAAAGATAGCCTGGGTCACTAAATTCTCCTTTTCCTTCTCCAAGTTAAGAATCCTTTATTTTATTCCCCTGATGTCAGCCCTGAGTTGAGATGAATGAGCCTCAATTAGGCTTTCAATATATTATTCATGGATGGGTATTTCACCAATATACTAGCCTATAACTAGAGTTAGGCATGTGAAAGGTTCAAACCTTTGGAATGTGAACTCTTCAGTTCCCACCATGGATTTTCTTATTTTTACCCTCTCTAATCCATCTATCTCTAGATTAAATTGTATAGTTGTAGTTGATTCACTAAACTTTGGAGGTTCAAGAGCCTCCATTTGAGTATTACTTGATGCTCTTAGAGTATATATCTATTTGCTACTTGGCCTTATAGTGGTCACTATCGTTATTTATTATTTTTATTTCATCAAATCCCTTATCCATGGCTTGATATTCTCATGCACATTAATGTTAATAGTTTGGGTCAAGGCCTGAGAGTGAGACAAAGTGATAATCTTTTGCATTTTTCCATTAATGAACCAATCAGGGATGATTGGTCAATGAATAGGGTATTCCTCACTAAATAATTTTATTTCACTTGTAGGATTATTGAAATTCAACTTTGGCCTCTTTGATCCAACTTAGACCTAGGCTAATTCTGCCTTTCTTTTCTATGGGGGTGATATTAAAACTAAATCCAAAGTGACCTCTTTTCCTTTGTCTTTCTTGGCCTTCTCTACTTGAGCCTAGGATTCTTAAGATTTTGCCTCCTCTTCATCAAAGCCATCTACTTCAGATAGCACTCTAAGTGCATCCTCTACTATTTCATTGAGATCCAAGGCAGTCATATCTAAGAAATATATGTGAAATATTGGTCTTTGGAGTAGGGATGAGGATGAAGGTCCCTCACTAGGCCTCTCTTCCAACTTCTCCTTGCCAAGACCTTGTGTAAATTATGATTAGGGTTACAGTTCTATCTATGGTTGCTCCTAAGGTGGCCTATAAGGTCTAGGCAACAAATGATAATTAAGAGGTTACATTTTCCATATATCCCTTGGTGGATTTTCATTAATATTCAATCTATGATCAAATATAATATTATTCTTCTTGAGCCTAGGTGTTACTTCTTCAAAATTACTAGCCCTAATGTGTAAAGGATCATATGGACCAAGTTGATGTACATAAATTGGCTTGTGTAGCTATTTTCTCTTCAAATGCTTTCCTACCCTATCATAAGGATCCTAATGCCTCATGTCATCTAGATGAAATCTAAAAGAATCTTTATGCCTAAAAATCATGTCCACATGCTTCCAATATTGCAAAAGTATTTTGTCAATTATCAAGAAAAAGGATGGAGAAGGCCTTTCCTTTTATCTTTACACACTCCATCAATACCATAAGGATTTGGTATGTAATTTCCTACTTTACTAGCTTGTTGGAAACATAAATAGGCAACTTGTAAGTTTGAGTCAAAATTCCTTCAACTCTGATCATAGTACAATCTAGATACAACCAGATGTCTCCCATTAGTTTCACGTACTTCTTGATTATAGGGATTAACCTAGGTAAAGGGATCCCTATGATGGATTCTACCAAAATAAGATAGACAAAATCACAAATGAACTACATGTGGTATATATATATATATATGAAGATATGTAGCTTTGAATAATGGTATGAGATTGTGAATCTACCCTTAGTTGACCAATTTTTTATGTGGAGGATCTAGGTAAATGATAGAAAATCATCCAATAGGTAGGACATCATAAAGAATTAGTTGTTAATCTTCTTATTGATATCTATAAATTGTCTTTTTAGGTAGATGCTAATCATATCTATAATAGGGGAGTGAGACCTTTTTCTACCTTGAAGTAAACATAGGATACCCAAACCTTACTCACAAATGTGATTGAGGGGGATCCATATAATATATTCAATAGGGTCATAATTACCCTATTTCCTTCCATAAATTGGGAAATCAAGATGTTGTCATCAAGGTCTTGAATCACAATGTTCCCATGGAGAAACCATGGCCTAAGGATGGTATCAAGATCATTATTGCTAGTTCATTCCTTAATGATGGGTAGGTCCACATGGGGTTTCAAAATTTTATACTATCTCGCAAAGGCTAGTAGGGAAATATATGCAACTCTCCTAGAGCTACCCTCATGAATGATCCAATCATTTTTAATTCTATAATGTACAAAAAATGGTAGCAAGGATATCAATGCAATGAAGTACCTCTGGTTTAGTAGCAACATGATAGAGACTAATTATTTTAACTACAACTAGGTCATAGTACCTCCTGCTAATTATGGAAATCATTTGTTCTTCTTTGGTGATCGCTTGAATCTCCTTAATGGTCCAAAAGATCTTGGACCAATTCTTGTTCCCAGTGTTCAAGGATGTAGTGTCTAGGTTATTATCCTTGAAAACCCTTCCCTCATTATATATAGATAGATATAATTATGTCTCATCCCTTAATTATTTCCTTTGAGATACCATGGCTTCCACACTTGTAAATTGTTCTCAACTAGATTATAAATGGTCTCTAATTTAGTTGCTTTTGTTCTTAAATCATAATTGAATTTATTTTAGATTTTTTGTATTCAATCCAAGTTCACTTAGGGATTTTATGCAAGTCTTATGGATTTGGATCTTTAATGATAGTATCTTATTTATACCTAGGCCTATACATGCCTCAAATTTGATTTTGACCTTCGCCTTTCTAATTATGTATTTTAACCATACAAAATCTCTTATTGTGTTACTTTGTGCTTATATGGTGCTTATTTGGTGTCTATCTAGCACTTTTTGTAGCATGTTTCATAAATGCCTCTAAACACTAGCCATTGGCATTTAAAAATACCTTTTACTTCACATTATTGGATGAAGATCCTCAAATCAATGTGGGATGTTGATTGTGATCTAGGCCCTCACTTATCATTGGTTCCTTTTGGTATGAAGCCCCATGTTTGTTCCATTTGGAACTCTCATGGGATTTATGACATCTATCACCTTTGTCAGTCACATATTGAATGTGCATCTTCCACATGTCGAGCTCAGGGGTTATTGAAGCCTTATTAAAAATTCATCAATGATTTTGCATCATTATATCAATCATTGTGATGAAGTGTGAGCTATCAAATCCTGTAAGATACATGAGATTTAATCATCATCATTAATTATGTGGGAACTTAGGTTTAAATACCTTAGGGTAAGGTTCATTTTTTGTTTATTAAACAAAAATTAAACTTTAGGATAAAGTGTTTATTCCTAAGTTTTTTGGGACTTATATAAAAAGGGGACCAAGATAAATATTTTAAGCCAAGTTTTACATTGTACCCAATAATTACAACACATAATTTGGGCTAAAATACTTATGTTAAGCTACTAGAACATGCCCAAAGGGGTGAAAGTGATATAAGGACCAAAATGATAAATTTTTACATAGGGTTTTACTCTATTAATAAACATGATAGAATATTTGTTAAAAATCATTTGGGATAATTTTTATGTCACAAAAACCCTTTTGAAATAAGGTTTAGTATAGGTCTTTAGCCTAAGGTTCATGGAATTCAAACAAATGTAATGCAGACCTTAAGACATAGACTTAGACTAAATTCAATTTTGCATATATTTTTACTATGAGACCATTTCAATATTTACAGATCAAATATATCAAGTGTTTGAACTTCCTCTAAGGGGCCCCATTAGTCTATAATGCAATTCATGAGTTTTCCAACTACACTTTGGAGTATATCTCAGTTCTGAGAAAAATAATCCATTAGCTTAAATTTGACATCCTCACAAACATCAAATAGATCCTCATGGGTATCAAATGATAGTCATGTGAACATTAAATTTAAGCTATTGAAGTTCTTAATTTTGATGGGATTAAATTAGATGGTCACACAAACATCAAATATGTCCTTGCAGACATCAAATGATGGTCATGTGAATGTAAAATTTAATCTCATCAAACTCTTGTATTCTAATGCAAGAGTGCCATGTGGAAATTCTATAGGGCTTCCAAGGATCTTGGACTCAATTTTCTTTGTCTAATTAAAAACTATAACAAAGTGAAAGTCATTCGATTACGATCCAAAAAGTTTCACACCATTGGTTCCATTTAATAAGTAGGACACTTTGTTTTTAATTCTTGAATATGAGAGTGTCACATGGTGACTCTATAGATTCCCTTATGCCTTTGAGTTTTCAATTTTGTCTTCACTCCATCTAATCTTGAGTCTGTGATGAAGTGAGATCCATTGATCATGATTTGAATCCTCAAACATGATTGGTATAATGGACTGAGTGTTCAATTTGTCAAGATTTTTCTCACTCCATTAAATCAAAATGTGTGATGAAGTTTGAATCATTGGATCCTATAAAATGCGTGATATTTAAGTTAAGACCCAAGATAAAATAATCTTAGGCTAAGGAATTAGATTAAGGTCTTGTTCATGTTAAAAAGTATGAATGGGGCCTTAACATTAAAGCTTTAGGATAAATACATATTAAAGGGACCATGTTAAAACATTAAAAGGACTTATCTAGCATAAAATTAGACCATGTTATAAATATATGAAATAAAAAGGGGGAAATGAAAAAGGGACCAAGGTATAATTTTTAAGCTAGGGTTTGGTCATGTTAAAAAACATGACAAAGCCTTAACATAAAAATTGGGCTTAAGTCCAAAATAAAAATATTGTAACTAATTTATTCACACCAAATTTAAATTTTAACCAAGGGTTTATGCTAGGGTTTTATAATATGAATCTACTAGAAAGGACTCCATGAAACTTATAACTATAAGACATGAAGACCAATTATTAGTAACATTAGGCAAGCTCAAATAAAAATATAACTTAGTAAGCCAATATTATCAAATTGTATGATCTTAAAATTATAATAATGTTGAAAATAGGTCATGATTTTAGGGTTAATCTTCAAAATATCTCAAGGGTCCTAGTTTTTAAAAAATGGGGGTATATTGACCTCAACACCTTTAACTTTGGTTGGCTTCCCATGTACACTTATTAAATTCATAACCAAACTAACCTATTCATTCTTTCATGATGTGATAAGACAATCTAGTTCCCAATAATCATGTTAAGGAATTTTCCAGACCAACTCATTAACTTACAAGACAAATTGGCATGATGTGCAAAGTTTTGAATAGTAGGGGAGACAATTTGACCTGTGAGGTCAAAATAATCAACATTTTGATGAAGTAAATATGAATCATGCTTTCTATTCTTGAGAACTAGATCATTTACATGAAATTTTGACTCATAAATAATGATAAATCTGATCCATTACTACAAGAAACCTTTGACTTGAAATAATACAAATATTCCACCAAGACAAGGAAGGAAACACACAAAATAGGGAAACTAATCTAAATAAATAAATAATAAAAATAAAACACATATTTAGGATAAAATACAAAAAAAATTAATGTGATAGAAAAACACTTAGAGAAAAATTTAAAAAAAACTAATTAGGTACAAAGAACCTAGCTCTTCAATAATAATGTTTCAAATATATCTCATTAACTGGGATGGTAAGTTCTTCACCATCCCTCTTTACAAATTGGAAGGAATTGTGGGATTTGTAGCTGGAGATTATGTATGGACCACTCCAAAGAGAGTCAAACCTTATATGCCTTCTTGGTTTAGCTCTATCCTCATCCCACTTGATAACCAAATCTCCTTTAGAACTTCATGAAGAAGCTCTCTTGTCAAAGGCTCTCTTCACTTATGCTTGGTTGGTTTCCATAGATAACATAGACTAATTTATAACCTTTTCTAGCTCCATAACCTCATTATATATAATCTCCATTGGTTCATTTGCTAACAACTCAAGTTGATGCATTAGTTCTAAAGAAGGAAATTTAAGAGAAATAGGTAATCTTTCTTCCTTACCATAAACCATATTTTATGGAGAGTTGGAAATTGATATTTTGTAGGTGATCCTATCATCTCATAGTGTTTATTTCAACTTGAGATACCATGACCTTTGATTATATTCAATAGTCCTTCTTATAATCTTTAATAGGTTCTTATTTGTGGACTCAATAAGAACATTGCCTTATGGATAGTAATTTGATGAAGTGATGAGATAAACACCATTTTGAATAGGCCATTGGTTTATCCTAGTCCCCACAAAGGCCATAACATTTTTAGAAACAATGGTTGAAGGAACAACAAATCTAGTAAATAAATCTTCATAAAAATTTAGAACATTGGATTCGTTTGCTTCTTTTAATGCTATTACTTATGTCCATCTAGTGAAGTAAACAATATAAATTAGTATCCATTTATGTCCTAACATTGAAGGCTAATTAATGAGACTAATAAAGTATAATCTGCATTGGAAAAATGGATGATCTACTATAATTGGTTGGAGGGGTAAGGCTGCAAGTTTCATTTTCCCCATAAACATAGCCCACTATTTTCACTTCTTAACCCATGCATTAAACTCACAAAATATTCTAGGAAAATAATATCCACCTCTCATGATATTAAGGGTTATGTTCATTATAGAATAGCTCACTCTACCATGTTCATCATGGAAGTCCTTAAGCAATATTTATGTTTATCTTGGATCTATACATCTTAATAACATGCCATTGATATCTTTATTGAACAAAACACCATCAACAAGAATAAATGGAGTTGATTTTAATATGAAATATATTATTTTTGAATCACATAGATGAGAGGGATAAATGCCATCTTGGAGATATATTACCAAGTCCTAAAACTAGCTAGAAGGTGAGGTATGATCAGATGCAACCTCTTTATCATTTGACACCAAAACTACCAAATCAACCTCTTGAAAGTCTTAGGATAGATTATCACAAAATCCTTTTCCTTTAACCAGCTTTATGACCTTGATATATACATCATACTCTATTACCTCCATTATCCAACTACCTCTTTTTTCATTTGTATCTTTGTTTAAGAGAAACTCTTTGATACTTGGGTGAGTAACCATTAAGTGTATCTTATTGTTAGAAAACAAGTATCTAAAATTATTGAGAGAGATTATAAATAAAATTTCATGTTTTCAACACAATAATACCTTGTTTCATACTCTTCTCAGCCTTGACCAAAGATGGTTATTGGATGCACTAAAACCTCATGATTCTATTGCATAAGAATGCCTAAAATGGTGTCTATGTTAGCATAAGTATACAAAATGAAATCCTTTGTGAGATATGGGTTTATGAGAGTAGGATAAATATCTATGTCTTTATTAATCTCTTTAAAAAAATTTACTCCTTCCTTAGATTAGTTAATAATTTTATTATTATTTATCATAGATGTAAGTGGTTTATCAAAAGTGGCAAAATATGAAATATATCTTCGTATAAAATTGATTTTCCCTAAGAAGCTTTGAAAATCCTTCATATGTTTTGGGCAAGGAAAGTCAAATAATTTAATCTATCCTTTTATAATCTATAATCAAACCATATTTTTAAATCACATGCCTAAGAATCTTACCTTCATAAACTAAGAAGACACACTTTTTGGGATTTAGAGACACCCCAAATTTCTTACACCTTTCAAACACTTGTTTGAGGTGAGCCATGTGCTCACTTGTAATCTTTAAAAAAAAAATTATGTCATCCAAATAAACAAGTATAAAGTTATTAATAAGGCCTTAGAACACCATATCCATGGCTTTCTAAAATGTTACTCCAATATTAGATAAACTGAAGGGAATCTTTCTATATGAAAATGTCCCTCACATTATAGTGAAGGCTATTTTGAATTGGTAATCTTCCTTGACCAAAATATTATTTTAACCAATATATCCATCCCAAAAAAAAAACTCTCTAAACTTGCAACCAACTATAAAATTTATTCCATATATGGCAATGGATAGTGATTTTTAAGGGAGGCCTTTTTAAAATCATGGAAGTTAACATATAGTCTAATCTCACCATTTTTATTCTATAATAGAAAAAGGTTTGACACCTAAGTTGAGTGATTTAATATAAATATAATAGATGACTCTATGAAATTATGAATCTTATTTCTCATCAAAGTCCCAAGCTTTAGATTAATAGGCCCTTATCTTTATCTTACTAGTTTAGTTTCAGCCTCTAACTCAATGGTTTATTGAGCTATAATTGGATAAAATCCCTTGAGATATCAACATTTCCATGTAAACACATTAAAAAAACTTCTACATAATTCAATGAAATTTTATTTTTGTGAAGGGGTGCATACCTTACCCAACTTGAAGTTCTTACCAGCTATAATCTCCACATTAGCATAGTATTACTCCTTCATTGAAAAAGATGAATTTTCCTTTCTAAACTCATCATCACTATTTAATATGATCTAAATAATGACCAATCCCCTTAGAAACTTATTTTTTTTCATTTCACAATTTTATCACCATACTGATGTAAGAACTTCGATTGATTTCTTGAGGAAAACTCAGCCTCCTCTTGTAAGAACCTAACAATTTTATTGTCATCTTCAAAAACTTACCAACTCTCATGGTTATCTAGAATATAATGCCTTACAACTAGCTTAATGTGTGACTAAATTTTTCACTCTTTATATTAGTTGAGGTACTAAATTGTGCTCCAATGGTATCCAACCTATCTATGTGTTTGTTCTCATCTATTAATATTGCCTAAATGTTGAAAGCCTAATAATACTCAAGTAAGTCCCACACCATATTATTATAATATATAAATAATAAATTTTTGAATACATTAAGACCTCTTAATTGGTGGAATACAAGTTTACTATCCTCAAAATCTTACAAGGTGTTGAATTTCATCTTCCTATCCCACTACAAACTATGAACTAGTGCCTCATACTCTACAACATTATTTAAAAAACCAAACTAAAATTTAATAGAAGATAAATACATTTTATTTTGTCTATATATTTATATCATTACATACCCAACACTATGATTATTCCTTGATCCATAAAATTATAATTTCCATAGACCATCATTGGACTCATCATCATTCATCATGGTTGGAATTGGTGTATCATTCTCATGGAGGAAACAAAAACTAAGTCCCCCTTATTAAATTAGACTATAAGTATCATGTTCATGAAAATTAGATTCTCATTCATCTAGGAATAAATATATATTCTCATCTAAATGTGATTCAATTTCCACTCCACTAGTTTTTAGCACCTCTTTCGAGATGACATAATTATTATTCACAATACTTGGCATATATAGCTCCAAATGGAAATGTGAAATAGGTTAAAAATGAATTTTTGTATTATTACCATAACTAATTTTGAACATCAAATATCTCCAATCAGTTTATAATTATCCTCCAATATTTGAGGTGAAGTCTCTTGACAAACACATGGTAAAGTAGGGAGGCAAGTCCACCACAACTACATCCTATTGAATGGTAACATTGGAAAAAACATGTGGAGTCAACTTAAATTTTTTGATGATGCCTACTATATTTGTTGGTAATCCATATAGTTTCAATAATCCTTTATTTTTTGGTTCATAAACAAGACCAAGCTTGTTTGTAATTTGCTTAGGCATAATAGTTTTATTGGGTCCACTATCCACCATATAGTTATGAACCAAAGTGTCACCAACTATTAAAGAGAGGTAGAAAGGAGGAGTTTTATTTGATTTTACCTTAGTTTTTTCCACATTTATGATTTTATATACTCAATGTACTTGTTTCTTAGTTGGTTGGTCTAAATTAGTTATTATAACACCTTCTTTCTCAACTAATTTTGGAGATAATCAGAGAGATGAAACCTCTTCCATGAGCATATATTTTTGTATTAGAATAGAGAGGGAATAAAATATCATAATTATGATTTTATAATTTTTAATTTGATCTAATATACTAAATTAAGCCCCACTAACCTTTGGCTACACTTTTTTAATCACTAGTTTCTCATGAATAAGATGAACTTGATGGACCTTTCCAGTTATGAACCCATGATACATCTTCTCTTTAATTTGTTGGTATAGTATTTTCTATGGATGCATATGCTTTGTAAGACATCCTAGGAGAATTTTTTTTATCCCACATGCATATGAAGTAATATTTACTTAGATTAGAATTCATATATAAATAAGTGTTGAGGCCAATGAAGGCATCCACAAAATTATTATATTGAGGTTGCTCAAAGGAGGTTGCCCCCTCAAAGTGGTCTATGATCAATTTAGTATTTTCAAGTGTTCTTTCAAGTTTAATTTTATCTTTTAATTTTTTTTATTTGTGCATTTTGAAATTGTTGTAGGAGGATCATATCATCTGGTATCAAATTTATTTTTAGGGCCACAATTTTTTTTAGAAAGCTTAAAATCTATTTTATTTCATAATTTCTTTACAATATTTTTTTTTAGAAATTCCTAACTCTATCATATTGTATAGCTTTGTTCTACATCATACTAATATTTTTTGGATCAAGGTAAAACTTGATCACATAAATATGAGAAGTGCTTGGGTCAAAACCCTAAAAATCATTATGAGGAGTACCATAAGAACCCCAAAGTAGTTGACCCATTGAGAGAACCTTCTAGTGAAAAGATAAATGACCCCTTCCTAATTGCATAGTTCCTATCCATGAGGAAAACCAAGAGCTATCACTGAGAGATAAATCCATGGCTAGAAATTTTTGGAGAGCGGTACTCACTTAAACAACATTGGTGGCTAGAGTGATATATCTAAACCTTTAGGAAACCATTAAAACTTAGGGTCCATTTTTATCAATTTTAGAAATACCAGTAGAGTATTAGAAAATACCAATAGAATCTACAAATCAATATCATAAATACCAGCAGAGTATCACTAAAGCACCATATTAGATATATAGACTTGTTTCAACATATTCTTAGAGACATGTTTTATAGATCATAATAGCCTGTAATAGAAATAGTAACCAAGAATAGAATCAATTAACAAAAAAAATATTCAGGTCATGGTAGTAACCTGAACATGATCAAAGAACATGGAGGATGAAATTACCACCCTTAAGAACCATATCAAAGATCTTGATGAAAAAATTCTTGGCCTCAATCTTCAACATACCACCATGAATAATAGATGGCATCCATAGTCCTCTTCAAACATTGGGTTTTATTTTTCTAGCACTTTTTATAGGACAACACTTAATTTTACTTAATTCAATGGTGCAAATCCAACTGATTGGATCTATTAGGTAGAGAAATATTTTAGTCTACATAATACTTTTGATGCCAACAAGGTACCACTTGCATCCTTTCACTTGGAACTTGAAGCCCTTCAATGGTATCACTGGTATACCAAGGCTCATGATGAGCCCATGTGGAATAATTTTTGCACCCTTTTTTTGCAACAATTTGACCTTAGTAGTTTTGATGACTTCAATAGAGAACTCACTAATATTTTCTAGATAGGAACTATGTGAGAATATCAAACAAATTTTGAAAAACTAACCAATCACATAGAGGGATTACCTAATGAGTCTTTTAGGAGTTGTTTTGTCAGTGCACTAATGGATACAATATGATATGAGGTCAAAATGTTCCATCCCAACAAAATGATAGAAGCCTTACAATTGGATAAGTTGGTAGAGGATAAGATCACATCTCAACAATGATTCAAATCAATTTTTTCTTCATTCAAAAATATATCTCCATAACACACTCACATAATGCCTACCCCTAAAACCACTCCTATCAAATGTTTGACTGAGGTAGAGATGCAAACCCATAGAGAAAAAAGACTTTGTTATAATTATGATGATAAATTCACTTAGGGACATTGATGTGTCAAGAAAACGTTATACTTATTAGATGTAAACTCTCCACCTAAAACTAATGATTGGGAAGATGCTCAAGATACAATAGATGATCAAGAAGAAGCTCAACCAATTATGGAATCTACTTCTTAAGAAGACCAACCAAAGATCTCTCTCCATGCCTTAGTAGGAGTCATTACCCCACAAACTATGTGGGTTAGAGGTTACTTCAAGAATCTCCCTATCACAATACTCATTGATTCAGGTAGTACTCATAACTTTATTGACCCTTAGATCACCAAATAAGCTGATTGTTTTATCCATCTTTATTCCAACTTTAAAGTCATGATTGTCAATGGGGACACCTTACCTTGGAAAGGGAAGTGTCATAATGTGTGTTTATCTATTAGAGATTATAATTTGTGCTCCAACATGTTTTCCTTACCCTTAGGTGGATGTGATGTATTGGGATCCAAATGGTTATGCACACTTAGACCCATCTTATGGGATTTTGATGAACTTTAGATGCAATTTTTAGATAATGGACAAAAACACACATTGAAAGTCTTAAAATTAGGATCTATCAGCATCATAAGTTCAAATTGCATGGAAAATCTTCTTAATAAGAATTCACATAGCATCATTTCCCAGCTCAATTCCATTCAAATGTAACCATCATCAATCTCTAATACTCTATCTAATATATAAACCATTTTATAGAGGTATGAAAGTGTTTTTATTGAACTAGTGGGATTGCCACCTTTAAGGCTAGATGACCATCATATCGAACTCCTTCCTAGAATCATTCCTCCCAACATTAGGCTTTATCACTACACATTTTTGCTAAATACTGAGATCAAGATACTCCTTCAAGACTTACTGAAGCAAGGAATTATTCATCCCAGTACTAGCCCATATTCTTCCCCAATTCTCCTTATCTAAAAAAAAGATGGTTCATGGCACCTCTGCATTGATTTTCATGCACTTAATCACAACATAATAAAGGAAAAGCTATTGATCCCTATTATTGTTGATCTTCATGGTGCTTAATTCTTCTCCAAGTTAGATCTCCAATCAAGATATCACTATAATCAGCTTCATGAGGATGATATACCTAAGACAACTTTTTGCACACATGATGACCACTATGAGTTTATGGTCATGCCCTTTGGCCTCACTAATGTTCCTTCAACATTCTAGGCATTTATGAATAAAATATTTTGGCCCTACCTATGAAAATTTACTTTGGTCTTCTTCAATGATATCCTCATCTATAGTCAAACATGGTTTGAGCATCTCCAACATCTAGAGCTTGTACTAAAATTTTATTTGAGCTTCATCTTTGGGAAAAATAATCCAAATGTACTTTTGGATAGAATGAAGTATATTATATTTTGTATATTATTTTTTCCCAAGGGGTTTGAGTGGGTTCTAAAAGAATAGCTACCATGACAAATTGGCCTCATCCTCAAACACTTAAGAGCCTCTATGGTTTTTTGGGGTTAAATTGATACTATCATAAGTTTGTCAAAAATCATGGGAAGATTGCATCTTCTTTGATAGCTATGTTGAAAAACGATGATTTTACTTGAACACTAGCTATTGATTATGCATTTGAAAAATTGAAACAAGTTATGTGTACTACCCCTATTTTAGCCATACCATATTTTATCAAGACCTTCACTATCGATAGTGATGTTTATGGCAATAGACTTGGTATTGTTATCATTCAACAATTAAACCCCATTTCATTCACTAGCAAAGCCCTTTTTGGTAATAATTTATTGTTCTCTACTTATGAGAAGGAAATGATGACCATTTTACATGTAGGATAGAAGTGGTGGCCATACTTATTAAGGAATCATTTTTGCATCAAAACTGATCACCAGAGTCTAAAATATTTCTTGGAATAATGGGTTTGTACCCCATCATAATAGAAATGGGTCACCAAACTCATGTTTTATGACTATGAGATCACTTACAAGAAGCGTAAGGATAATATTATGCTTGATGCTCTACCTTGCACATTCATGGATCAAGCTTCCCTTTTAACTCTTTTTATACCTATCCCAAATTGGTTGGATGATATATAATAGGGGTATGCCAATGACTCTTCATTATCTAAAATCATTTAATAATTGGCTAATAATCCCTCTGTTATACCACATTATTCATAGGATGGTTCCTCTCTATGATACAAGGGTTGTTTGGTGCTTCCCTAAAGCATAGATCTTCAATAAGTAGTATTATATGAACTTGATACTTATCCTTCTACAAGGCACTTAGGATATATCAAAAATTATGAGTGAGCATGATGTAAATTATTTTGGAAGGGGATGAAAAAGTCAATTCAATATTTGGTGGTTGAATGTGATACTTGTCAATTCAACATGGGTGAAACAACACTCATCCTTGGGTTACTTAAACCCTTACCCATCCCTACTAGGATTTAGACCAACATTTCTATGGATTTTATTAAGGGGCTCCCTAAATTTAGAGGTAAAATGGTGATCTTAGTTGTGGTTGATGGCATCTCTAAATATAGTCATTTTTGTGCCCTCATCCATCCCTATACCACCTCTATAGTCACATAAATTTTCTTGGACCAAAATTTTCATCTGCATGGCATTCCTTCATCCATTATTTTAGATCATGATGTAACCTTCACTAGTCAATTTTGGAAAGAACCATTTCATCATACTAACACCTAACTCAAGATGAGTTTTGGATATCATCCCCAAATGGATGGCCAAATTGCAATTATCAACAAATGCTTAGAAACCTTCCTTCATTGCTTCACTTTAGAATAACAACATTTATGGGCATAGTGGCTCCCTCTTACTGAATGGTGGTATAATACCTCCTACCACACTTCAACAAAAATTATTCCATGTGAAGCAGTCTATGGTCAAGCACCACCAGTGCTCCTTTTATACACCCCCAATAGTTCATTAGTCTAAGAGGTTTACTTGATTCTCTGAACGTGGGATTAGATTCTCAGTACCCTATGAGACAATCTTCATATGTCACATAATCAAATGAAATAATATGCTGATCAACACCATTCTAAGTAGACTTTTCAAGTAGGTGATATGGTTTTTCTTTGCCTATAACCATACAAGCAATCCTCCTTAAAAATAAAAGGGCATTATAAGCTATCTCCAAAGTTCTATGGTCCCTATAAGGTTCTTATAAAGATTGGGTCAGTTGCTTACAAGTTAGAACTCACATCTTCTTATCGATTTCACCTAGTATTTCATGCCTCTTGTCTAAAGAAAGTTCTTGGCACAAACATTAAAATGCAGACTATTTTACTAAAACTTGATAATGAAGGATATATTTTTCTTGAGCCAAAGGTAATCTTGGATAGGTGCACATGCCAACTTTGATCTTTCTCCATCATTGAGGTTTTAATTCAATAGCATGGAATACAACTAGATGATGCAACATGGGAGCAACTAATTTAGATTCAACATCAACTCACACATCTGAATCTTTGAGGACAAAGATTTATCTAAGAGGGAGGGGATGTTATGAACCCATGATATTTCTTTTCTTTCCTTTTTATTATAGTTTTTTCTATGGATGCATATTCTCTATAAGTCATCCCATGAGCATTTTGTTTTATCCCACATGCTTATGAAGGAGTAATTGATTAGATTATAATTAATATATAAGCAATTGTTGATGCCAATTAAGGCATCCATGAATTTATTATATTGATCTTGTTAAAAGGAAGTTACCACCTTAAAGTGTTTTGTGATCAATTCAGTCTTTTCAAGTGTTCTTTCAATTTTAATTTGAGCTATTAATTTATGTTATTTATGTATTTTGAAATTGTTACACAAGGATATTTTCATTTTCAAGATTCATATTCTAATTTTTTTTGGTTATATGGGAAGCAAGTTGATCTTTAGTACTCTTGGAAACAACATTAGGAGTACATGAGTAATTACTCACATCTTGATTCTCATCAATGGCTCTCTATTTAGCTCTAGTTAGTTTTATAAATTGACCACTTATATTGTTAATCTCACCTTTATAATTTAATGCAACATGATCATCCATTTTCCAATTCACATTAATGGAATTAGGATACCATTGAGCTTGTTTATTCTCTCCTTGTGATTCCAAAAAAAGTTATTTATAATGACTTCCTTGAAGAGAAAACTCTTATTACATCATTTGTGGCATAGTAATGTTTTCTAACACCAAAGCTTGATTTTGAGTATCATTGAGATTAGAGGGTTACCAACCTAAATTATACATCAAGTTGTTTTTAGGTGGTGTCAAAACAATATCTCTTGAAATGTAAATTCCATTATCATCAAGAGTTGTATATGTTTTAGCTTGAGTTATGGCTCCTTATGGTTGGTAGGGTGGTTTATTTTCCTTGAACCCTTGATAAGGAGGCATTTAATCTTTGAAGGGCCATAATGTGGTCTAATTTTATTATTTATAAGGCCTATTGGCATGGTATTTCTATTTCTTGAGTTATATTATTTCATTCCCAATATTTTTATAGTAAATCTTTTAACTCTCCAAGCTCACTAGCTTGACTAGAAGGGTATGCAAGTTGATCTTTAGATAATGCAATTTGATTAACTTGAGGGACTAGTATAGACTTCAATTCTAGGAATATAGGCATTAGATGCCTTGGAGAGAGTCTACCAGCTTTTATCAAGCTATTTTTTGCTCTTATTGCAACCTTATAAGCATCTGGTAAGGTAATACCACCCATTGACTATATCATCACACTAATATCAAATTTGAGGGATTTTAAATAGTATACGAAGGTATATTCTAGGGATGGTTTAATAGATGAAATTATCTTGATCCATGTCTTTTCTAATATGAGGTTAAAATTAAACATGAATTCCTAAGGAGCTCTTTTTATGGTAGTCAGTTATTCAACTAAAGATAGGTGATTAGATTTATCATCAAATTATTTAAATAAGGTTGCACCTAATTCAGCCCACATATCAATGGGATTTAGTGGGAGGTTTCTATACCACTACAATGATTTTCCTTTCAATAAGATAGTAAGGAGTCTAATAGATACATTCTATTAAATAATATTATGAACTAAATAAAGGTTGGAAATATCTTATATGTGATAAATAGGAGTTATTTGATTTTATCATAAGAATAATGGGATAATCTTGAGATAAAAAATAGGAATACCATCAAAATAGTCTAAATTTAGTGGAATACCTCTATTAAATGGAATAAACACTTGGTTTCTGATAGCCATCTAGATAGTGGGGATTGTACTACTTAGAACAATAGGATGACTAAGAGATGAATATTACCTTCGAGGATATAGATTTATCCTACTAAACCTTGCTCTTTTATATGAAGTAGAAGGAAACTCAATGAATTTAAAAAGAATACCTTTAATAACTGACCTTGTGGTAACCTTTGGCATGAGAGTATTACTTGGATGATGTTATGAACTATGTAACCTAAGAATATTTAACTTATGATGATGATGATGATGATGATGATGATGATGATGATGATGATGATGATGATGATTGATGTATTCCTTTACTATAAAATACTTCTCCTCAACATGAAACTTTAGTGATGCCAAGGAGAATTGGTCCCATCAAGTGTACTAAAAACTATTATAGCTTTAATTTTCACCCATGGAGAGAGTTATTTAGGCTCTCTCCAACTAAGATACAAAATGAAAATAGCCTCAGGTTGTGGGTGTCCTATAGTGAGGTTTAACCTCCAAAGAGGGTTGGTTCTCTTACATCTATTACCCAAAATAAACTCTTGCTTGGAAAAGGGAGAGAAAATGACAACAATTCATGAAAACATATAAAAGTAGGTGATGCACCAATGTTTTGGATGTTTACAATTATACATCACACACTATCATACACTTTCTAGCCTTAAAATATCACTTCACTCACTCTTTGATCAGCTTTCACATAATTATTTCACAAAAAAACATGAACTAGCTATCAATCTAGCGTGGAAGGGCAGTTGTCCACTTCTAAACTAATCAACAAACTATCTATGGCACTTAGAATGGCCTTTGAGAGATACAAAATGCTTCATGAAGGTGAGAAACTTAGATAGAGGCAAAATAAATCATATATTCACTTAACCACATCAATGAATTCATAGAACACACTTCAATTATTCTTGTAAGTAGAGGAATTCAATCTTTTATTGCATCAAATAGGTGTTGCAATATAATTCTTGGCATAGCCTAAGCATGTCAAAAGCATAATATTATCCTTTTATTTAGGGATAAATGGAAGATTTATAAGAAAGGGGAAGAGAGAGGGGAACGAGCAAACAAAAATCAATAAATGAGGCCCAACCACCTTGATCCATTAATCCTACCTATATAAATTAACTTTCATTAGCTCTAAATAGCTTTCAAGTCCTCTCATTGGCTTAGAAATACACTAGAAGACAGGAACTTACTAAGGATAATGAGTCATGATCTATTAAGAAGGAATAGTCCCCCAAGGATTTTGAAACTTCATTAAATGCTCTACTTGCTTTTCTCAACCTCCAAAATTTCCATCTTCTTAATGAGCTTGTATCACCATGATTCATCTTGACATGTCCTTTACATTATCAGATAATCACTTTGAGCTCATTCATCTAGTTTTCCTTCTAAACATAATTATTAGAATCACCATTCTTCCCTTATGCCAAACTCTGAACATAAGTCTACTGTAGATGAAAATTAATCCCTTTATTAGTTTTCATATAGTCATAACTTGATTAAGATCCATAGGCTACCTAGTTTCTTGATCATCAACATGACATAAAACTCACATTTGAGGTATTTTGAGAGGTTTAACTAAGATTTAATGGCATCTTATGATTCTATAGGGTTTACTCTAGTAACCTAGATCATATTTGATCTTACATTTATACATTTACCAATCTAGGTGGTGAAATCTTTTGATCTAGCATGTCCACGTATGTGGCATTTCCTTGGGCTACTTATTTGATTTTAAAACCTAACTATTATCACTTTAGGAACATGTCTTCATATTTTGTCCCCTATAACTTGATCAATTTTTATTTTTCAATCTCCTCAAGATTCTCTAAGATTTGGCCTTCATTGTTGGCCTGTGATCCTCAATCAACATCCTAGATTGTGCCACTTTGTATCCCCACATTGATATTTATCTCATATTTCAAAATGTGATGTTTGGTAGTCTTGCATGTCTTTATTGAACCCCAATATTAGTCTCCATATAGTTAATGTACTTATGTTATGTGGAAAATTCATTTACAATATGGGCTCGTTAACTTGTTAACCTTGATCTATATAGTTGATCTACTTTTACATGATTGAATGCACATTGTAGATATTTGATTTACAAGATCAAATGGATGCCATTGATATTCATATAAACATGATTGAATGTGGCTTATAGGTCTTATTGACTTATTATCTTCATAATATTTCCCACTTGCCATTGATCCTTGATGTTGGCCTCTAAGATCATGCCACTTGTTAGCCCTACATTCAACCTTAGCCTATTTTAATATTCTTGAATCCAAACAACTATTTGTTATGGATTTACCTTGACATCCCTAGGTATATCCCATTCTATTAGATCATTTTAAATGGCTTATTTATTGATATAGAAAATACATTAAGACATCAAAATTTATAGGGGATATTCATAGAGAAAAATACATCATTTTCATGTAATCCATCAACTTTGACTGGCTTCCTACTTACACTTATTAAATGCACAACCAAACTGACCTATTCATTCCTACATGACATACTAAGAAAATCTAGTTCCCAATAGTCACATTAAGGAATTTTCAATACCAACTCATTAACTCAAAAGATAAATTAGCATGCTATGTAAATTCTTGAATAGTAGGTGTGACAATTTTATCTGTGAGGTCAAAATGATCAACATGATAAGAATATGTGGACAACGGAGTTTCATGTGGATCAACCAATCTTACTTTATGATAGTAGATTTAGAGACTTCCAACGTAATCTCCATATTAGATTGACATTTCCATATATCATTCATGAGTTAACTATTGGCCATTTTGGCCCACATATAATACTTATACCTGGTTTGAATAGATGAGCAAAGTTCTAGATAAATGAGTGAACTAAATGATTAGAAAAGTGGCTAAGATTGTAAATTGAAAGGACTAGTAGGTTCTCACATGTTTCAAGAATTTAGGAGCATGAACTAAAATTCACAAATTTGAGAAATTCATCAAATCCCTAAAATGTCAAGCAAAAATGAGATATGCAAGTCTGAAGGACCAAAACATCACCATGATGTCATGTGAAAATGAGTAGACCATCTTGTTTTTACATTTTGTATCCTCACTCAGGAATCCCCCTCAAGATAAATAATTTTAATACCGTGGATCTCTTCTTTTCTATATTACATCCAAAAAAATTCATGCCCACACAATATTTCTAGCTCAAGTTATAAGTATGAAAAAATAGACTTGTAGAGTGAAATGTTCATGCTAACATCAAATTTAGGCCTTGATAAGTAATTTTTTATATTTAAAAAATCCTTTGCATTCACTAGGATGTCAATGATGGCCATGTGAATCTCAAAATAAAATCTCAATAAAAATATCTTTGGGGTTTAAATTATGAAAAGCTCATGTATGTATTTGACAGAATCATAAACGTATCTGATAGTCATGTAAACATCAAATTTAAGACATAAAAATAATCCATTGGAGCTTAAAATTGATATTCATGTGAACATCAATGATGGTAATGTAGACATCAAATAATAGGCATGTTGACATCAATTTTAAGCTTCTGAGTTGGTTACTTGGATTCAAATGGTGGGTCTAGGAAAATTTGAGGGCTTTCATTTGATCATACACCTTGATATAATGGTGAGAGTTTGAATCAACAAGTTAAAGGATCTTAGATGGTAGGATATCGATGGAACACATTCATTCATACTGCAAAGATCTGATGGTGTGAGTGAAAGTCAAAAATTCAAGGTTTAACAACAAGGATCAATGGGACCAATAAGAATAAAAATAACTAAAAATAATTTGATTGGTCTGAGTTAGTTTTTGATGAACAAATTCAAGCCAAGGAGTCATTTTTGACCAAATAAAATAAGTCCTACAAATATCATCCCATCACCATTAAATCTAAATCAAATTCTAAGGAGAAGAAATATCCATATAGTTAGGTATAAAGAATATAAAGGGACCACCATTAAAGATAAATATACACCTCTAGTTCAAATATTTGCGACATGTAGGGTTAATTATACCACTATGTTCACCATTATTAAAAGAAAGATCCATGCATATGGTGAATTATCGGTTATTGAAAAAATAGAATCAGTATATTTAGACCTATTTGAATCCAAGAGAGGGGATATGTAGTCTATAGGTATACATAAATATGATAACTATAAGAAAACCAATATTATTAGATTGGTTTTCCATCTATAAAATAGAGCTATGACCCAAATATGGAAATGGAGTAGATATGTGATTAATGCAAAGGGTCTCATCTATCAACATGGATCTATCATCAACAAAACAATTACTAACCATCATTCATGACCTGGCACTTCTAGATTTTAGATTGAAGGATTTAATCCTCATGAATAATTCAAGTGGGTTTAAGGTCCTAAGGTGGTGAAATGGTAGTTAGAAAAGAGGTTAATAACATTTATTCTACTCAAACAAACTTTTTCATCATGAAAAATAAACCCTTGTCTTCTAATGGGATCTCTTAACCAATGAAAGGAGCTCGAGGTCTATTAGAACAAAAGGAGGTTAGCTTGTTGATAAGGATAAACCTTGATTGAAGGAATGCATGCATATAGAAAAGAACCAATGAACTACCACCATGTTTCTTGATGACTAATATCCTTTCTCCACTCTCCCACAAATTATTCCCATCTTTCTCTCTCATTTTCTTCTATATATAGAGGCTTTTGAGATTGAAAAATGATCCCTTTATTCCCTCTCTTGGGCATGACTAGACTCTACCAAGATTTAGATTGTAACCTCTTGAGATGAATACAATACTATTTTTAGTTTTCATTATTTTGGTATAGTGTGTACATGTCATTTTGATTTGCATATGTGGTAACAATCTATTCCTTGTCAAGTCCTAATTTCACCTAGTTACTATTTTATCTTATATTGTAATTCATGTTTAGTGTTTTATATCTTTTGATTGGAGCCTTCATGTGGATACTTTGAGTAGTTAGTGTCTTTCATTAGACCTCTCCATCACTTCTCTTAGCTTTTAATCATTTGGTGAACCTCTGCATGAAATACTAATGCATGATATATACTTAGAGTCCTAGATATAATCTTTTACTTGTCTCATTAGTGTTTAATAGGAGCTCAAATGGAGTGGATCAATCATATTTTAGGTGCATCACCATTTTTATCTTAGGTTTCCCTTTTAGGTTATCTCTCTCTCCCTTTTCCTTGATGATTAGTAGGTTTTAGTAGTGGAAATGGGATAAAATGATGCATCAAAGGAGATATCCATGTTAAAAATCTTAGAGGTCTGACCCCTTTATAGGATACCCATAGCTTGGGATCAGTACTATATTGAGCTAGATTTTGGTAGAGGACCTGAACAATCCCTTACCCAGCTAGGGTGAAATCTAAACCTCCAATAAATTTGGCATGTCTAGTGGGACATACTCCATTATTAATTGGTGAATAGTTTTGGTGTTCTCTTTATATAATTAGCCCTTGGAGGCATATCTACAAACATCAATGGTAAATCCAATGTTTCAACCTGTTATAATAGTCTAGGTAAGCTTTCAAGCAAGTTTTATCTTTATCTAGTCTCTTTTATGAGTTTTTATTGCTAGGTTTAGGGTATAATTATATCCTAATTATTTTGGTGAACCATGCCATCAACAAAATGAATCCTAACATCCTTATTATGATCCCTACTAGTAGTACAATCATTCTTATCATCCCTACAATGAACATATTTATCTTTCATATTAACCTACTTACCCCTCTAACCAACTTTGTAAAAAATATGTTTCTTTCACCACATGCTTGTTGGCATTCAAGCCAAATATGATAAAATTAGAAGAGGTGATGAGAAAATGGGATATATACCTTGATGTGATCCCTTTTCATCTCATAGAGAGGATGAGGGAGTTAGTCCAAATGTTGATAGGTAAGTGGATGGTAGTTGGAGAAGAGGTCTAATATGGTGTTATTCATGATTATTTTTATGAAATGATAACTCTCATCTAATGGTGGATAGATAGATTAAAAAAGGTGGGAAAATTAAGAAAACCAATCTCAGTAGCCTAAACCGTCCATCGTACCCTCCCTTGATAAGGAACCCATCTTGAGGGGAATAAATGAAAAGGAAAAATCCTAAGTCATAGATAATCAATAAGATGTCATGAGTGACTATGAGAAATAAATCAACTTAGGGACTCCCATTGGTGAAAAGAAGAGAAATTCAACTTTCTTGAATGAAGAGAAACATATTGAATATTCTTCTGTATTTGTGCATGAGGTGGAGTGTACTATCAATGAGGAAGGGGATTAAAATTAAATATGGAAACAATGGTACGATGACTTCATGGACTAGGTAGAGGTTATAAACTAGCCTATGCATCCTATAGAACATGAAGGTAAACTTGCCAATCAATTTGAAGAATTTGACTAGTATCAAGATGAATTATCCATTAAAGGCACTACTAATCTCTTCAAAGATAAAAGAGAATGGTTAGATCAAGAGCTATGAGGCTATGAAATATTGAATAATGAATGGGTTGGTGAACTTCCATGTTAGTTTTTTTAAGGTAAGCATAGTAGGGATGATCTTAAGGTTGGAATTATCCCAAGTGATCAAGCAGAGATGCCTCTTGGGGTGAATTGGAGCTATTTTTCTTAGACCAAGATAGTTATCCTTCATAGATAAAAGTGCCATAAGGTGAGAAGGTTGAAAGTGATCCTATAGTCCAAAACCAAGTAAGGTTTGAACCAAAAGAGGAGTATTTATACATTAGAGGCATATTCATCCTATTTCATCTATTGGAGAGCATGCCAGAATGACTAGAAATCATGAAGCAACCAAGTTAAACAAAGAAAAGGTCTAGAATACAACTCATTTCGCATTTTTTCTCATCACATAAAGGTGACTTAAGGAGTTTTCCTTTTGATCTAGGAAGATCATTTTTAAAAAGGTATTGTATAAATTAGAATAGTTTTCATGCTTTTTATAAGTGCCTATGTGCATATTTGTTTAGTAGGTTAATTGTTTTTTATTTCCTCCACATACCTACATGTGCTTGGATTTATTATTATTTTTATCTTTATATTTTTAAAAAAAGAGGTTATCCAAAAGATTGGTAGCCAGTTCCAACACCAGATCAATATATTGAACTAGATAAAGAGACTCCATGCCTAATGGACTATTCAAGTTAGGCAAATAATCTAGGTTCCCAAGCATAGAAATAATGATTCCCTATGATTCACTAGAAATTTTTGCCATTTTGGCCCACATATCATGATTTTTCCTAGTTTTATTAGATGAGAAAAGTTCTAGATAGATGAGTAAACTAAAGGTTTAGAAAAGGAGCTAAGATTGTAGTGTGAAGGGACCAATAGGTTCTCACATGCTTCAAGCATTAAATATCATGAACCAAGTTGCACAAGTCTAGTAAATTCATCAAAACCATAAAATGTTGAGGGAAAATGGGCTATGCAAGTATGAAGGACCAGATTGCCACTAGGACATCGTGCAAAAATGAGTTGACCATCTTGTTTGATCATTTTTATCTTCATCTAGGAATCCTCCACAAGTCAAAGAATTGAAATTACATGTATCTATTCATGCCTAGATCATATCTTGAAAATTTCATGCACATGTGAGATTTCTAGCTCAAGTTATAAGCATGCAAAGATAGACTTGCAGAGTGAAACATTGATGTTAATGTAAAATTTAGGCCCTGACACGTAACCATGTAGATTTAAAAAATACTTTGATATTCACTAAGATTTTATTGATGGCCATATGAATTTCAAAATAAAATATTAGTAAAAATATCTCTAGTTTTTAAATTATGATAGGCTCATGAATGTATTTGACGATCGTGTAAATGTCAAATTTAAGATATAGCAATGAGCCATTGGAAATTAGCATTGATGGTCATGTAAAAATCAATGATGGTCATGTGAACTTAAAATTATGGGTGCAAAAATATCAATTTTAAACTTGTGAGTTAGTCATTTGGGTTCAAATGGTGGGTTCAGGCAAATTTGAGGGCTTGCATTTGATCATACGCATTGATCAAATAGTGTGAGCTCAAGTCAACATATTAAAGGATCTTAGATGATAAGAAATTGATGGAATGAATTAATTCATACCAATAAAATATAAAGATAGGATTGAAATTCATGAATTCAAGGTTTAATAGCAAAGATCTATGTGACCAATAAGAATAAAGATAACTAAGCATAATTTGATTAGTCCAAGTCAATTTTTGATAGACTACTAAGGAGCCATTTTCAAACAAAGTAAATAAGTCATGTATAGATCATCCTACTACTATTAAATCTTGATCAAATTCCAATGAGTGGACATATCCATGTAATTGGTATAAATAACATAAAGGGACCATCACTAAAGCTAAATACAAATGTCTAGTTCAAATATTTATGGCATGTAGGGTTCATTTGATGACTATGTTCAACATTATTAAAATAAAGATCCATGTTTATGGTGAATTATTGGTTATTATAGAGATATAATGGGTCTATTTGAATCTATTTAGATATATAAAAGGGGTAATGTAGTCTATAGGCCTACATCAATATGAAAGCTATATGAAAACTAGTAATCTTATATTGGTTTTCCATTTATAAAATAGACTTATGACCCAGATATGAAAATGGAGTAGATATGTGATTAATGGAAAGGGTATCATCTATCGGCATGGCTCTATCATCAAAATAATAGGTAAAAACCAACATTCATGGCATGGCACTATCATTTTTAGGATTTGAGGATTTGATCCTCATAAACAAGTCAAGTGGATTTAGGGTCCCAAGGTGGTGAACTAGTAGTTAGAGAAGTAGTTAAGAGTATTGATTCCACTCAAAAAGACTTTGTCATCATGAAAAATAAACCCTTATCTTCTAGTGGTATCTCCTATCC
Organism: Torreya grandis; assembly: GCA_037957365.1. NCBI lineage: Eukaryota > Viridiplantae > Streptophyta > Pinopsida > Cupressales > Taxaceae > Torreya > Torreya grandis. The sequence goes on from JARHVA010002740.1 coordinate 382,518, forward strand.
AATGAAAGGATCTGAAGGACTATTAGAATAAAAGGAGGTTATCTTGTTGATAAGGATAAACCCTGATTGAAGGAAGGCATGCATATAGAAAGGAACCAATGAACTTACACCACATTTATTGATGACTAGGATTTATTGTCCACTCTTATATTCATTATTCCCATCTCTTTCTCCTTTTTTCTATATATGGAGGCTTTTGAGCCTAAAAAATGATCCATCAATTCCCTCTTTTGTGCATGACTAGAATCTATCAAGATTGAGCTTGTAACCTCTTAAGATGAATACAAGATTATTTTTAGTTTTCATTATTATAGTATAGTGTGTATATGTTAGTTTTATTTGCATATATGGTAGAAATATATCCCTTGTAAAGTCTTGATTTCACCTAGTTACTATTTTTTCTTGTTATGGAGGTCATGTTTAGTGTTCTATATCTTTTGATTGGAGCCCACATGTGGATACTTTGAATGGTTAGTGTCTTGTATTATACCTCTCCATCACTTCCCTTAGATTTTTATCATTTGGTGAACCTCCACTTTAAATACTAATGCATGATAGATATTTGGACTCTTAGATCTAGTCTTTTGCTTATCTCATTAGTGTTTGATAGGAGTTCAAATGGAGTGGATAAACCATATTTTAGGTGAATCACCATTTTTAGCTCAGGTTTACCTTTCAAGTTATCTCTCTCCCCCTTTTCCTAGTTATTAGTAGGTTTTAGTAGTGTAAATGGGCTAAAATTATACATCAGAGGAGTTATCCTCATTAAAAGTTCTAATGGTCTAACACCATTATAGGATACCCATAACCTAGACTTAGTTCCATGTTGAGCTAGATTTGAGTAGAGGACCTAAATAATCCCTTACATAGGTAGGTTACAATCTATACCTCCAAAATTAACACATCTAGGAACCATGGTTTTAAGGGATTTATATCACACCATCCTACCTAGAAGGGTGAATATCAACAAGATAAAACCCTACCTCCATTAAATTGGGCACCAAAGCATAATCAAGTGTTGAATCACACCATCCTAGATTAGCATTTGTTTCAATTATATTGTGTGGATTTATACTATTTATTTTAGATTGTGTGGATAGATCAAAAGTGTGTATGGTAGTTTTATAAATTAGAATCTAAGACTAGAATAAAATATTAGCATTAATAGCATGACCATTGTTGACAAGAGATAAATTATGTTTAAGGGGATTGAGTTTGCTAGTATTTAAGTATAGGAAAGACACAAGTAATGAGATCTTAATCAATGGTTAATAGTTCTTTAGGGTGGATCAAAAAAATAATAATCATGTATAGTAGGTGAATAGTGAGGTGGCTAGTCACATCACTCAATTAATAAGTCATATAAGGAATGCTAGATCAATAGAAAGCATACCAACCTATCAAAAGGATATCTTTCTAATTAACTAACATTAAGACTAAAATCAAGGATGTCAAGGCTCACATAAAACATTGAGATGTAAAAAGGTGCACGAAGATCTATAAATTAGGTGTTTGGTTACTTACATCATCATTTTACACTTTGTACACACTTGATCATAGCGCATTGAACCTATAAAGAAATGCCATTTTGCATGAGTGTCTATGAATAATTTCCTTTTGAATTAGTGTCTGTGAGGAGTAAAATTTTGAGCATAGTGATTTTTAATTTATAGAGCTTATAATATGGTTGCCTATGATCATTCTCAATTATGGTGAGGAATCACTATCACCTATTAGGAGGATGTTGATATTGGAAATAATTTACAACAATTTTTTTAATGGAATTAGATGCATATCCTTTTATTAAGATCATCAAATAATAAATTTGTGTCTTTGTGGTAGTTCAAGAAGCCCAATAGTTAGCAGTTAGACTAGTTTACCTACTCCACAACATGGATATCAAATGGTTGATTAGATTTCATACATTTGGGTAATTTTGAGATATTATGGAGTTGATGTTAGGTTAATATAATCAATGGAAGATTTTTATTTCCTCAAGCATCACCATGTATGTCAATGAAGCTTCCATGGCACATGCAACTATAATGTCATCTTTAAGAAGGCCTTTGGGTCCATACAAATCCAAAATCCTACCTATTTTACCTAACATTAATGATCATTAGATAAGAGGCCATTAATGAATATGGTTAGAGGATATCAAAGATGAACCAGTGTACATTCTCACAAAATGCATAACCAATAGGTTCTAGCAATCGACCAAGGACACCAAAGAGGTAACAAAAGGTGTCCTTGATGTTACCTATCATATGGTCAACCTAAATAAATAAGTTAATTGGCCAAATTTATTGGTGTCTGAAGTTATCAAAAATATTGAGAAAGTCATTTCCTTTATGAAATAAACATTTTAGTATTAATTCTTGATGTTGTTACTAATCTCCATGCAATAGACATCTCTAGAGGGAATCATCCATCCCAATGTTGATTATTGGTTAGATGTCAAATTTCAAAATCTCACTTGGGAGTGAGAGAGTACTTACTTTTGTCATCAATGTTTCTTCAACACTTAATGGGATGAACTAATCGAACTAGTTATCATTAACCCATTCATCCCTCCAAATGTCATGAAGTATTTAGGGTAACATGTAGTGGTGACCAAAATTCAATAGGGAATGATCATTTGTAGTCATGAAATACTGAAGTTAATGGGTGTGCCTCTACCATTGATGATTGACATGGTTATTACATAATGTGACGTTAAGATTTAGAAGAATTTAGCTACATATAGAGAATCTTCTTTAAAAATAATACCACTACATGTCCCAATCACTGCTACTACTGAAGTACCAATAATGTCACTATAAGATCATGAGAAATGTAAGGCTCCTATAGATTGTTGGTCACCATATCCACCTTAGTAGAAGACATAGAGCCAAATGACTTGGATGGATTAACATAATATCCCATGAATCATAACACAATGTCACTAGTTTGATATTTAAATGGATAAACAAGAGGTATAATACACAATGATGGATGATATGGCCATAAAAATATATAAGGAATAATAGGAGTTTTTCTTCTAGAAACTATCCACATCATTGAAATATAGAATTATGTATCACAACATTTATGGATTGATATACCCCTTGTCCTTCTTATATCATTATCGACACCATTGGTGAATAAGAAAAATTATAAAAAATATAGATGGGACTATCCAACTAAGGATGTTTTGATATCTCTTCCCAACCACAACCATTCAATCCTGTACCTAAAATTAATTTAGGGGATCTCACACAAAATAAGTAGATGTTATGACATTACCATCAAATAATATAAGTAGAAAAATAAATAACACTTCCTTCCATGTTTACACATGAGGTAGGAGTACCTGCATTATTTTCATGGGTTTTTATACCACCACATGTCACACTATTGTAAAGGTATTAACATGTCATTCTTAAATATGGGCATAAGAAAGATTATGTGAATAATACCATTGTGTAGGCATCTATAATTTCTTAATTCACTTTAACATATGATGATCACATTACCAATATAGAAGAGGTGGATTTGGATGTGAAAATGTATGATGAGAAACAAGTTGTGTGTGAATAAATGGCATGGGAAAATCAAGGATGAGATTGGTAGGAGGAGAAACATTATGCTAAGGCTAAGGCTAAGTTAAAAGGTAAATAATCCCTACAAGTGTAGTGATTATATTAATCACAATACTAAGAATAAACTTCCCAACTACATAAAGATAATTTAGTGTAAGAATAAACTACCCATTAGTGGAAAAAAGAAGAATAGGTAGCTCTATCTATGACCTAGAGGAAGTAGGAGGATAAGTGCATAGAAAAGGCCATAATAAAATTAGTATCTATAGAGAAGGAAGCATGGGAGAAGAGGAAATAAGAGGAAGTAACTGACACTACCACCCAAACATGGAAATAAGCTAAGGAGGTAGAAACAAAAGCTAAAAATATGATTAAAGCCTAATATATAGCTTAGGCACCCAAGGATAATACCACACAAACATTAACATAAGACATTTATACCCCATAGATAAGGTGGTGATGGCACTAGAAAACCCCAATGCAAAATAACCATAGGACATGAAGGTTTTCGAAACTCCAAGGGACCAAGGGGAGGCTACGGCTACTCAAGTGTAAGGTCCACCAATGGAACTTCATAGTCTTACAACTTTGGATGTACCTATGTTGTCCACCCAAAGTATAATTTTTCTCTTTTCCCTTGCTCCACTTCAACATATTCCACCTAGTGCATCAATGACTACTTTGTCTATGAATCCACCAAAAAATGAAACATATATAGATGTTTCACAAATTTATTTAGCCAAGTAGGTAGAAGGGGTGTATGCATTTTAATAGGCCATTACCTAGAAAATGGTCTCTTTAGAGAAGAGGGTTGAAAAAATTCTTAATGATAACACTAATTTTCACTATCAAATAGCTAATGTTAGTTCTATAATCTAATATGCATTTCTATATCTCTACCAAGAAGTTATTGGAAATATAATTCTATCTGATCCTAAGAAACTTATGTTGTTAGTTGCAAAACTCACCTGAGACTAGTAAAATGTTGAACATTTATCCAATCTTACATTACAAGGTTAGGCCATTAAAGCAAAAAGCAAAGCATGTGCAAACACATTGATCCATATTAGTTGAATATTGTAGTTACACTTAGCCAAGTAGTTAGCTAAAAAATTCATGATTGGAAATAATAGCTAGATATAGTCTGGAGTGGTGTTCATCTTAACTTTACTATTGATTCTACTTCATGAGATAACTTATACGATTAATATTATACTTTTAAAGGCCTTTAAATAGTGTATTAGTCTTCTCTTTAGGCTTAGGACTCTATTATGTAATATTTCTAATCTTAAGAAAATTAAATTCTATGAAACACTTTTGTAGGGGTGTAAACACAATGCCATGTGATTAAACTTGTGCATCTACATGCAAACATCACTACAAATATAACTACTACTCAAGCTATTTTAACTACTATGGGAGATAGAAACATTCACTAATTTGTGTACTCTTAAGCTCTTAAATGGAAATTACTATGTAGTACCGAACTAGTAGTCTTATAAGATTGACATCATTGATTTAGAAAGTTCTTTGGATCACTTAGTGGACATTCCCCTATTCATTCCCCTAGTCTGCAACACAAGCATAAAAAGTAAAAGGCTACCACTATAAGTTATTCATAACCAACCCCATTAACATCATAACCACCTTCTATTTTAAAAACACTGTAGATGCCTCCACCATCTAGCTAGTTCAATGTAGGTGGGAAAATTTTGAAATTTTGCTCTTCAATTTTACTATAGGTTGGCTCATATTACATCACATCACTAGTTTTGGTGAATTCCCAAAAGGGTGACCTTCTTGGTTTATCTTTTATATTAAAATCTTGAAAGGGTGGTAGGATAACTTACTACATAGTTAGAAACCTATAATGGCATCTAAGTAATGCACATCAAGGTGAAAACTAGTCCCTAACACCTTGAGCAATGTATATTTTTTTGTGATTCCAACCTATCTTTTATGGATACATGCCTATAAAACATTATATTGGGATGAGACAATAGTTCAAGTCTAATCAAATGTTAGCAAGTGAATGTAATAAACATATTGATTTGTCAAATATAATTTCCACATGGATGGAATTATGGTTTCCTTCTATTGTATAATTTTTATACATTGTTTCATGGTTAATCTATTTTGTTATTGTTAGCATTACAGGGAAACTAAATATGTATTGGTGTGTATTTATGCTAATGATGGCTTAATAATTTAATAATGATAACAACTTGTAGGCTATATATTCCTTCAATTTTTAATATAATGGGTTAAATTTTTGCATAATTCATAGCATATTATAGAATATTTTGATCACATTGAAAAATATTGTAAAAGAGATATTCGATCAGATTATATGCATAGAGATGTATGATCAGTATATGATTTCTTTCAAGAATTATGAAGTAGACTTAATCAAATATTTAATATGACTTTATTATGTGTTTTTCTATGAGTTATATAATTTTATGTACATAATGTATGTCTTGTTTAATTCATTCATTAAAAGATTTATTATTATTTGACTATATCTATTTATTATGAAAGTATATTTTTAGAAGTTAAATATATATTATTTTAATCTAGATGTGGAAAAGCCATATCTATATAGAAGTTCCTATAAGTTACTCCTTAGATTGTAAGGTTATCCCTATAATTACCATGTTCTGGTGAAACCCAAGAACCACTATTAACATTTTGTTATTTAGAGCATTTGGAAACCTTGGGATAAATTCAAAACCCATCTCATTTGGGTAGAGGAGGGTTTTAACAATGGTATATATTTAAATTATCATTCCCTTTGGTGGTCTCCCACATTGAATTTTCATAATGTTTTATTTGACTTGGTCCCTTGGATCAATTACTTATGATTGTTCAAAAATAATTATGAAAACTATTAGGGATTTAATCTATAAAGTGAGTCATTCATGTCTTCCTTAGTATCTATTTCAAAACAAATTTAACTTAATTAATGCAAATTTTGAATCTATTACAAAGATTCAAAGCTCTACACCTAATGAGTGCCTTCATAAGATTGGAGTTAACTCCCTTACTCCTTGGTGGAAGGATTGACATTGGTCTATAGACACTCCTTTTAATCATTATTCTCCATGTTAGGGGTATAACCTTTTATCTCCAAAGCATATTCAATATGATACTATCAATCACCAACGGAACCTCTATTCCATCTATGTGGTCTAGTCTAGAATATTTACCACTATTTGGGATACTCCCATTGAGACCAAAAAGACTCATTTACTTTGGTATTTTTTTTTATCAAGTATTTGCTATTGGTGACTATCTTAAGCACATGGGGTTTTAAATATCATTTTCCTATCTTGCCATCAACTTGATAATTAATCATCTTTTCTGGTTATGTTTTCATGCCTAGTTTGTGTGGCATTAGACTCATGTCCTCTTTTAGTCTTTTAGGCCAAATTTTTATATGAAAATTATGGATATCTTTGGTAATATACCTTGAAACCTAAAAGATGTAATATATTTTAGTATATTTTTCATGCCGATATTCTTTTGCAAATCTAAAAAGCTAAAAATTATGCTTGTTTTGATCACAAAGAAATGGAACATATTTTTATGTTACTAATAAAGTTACTTCCATTTCTAATGTTATTATCTATATTTAGAGTTATATTGATAAATTTTGACTAGAACTTAATCATCTCTAAAATTTTCTTGATCACTAGGGGAATGCCCTATGTTTGATTAGTAACGAGCTTTTAAAGCCTCCATGTCTCCGATCTCTCCCTCATGGACAAGGGTGTTGTATTCATCACTAATGTTATAGGAATTGATGTAGGATCCCCTATCCTCATTGGTAACCTCCTCACATGTTTCAATTTGGTGTAATTGGTCTCATGAATCTAAAAATAATGGATGTGGTGGAAGGAACTAGAGCCCTCCTCTACATGAAAAGTATCTATGAATGGATCTTTATATTTCACCTAATATACACAATAAAGAAAATGATAATTGAAAATAGAATTATGGGTGGGATATTTTAATATAGATTAATACCCCTTGCTCAAGGTTATGGGAAAATAATCCATATGATCAACCTCCCCAGCCACCTTGTTCAACCACTATGTTCATTTTTATTGTTTAATATTTTCATTGTTTCTTGTGTTATTGTTTGTGCATTTTTTTGTTGTTATGAAATTATGGTAATTTGATGTGACATTTTCTTGGTGTGGTCATTATTGACCCTCTACTTGACTTGTTAATTTATAAAGGTTTTTTATTACCTCGATGTGACCTAGATAGTGTGGTGTGACCATTTTCACCATTTTTTTGTATGACTAGTAGTTTAAAATTATTTGTTTATATTAACATAAGTGCAGTATTAAATAAAAATATTAAAAAATAAAACTTATTTTTAGGTGAAAAATAAGGAATGTCTTTTGGGAATACATCCCCAAATTCTTGCAAGACCAAAAAGCCTCATAAAGTAGGTTCTTTCTCTTTAGAATGATATTTATTTTAGAAAATGTAAAGATTACAAACCTTAAAATTTGATTTCTTTAGTTTCAAGGTTTCAAAAATTTTACAGGCCACAAATCTCATAATATCTTGGATCTCCACTAGATTCCAAAGTCATCAAGACATCGTACCTTTTTACTGAAATAATAAATTTGATCTTGATGTTTTTGTATAAAATCCATGCCAATAATTAAGTCATAAGACACATAAGATGATAAAAATTATTTCAACATGGTCTTAAAGTCAAATAGATAAAGTTCTTTTTTACAAGCATTTAAAATCTAATACTCTCTTTCATGTGCCAAACTCTACTTCCCATCCTTCTCTTGATTTATTCCATTTAATTTTAAATTTAATAAAAATGGAAATATAAATAAATCTATCTATTTCACCACAATAAATTAAAATATCCATGAAAAAATAAGACATTATACCTTGAGTTTCAATTGGGGTGGATTTTAAGCTCGCATTGTGATTATAAAATTTATGATATACTATATTAATTTTAGGTTTATTTTTTTGTAGTTAGAAGAAATATTTTCTATAGTTATTATCCCCAAATTCCCAGCATTTCATAGTTCCTTATAGAGGAAAAGGTGCCATATTTTCACTAGCAGTTCATCCCCGAGAATTTGATTGGGGTTGATTTTAGTTTACGTTACCTAGCTTGGGAAATTTTGAGGTTTGGAAAATCTATTTATATTTTTAAAAATATCATAGTTAGTGTTATTTTTCATGAAATTATTTATCTTATTTGGATTCTTAAATTTATTTTCAATACGATAGATAGAGGTAGTAAGATTATAATTTAGCCTATTAGTATTAAACTCCTGTATTACCTTAAGTCTAGACTTCTCTTTATCCTAAGATTAGTTAGTAGATTTAATTACCATAGACAGAGTTTAGGGATCTATCCCATTAAAACAATGCATCAAGACCCCACATAAGCCCATTATGAACTTCATTACTTTTTCATCCTCATCATGCATACAATTAACATAACATAGGAGACTAAGAAACTTGTTCTCTTACTCTTTTATAATCATTGTGCCTTATTTCAATATTTGAAACTTATTTATCATCATAAATTTATAATTTAAATTAAGGCATCTCTTCCTAAATTTCCTCTAAAAATTATCCAAATTGAGAGTCAAAGGCTCATACGCATTGAAAGCACAAAAATGATTTCACTACTTGACAACATCACATACCAACTGATAGGATCTAAGATAAGTTTTGATATTATATATCATATATGTAGGTTAAATTATTTTTATAAGTTTACCAGCCATGATTTATAATCATCTCCAAAATCTCCACCAAGATAGGTGAGAAGTGGAATGTTATTGATCTCCTTGATGATAGGGTCAATGGTAGTGTAGGGTTTAACAAACTAATCATCTAATTCCATATGGTTATTCTCTAGATAAATTTTTTTTCCACTACACTCCAAATTAGCCATGAAATTTTGTTGAGCCTCTCTTATTTATTGTATGGTAGTTAACATCCCAAGAATAGCATCCAAAACATCATCATTCACCACTACAAGGTTATAATTATCATTTTTGTCGATACCATTATTATTTTCATTGCCATAAAAGATAGGGGGTTCATTAATTCTCCTATTCATATTGGTCCTTATGCCAATTCTATTACCTCTAGTGGGGTTTTTAGAATTCTCACTGCTTTTGGTTCAATTTCTTACCATATTGAGATCCACATGTCAACATTTATACAAACAATTTCACTAGAGATATTAGGGTAGGAACTTGTCATCTGATACCATTTTCATATCCTCAAAAATTACTACTAACAAATTTTTAATCATCAAGGATATAAATATTTTTTTTTAATAATTGATCATTTTCTAAGCATGTGTTACTCTAATCATTGTAGCAACATGGGCACACACAACTTAACATGTCATAAATAGAATTTAATATAAAATAACGTCATTGTGGTAGATAATTGGATCCAAATCAACATTCATTTAACTACAAAAAAGGATGAACTTGTCTCAAGGACTTGTTTTAGAAACTCTACATAATATAACAACACAAAATAATATTCCATTTTATTTTATTTGAATTGAATTACAAGGTGTTAGAATCACATAATTTACCTCAATTAAAATGGGTTGTCAAATATTTCTCTCCTAGTAGTCCCTCAAAAAAAGCTTACCCAATTATACTAAATTTTTACTATGGAAATGTTTAAATCCTTAATTTAATAGTTTGTATATTGAGGTATTACAAAAAAAACTATTAACCATCTACATTCATGTTTAACAATGATAAATGGCATATAAACATATTTAGATGTTATTGACAATTATAAATCTAGCATCATAGTTCTAAACATTTCATTACATTATTTCACTATGAAATCATCATTGCCCAGCATGTTAGCTCATAACTTTCCTCAAGTTACAATTACTCTTCATAGAAAACAATGTAAAGTCTTGTTCCCAAAAAATTGGTTAAATGGATAAGACTATGATATTCCCTTCATATTCAATAATTTTCTTACCCCATTTAGTGTAATAATAATAATAATACTAATAATAATAATAATAATAATAATAATAATAATAATAATAATAATAATAATACTAGTCTTCCTATCAATGAATCATACTAGTAACAAGTTTTAATTTTAGTATGTTATTACTAATTTAGAGGAAAATAAAGTTCATAATTTATCTAAAAATTTCAACATGGTTCAATATACTTGAACTGGGAAAACATATGACAAAATTACGTAATAATCCACAATTTTTTTAATTAATAACTAGATATTTAATTTAAGTAACATATATAATATTAAAACAAACATTCAATTTACATTATTCTAAATCCATAAAATAATTCCTTTAATATGTCTAAATAGGTTCAATCACCAAATTACCCACTATGTTCAATATTAATCACCATTACAATAAATATGACTTATCAATATATTCAAACTTATAATAAATTAACCATTACCAAAAATAGTTAGAACATGATATGTTACAAGGTTATAATGGACAAGTATGAAAGTTTAGACCTAATCCCAACACTTCCATTTCCAGCAATATATCAAAGTAGATATAACTGAGTTCTCAAAATTATTTTTATATTCACTAGACCAATATAGTATACCTTATTTTTTCCTTTGCCAACATGACTTATTTTTAGGGTAAAAATAAGTCATGTTGGCTTTTGAATAAATCTTTATTTACCTGGTGTGAAGGACCTCTTTAGGTGTTTTAGATATCTTTATTTAAGCACTTCTTTGATTTGAATTTTTCTAGATGTTAAGTTTCAAATTATTGTTCATGCATATTTATTATTTTAAATTAAATTATCACCCTTTGAGGAGATGTCTCAACTTTCCTCATATAAGTTGTAAAATTGAAACACCTCTTGGTTGTGGGTAGCCTAAGAATGAGTTGAATCTCTAGATAGGGATAGCTTCCTTGATGTACCAATTTTGGATCACTACCACACATATGATTACAAGGAAAAGGGAGAGAAAATTGAAAGTAAACTATCCTAAATGAGGTGATACACCAAATTGACTGATGACTACCAACCAGGCTACATGTCACACGTGAGACCAAGACTCTAACTAGGCATACACTTCTCTAATCTAAATATTCTCACATAAATATTTAATTATGAGTCTGTAATTAATGTTTAGGATAGGAGGATTATATAAGAGGCCTAGAGTGGTACTATTTTAATAGACTAACTCACTCAACCTTGACACTTCATAGAATACTTCACATGACTTGTAAGAAGAAGCTTTCAAGATGAAAATAGGTGAGATAATGAGATAATAATGCTAAGGGAAAAACATTCATCACTAAGAAAGATTAATTCAAGTTAACACAATATGAATAGTAATATAAGAGGTAAAATTAGTAGTCTCTATTGATCCATGGTATGAAAATAAGCAGGTCTTCACCATACTCAACTGGATCATCTTTTTACAAAGACCAAAATGGCTAGTTATTATAGAAATTGAGAGATAATAGAAGAGAAAGTACAAAGGTCACAAGGAAATTTTAAATTCTGAAAAAAAGAGTTACATGTGCATGAAAATAGGATGTGAAACTGATCATACAAAGTTATAAATAACAAGTGTCAATCTAAAGCATGAAACTCTTGAAAGGTGGCATAAAATTCCTTTTGCTAGCTCAAATTTTTTTTGTCATCAATCAACCCTTTTGAAACATCCCAAACCTAACTTGGGATAGGTCTAATGATTGGATTCAAGTTTAATGTTTTCATAAATGATTTTTCATGCATTGTCTACATTCCTAATAATGTAGAATCTTCTATAAGTGAGCCATCACTACCTATACACAAATAAAACTCCTTTTTCACACACATTGCACACTTGGCTTCCAAAATGGTTTTATTTTCTCATTAAAATACATAAAATAGTGTTAATTACATGTTTAAATACCATACATGGCATTATAAGCATTATTAACACCTTAAAAAGACTTCCACTTGAAGTTTTCACCCTTCTAACCATCATGTTTACTATGTCAATTCTGACTGGCTAAGATGGAGCTACTTGTATACACACTTAGAAATTTTTAAGAGGAATTAAATGAACATATTGAGTTATAATAAGTATCTATATTCCTCCCAAATTTTATTTCATCTCTTTAAAACTTCTATAACCTACACAATGCACAAAATAGTCAAAGAGTGTAATTATGTACCCTATTTATACAAATAGGGTTACACTCAAGTGGATGGAAATGGTTTATAAAGATTTCCTTGTAAGATAAAAACATTTACCAATATATTTTGGTCCATTGGATGCATCTCCTTCTTTGTTTTCCCAATTGGGTCTAAAACCAGGGTTTCCAAGGGTTTTAAGTCAATTTCACTCTTAATCTTTGTTAATAAAGATAGAACATTGGAATTACCAAAAAAATTCATAATAATGATGATAAATACCCTTTTTAAAATCTAAAAAATTATTATATCCCAAATCACAACCTTCAAGGAGATGTAAACATGTCAATTTAGCCTATCAAGCTTGTTTCTCCATTTCCTGCAGGCTTGGCCTATCTCTAACCTAAAAATAGCTTTCTCTATGACTTACCTAAATTAAAATATATTTTAAACATCTATTAAAACCATAAAAACATTAAAAATTTGATTATAATGTTCTCCTAAGGTTAGAAGTGAAGTTGACCTTCCATTTGGCTTTAGGCCTAAACCCTACTTGACTGACTTGATTGCAACTCTTATAAGTCTAAACCACTTGTGTAGCTTGAAGAATTTAATAATGTTTTATGGTGTTTTTATAGGTTTAAATAAACTTAATAAAAATCATATAATTTTTTATCTCTTGTTCTATCCATTTATTACTCTTTCTCAAAAATGTAGGGTTTGTGCTCTTAGGGAAGTACCCTCTGTCAGAGATAATACATACAATACTTACCCTATTTTATCAAGAAAATAATCATTAGATTATATTTTATAAGTTATAAATATATCCTCCACAAAAATTTATTTCTTTATCAGGTTTTTAGACCTTCCAACTCCCTCAAATTCCAAGATAGACTATGTAAAAGGCAGATTGTGTGTAATGTTCAACCATATGGACTATATGATGGAATTGGATAGGGTTTTATTCTCATAGGGTATATTATGATGGTTATAATCATCATATATATGTAAAATATTCCTAAATACTTTATAATATTCATACTTATAACCTCAATCTCCATCCTGCCTAACTAGGTCTATATGACAGACTGATTGTGCCTTCTATATCTCTCCTTCAAGAGTGACCCCTATAGGTGATATTTCATATTTTAACCTCAAATTTATTTATCCAAAACCTTGTTTTGGTTTTATTTTCCATATATCACTCATTTTTTTATTCACATCATGTACCTATAATGCAAACTTTAATAACACTAACTTTGCTGACTATCCTTTTATAGCCATACACAGTCAATTGTGTTTGAATGAGGAAGACCCTATATATGAAGATTATTATTGGGAAAGATTTCACATCACATTTTACTCTCTAGAGACATTTAAAATCATCTTACATAAACTAATGTAGGTGTTTCCATGCTTAATATTATGCATTGGATTGTGAGATTTTATAATCAAGTGTAGGTGGATAGTCTAGGCCATTTATATAAATTGTCTCCACCTCCTTATGTGGAAATAAGGTATTAAAATGTCATTAGTATACCCATAATTAATATTAAATTCATATAATTATGTTACATGATTAATCAATTCTTAAAAATATGGATTTAGGTATTCTTATATTCCTTGACCTACAAGACTATAATTTCTCTCCTAAGCTTGGTTGTAGGTGAGTATTTTGAATGATGGGACACCTAAATGCGGTCATTGGAGACAAAGCATAGTATATATTTCTCTTTAAGTGGAATTTAGGTCATGATTACTCCTTTAAAATATTTTAAACCATTTAATCATGGTGTCATGGTCTATTACCAAATTGGGTGAAGAGTCTCCTTAAGGTTCAAACCTATAGGTTTCACTACTTGAATTTAGTGCATGAAAGTGTAACTTTAGGCTTCTCAAAAACCATCCTCCTCAACTCAAAAACCTCTATTATTTTTAAAATTAATATACATAAGTGTAATATTAAATAAAATTATACTTTTAGGTCATATATCTCAATACAAACTTGTATGATAACCTTCAAAAAAGGGCCTAGACCTCTATTTTCATCTTTTAGGGGCTCATTCCTTGAATAGAAAATCATTCACTTTGCTCATAAATATAAAGACTACCTACTTGAATAATGATAAAACATAGTGAACATGATATTTATAACATATCAATACTTAAATTAAGGGTTTAATCATGTTCCAAACTCTCCAAATAGATATCTTTATATCTATGTGATTCATCTTGTAGGTGGACACTTTCATGTAAAAGCAACAAGTGTAGAATTGTAGGTAGTGAGTAAGACATGCATGATTATGATAAACTCTAGGTATTAAAAAGTACCAAATGATATATTATGATATCAAATATCTTGATTTAATATTCCACACCTCACTTCAACATTTGAAACCATCTATAGGCACCGGTAGTGGCATGTAAATGGTGACTGTGTAAATATTGCACATTATTGAAATAGTTTTTTCTTCCTAGTGAAATTTTGGGAAGATTAGTTACTTGTATGTCTCAAAATATGTATCAAAATTTTCAAACTCTATATGGCTCCATGGACATTATTTATAACCTCACATAGCTCACTTGGTTGGCTGTGTATGATAGTCATAGAAAGTGACTACATGATTCTTATCACTACAATATCATAGAACATTATTTGGAGAATGATATTGAGAAGTAAAGGGGATAAAAATTAAATTTTTATGATTATAATAAACCACTATCAAATCATGAAGATCTAAAAATGGTGGAAACATGCCTGTCATCCCAAATGAGACCAATGTACAAACTTGAGATGATTTACCTATCAAAAAACCTTGAAACACTAAACCAAGAAAGGAACACATGAGGTGGATATTTCCATGTCCTATAGAGTAATTTATAGTAGTTGGATTATACAAAATCATATAAATCAAAGCAAAACCTATCGGGTGCACATATTATTAAGTAAAATGGATAGGTCAACTTCTTAGGAATAGTTCATAAAGCACAGGAGACCATTCCTCTACAAAGACATCAAATGTAATATTACTGAGTGTAGAAGACACCCCCAATATCATTTTTCCTAAAAACTCCCTTGATGGTTTCACTAAGCAAAAACCTATTGATTGGTTCTTGCTTGCCAAGCCTAGTGGAAGAAAAGAGAAGTGGTTTTCTCAAATTTTTGGACCTTATAATAAAAATAATCACTGGAACAAGTGTGTGGTATAAATGGACACTCATAAAGTTTCCAAAGCTTTATGAGGCCATACAAGTCTGCACACCTCAATAAAACTTCCTTTTTCTAAGAAAAATACTCTTTCTTCAGAAAAACCTACCACTTTTCAACTAGAAATAGTTAATTAAGAATTATTAGGAAACATGAGGTGTGGCATCACCTTTTTAAACCTTTTAATTTCCTAAGGAGGTTGTATAACTCATTTAATGCTCTGTATTGACCCCTAAAATGGCTCTAAAAGACATACGGATTAAAATGACTAATGACCAAGGCTAATTGACATGAAATGACATCAAAAGACTTATAATACACCCTATTACATAATATTAGACCCCCCAAAACACCTAAAGATCAAGTGTTTACCTATAGGGGTCCCAATTTGACCTACAAGGGCAAATTTGGTCAACATTTATATACTTTTGCATTTTTCTCAATTCAATCTAAGATTTCATATATGAGAATCAAATTCTAACTTGTAAGTATATTTAAAGCGTATGAAGTCTTGGTCCATGATAAAATGCCTCAATATTGCCCATTTGAATACTGGACTTGGTCCCCAAACAAGTTCATGTAGATTTTTGAGACCTATTTATGGATTCCTTTTGGAAATATAACACATGATTATGTTTTTCATAGTAAATTAAATTAATAATTGCAATGCTTAATTTAAGACAGCTAAATATTTAATAAATCCTGATTATTTTTGCCTAGGTGTGAATAAATTCTATTTCTCCTTTATTTTAGATTATTTTATAACATTTGTTATAGACTTTATCATATAAATATGTGGAATTAAATATTTATTTGATGTAAATGACTCATTTAAATTCCTATATTTATTAACTACTTATCATATAAAATTTGATTAGTAGATAAATTTATTTCTTGAAAATATTTACTTAGTTTATTTTTTTATTTTCTCATAGGTTTTAAATTCTTCTAGGGCCTTGTATATCCTTCCACATGTTTAAATCTCATTAATGAGCAAATATACAATCAAATCCCTTATATTTTTAAATCCCCAAAGCCCTAAAATCATGACACATGGCATAATATTTATGACCCATCCTAATAGAGACTCAATAGGAAATTTAAATTTCCTTGCCCCTGAGGGCTTGACATTGCACCACATGGTGCCTTCCCAATATCTTGGAAGCATGGGAGTGAATTGATAATGTAAAAGCTTTATAAACTTAGAAAATTAGGATTCCACCACATGACACCATCCTAAAATCCTAAGATCTCAAAGTGATGGTCGTATTAGCCTAGACTTAGGGGGACAATGAAAAAGTTTTGTGCCTTGAGGGCCATGGATTGTACCATGTGGTACTATCTCAAGAGCCTAAGAAATTGAAGGGAAGATGGAAGTTAAATAAAGTTAGAGACCACATAGACCTAGGAAATAGCCCCAATAAATCATGGATAGCCTAGGAAGCTAAGGATAAGCCACATGGCCATGGAAATGACCAAGGAAAATGGTAAGGGAGAAATTAGGACCCGTGGTGATGATAATGAAATCCTAAAGAATGAAAATAAAGATTGAGAAGGTTAAAATATTTCCATGTAGTAAGAAAGTGATAACCAATGAAAAAAATTAAATATTTAGATAGGGGAATGAAATGGTAAGATGAGTAAAATCCATATTGTGGTGATGATAGTAGAATGTGAGGAGACTAAGAGTGATGGCCCATTTGGCTATCAAGAGCATCAGAAGTCCTAAGAGGACTGTGTGTCAAGTGTAGTCAAAGTGAAATTGTTTCTTCACCAACTAAACATCCTATAAGTGATAAATTTTAGGCTTTTAAAGGGTCTAATTGATCTAAGAGATCTTGAAGTCAACCTTGGGATGGATCATTCATCTAATTATCCCCTAAGTTGAATATATAAGTCTACACAAGGCATTATGGAATGGCAGTCCCAATAAAATCCCAATGATAATATGCCACCAATATTTGATTTAGATTATAGCTAAAGACCATAATTAAATATAAAGTAATAATTATAATGTGATTCATCACTTAGCATGCACATGGTTAAAATTACAAGTAGTAGAAATGATCATAAAATACAAATTTTATCCTTTAATAGGCATGGTTTCCAATCTATAAATCACACTCAATTTGGAAATTTGTTAGTGAATCAAAAAAATCTCAATCACATTACCCAATCATCATTGGATATCTGTAATTGCCCCAATAGTGGGTTGAGTGAACTTCATCAACAAATATGTCCATATAAGTCACATTTTCTCCCTTTGAAAGTGTCAACACATAGTGTAAATAAACTCTATCAAAATCATAACAAAACCATTTTTCTTATTTTTTATTTGTCTTCTTACCTGGGAATGTTATCCATTATGTCATATCCTAATTTATCTCTAAGATGAATAACCTATTTGATATATTGATTATTATGGTTGATTAGTTTATTAACTAGTGTTTGATTCATCTTTCTTTCATATGTTTATTATGGGATAGTTATGTAATGCTTAATTTACATGATTAGTTTGTTATGGCCTACTAGGCTACTTGTAGTTTTATATTATGTACATTGTGATCATGTTTGTTAATTATACAACATAATTTAATGGATATAATGTTGTTTTGAGATAAATACCATCATTATTGTGAGGTGGACATAGGACAAATTATTATATTAGAGTGTGATAGAGGAATAACATCATTAGAGAGGCTATTTTAGATGGAGATGTTGGGGGTTGACAAAAAGTGAATCTAGAAACCCTCGGACAAACCACATTAATATTTCATCTTATGTGGTTAATTTTTTGAGATAGATAGTTTAGCATGAGTTGTGTTAATTTTCCACTACATGATTGTTAATATTATTTCTAGTGTGATCTTGATTGATATTGATGATCATGTTGATTTGGTTAAGTGGTTTCACTAACTTTGTCATCATGCATAGCTTATCTTATATAATGTAATTTTTGGTTAAATGAGTGAATTCATTTAAATTTTACTTACATTACAACCTTATTAGGTATGGATGTATATTATAATGATATGATGTTATAATAATTTCTAAAATTGTTATTTAATTTATAATATTTAGGCAATAATAATTAAATATTATTATTATTATTTTATATGACTATCCTAATGTCAAAAGATATTGATAGAATTATTTTTAAATATCTCTATATTTGATTAAATGTTAACCAAAAGTTTGATATTCATAATATATATTAGATAATGAATATATTATTTTTATTTTTATGTGATTTAGGGAAATCATTATGTTTTAAAAGTATTGTTATGGATGGCTTGGTAAAATTAAACAATAATATTTGAAATACATATTAACATTTCCCATTCTATATAGTCAATATGTTAAATAGATGGTTGATAGTATTTACATGGAAATTTATTGGTTAATCTACTAAGTTTATAGTTGACATTACATGGATTAGCATGAGGATTATGGATTGTTGTTTATTTGGTTTGGTTGGTCATGTTTTGGAAGTCGATGATGAGAAAGTGTTAATTAAATGTCATTAAAGTATTATATATATTATAAAATTATAATTTTGGAAGTCATGAGATAATTAGGTTTTCTAATCACCTATTGATTTTGAGTTAACCATAGTTTTGGAAAAATCATACAGTTTTATTATGGAGTTCATGGTGGTAGACTATAGAGTCAGTTGAACTCTTTTTGTATAGTTAGGTATGTCATTAATGGAGAATAAGTTGGTGCTGAGTAAGTTAATAGAGAAGGATAAAAATAAAAGAGTGAGGGATGTTAGGATGGATGACACATGGAATATAGTGAATATAAAATAGAAGAGATGAAGGATAAAATTTGATTGAAAATGGACAATATTCAACTTTCTTGGCATTATTATCAAGTTGATTTTGTATTTAAATTTCTTATGTGTAATGTGGTAGGGATTTTGCATGGATATGGTTACTGGGTTACTTTGTTTAAAATGTTATTGAAAATTTTATAAGGGCTAAATGTAGGGCCCTCAAAAGGCTCAAACTCCATAGAAACCTACATCCAACCTAGATTAACCTGAGGGAATTGGGGTAGGGATGTAGAAATTACCATGGTTATTTAGCTTTAAACAAGCTCTATTTTAAATTCCTCTTCCATTTCAAAAATATATACTATATAATGAGAATGAATATATCTAGGTTGGTATATATGATTGGGATCGAGCTGGTTGTTACCTTAATAGTTGTGATATATATTCACTTAAGTATTTGATAATATATACTAAATCTTTTCAATCAAAGGGGAATGATGCAAAAAAATATAGGCCAACATTTTGGAGGCCATAACTTTTGACCCGTAGCTCCATTTGATCTTTTTCATGCACCAAAAAGATCATCTCAAAAAGTTTTTTGTTGTCTTAAGTAGTTACACCTACCTATGGATGTTTTCTATATTTTTCAAAGGCCATATGTGATCATATGAAGGCCCTAAATTGTAATTTAATTATATTTTAAAGAATTTTCTATTTTTCAAATTCTATATTTTTAGGTTTGAACATCAACTTCAATTGAATTTTGTATGATAGGTTAATTTGAACATTTAAGATATTTTGGGAGATTTTTAGAGTTATGTACACTTGCATTTGAACTTACTATAAATAGTAGCTTTTAAAAATAAACATTTTTTTAGATTTTAGTTTTTTTTTCAAATTTTACATGTTAACTCTAATTTATGAGTTGAGGCTTATTTAAGCATGGTTTGGTTTTTTTATTATTTCAATTCATTCAATACGAATCAATTCTAAGTATTATTTTAAGCTCTTGGCCTATTGGTAATTTTATTGTCTTGATAGTTTTTTCTGGTTTCAATAGAGGGCTCGACTATATGTAAACCTAACCAGATTTGGGCATAGACGTATGGATTATTTATATGAAAATGAACTATGAATACACACACACACACACACACACACACACACACACACACACACACACACACACACACACACACACACACACACACACACACACACACATGGATTTAGTGGATAACTATATGTGTTAAATTTAATAGTTGAAGATACTTATATAGACAAACTTGAAGTTTTAGTTTTGATTGGATTTATGTTGCTTTAGATTTAAATGAATTTATATATATAGTTCAAAATTATAGTTTTTCACTTTTGACTATGTTTTGAAATCTTGTATCATGCATACTTGCTCATTAATGGTTTTGCAAAAAGTAGGTTTTAGTCATATCATATAACCTTGGTATGGGTAGGTAAATGAGTGACTATAAATTTTTCACTTGGGTTTATGCATAACAATATACCCAAATATGTTAATGTTTGCATGGTAAACTTAATTTTTCAATTGTGTTCATCATATATATGAACTATGAATATATTTAGATATGATTGTGTTTCATTGCTTATTTGGATTTGTCTTGAATTATGAAAGAGTTTTGCACACTCAATAGAAGGACTGGGTATATGGATTTAAATGTATATTTTGCATAGATTTATATGGTGTGGGATGTGTTGTTATATCAAAACACCTAGATGGGGCCTAGTTAGTTTTGGGTTTGTATTTGATCATATGCATTTAGTTTAAACATCAATCTTAAATTGATTGAACTAGGACATTTGATTAAATGAATGGTTTGAATCATTTTCATTATACAATGTGGGAATCATATGAAATTCTATATGTTTTATGTAAAAAAATACATATGGGGATTTATATAGTTTATAAAATGGGCTATGGGCCTATTTTATTGACTAGATGTATATATTATGTATATGGAATAATCTAAGTCATGGACAACGAATGTCTTCTTAGAATATACCATATATAATAAAGTATTTGAATTTTATTAAAAATGAATTGGAGAGTTTATGTGTGTGTGTGTATACATACATACATACATACATACATATACATACATATATATATATATACACACACACATACATACATACATACATACATACATACATACATACATACATACATACATATATATATATATATATATATATATATATATATATATATATATATATATATAAGTCATGGACAACGAATGTCTTCTTAGAATATACCATATATAATAAAGTATTTGAATTGTATTAAAAATGAATTGGAGAGTTTGTGTGTGTGTGTGTGTATGTATATACATACATACATACATACATACATATATATATACATATACATATATATATACATATACATACGTACATACACACACACACACACACACACACACACACACATATCGTATGTTAATAGTGTTTTCAAGTACAAAATTGTTGAGTACAAAGATACATATATAATTTGATTATACTACACACACACATATACATACATACATACATACATACATACATATATATCTATGTATGTATATATGTATGTATGTATGTATGTATGTATGTATATGTGTGTGTGTAGTATAATCAAATTATATATGTATCTTTGTACTCAACAATTTTTTACTTGAAAACACTATTAAAATATGATGTGTAATTGGATGCTCATTATATATTTTTGTTTTATATATAAAGAGTTAAAATAATGTATTTATGAGTCTAAATATAGAGCATAATAATATGTTTTGGACTAGATTTTTATTAATACTTGGAATATGAACAAATATTTGGGCCAATGTTATAATGATTATTCTAGGGATGAAATAACATTATAACTTACTTATAATATGTGTAAATAACAACTTATATATAATAATTACCTAGATGTTATGTTATATTAAGGACTATTCTAATTGTGTTTATTATTATGTAATAAACTAGATGATACTAGGTTCATTGCATTTCATTTGATTGAATAAATGAACGTATTTGAGATTTCTATACTTGGCATAATTTTTATTAGCTAAAGGAAAATATTTTGAATCAATCTATTGGTTTTATATTATTATATATTTTTATTGAATCTTGCATTCATGACCCTAAATAAGTAGTGGATGGATTCTAATGGCTTAATTAGAACCATCAATGCAATATGAGGTTTAATCTAATTGAGTGGTGTGTATGAAATTGACTGATCCTAGAGATCATTAATTATTAAAAACTTTGGCCAAAGTAATGTTTTAATTAAATATTTTCATTTTATATGTTGATATGTTTTTCATATTTGTAAGATAATATATTAGAACAGATTTATTTATGATACACATTATGTATTAGATATCTTCAACACATAGGTTTTGGTTTGTTACTTTAGATTACCATATTGTCATTATCTACCCATCTGTGAAGGGAGGGCCATCCCCTTGTTTAAGAGATAGTGTGATGGATCTATGGTCTATGGTTGGTGTGGATAAGCACTTGGATGATGCTATCCCTCCTAACTAGATTACTATACTATGGAATACACTTGAGATTATAGATTTATATTAAGTCATGGAGATTCTGCTCTATGGAGCATTGTATCATGTTTTAATATTTGAGATATTATTATGTATTGATGAAAAATATAACATTTATACATTATACTTCCACAATAATAGCTATAATGTTGTATCAATCATGACTAAAATTTTAATATTTCATTTATGATAAGATATAACATATATTATTTATTCAATATTATTCATAATTATTATATCAATTCATGGTGATTTTTAGCTAAGTGGATTAGCTATAAACTTGGTGGTTAACTAAATTAATGTAGTTAGTTAAATATCACTAATTAGATTTATCATGGTGGAATATATATGATAAATATGTGTAATTGAAAAAACTCACTATATTTCAGTAAAACACTTTAGGGTTATTACATTGTGGTATCAGAGCTGAGACTCAAACTCTAGGACTTAATGTGTTTACTAATAAAAACTTATTCTCCTGATAAGTAAGAAAATTAATGGTAAATTATAGACTAAGAGGTGAGGTTTATTTTAATACCAAACCTCCTTTTAATCCAAATTAGTTTGCCACTAAGAAATCTATAAAGTTAGACCAAATATTTGTGACCATGTAAGAGACTAGGGACCTAATCACAACCCTAGAACATGAAGTGTATGACCATGAAGAAGTGAATGCTCAAGAATAACCTGAAAATTATCCTGATGATTAGTAACACCTTCATTAGTATATATGTGAGGAGGTGCCAAAAGATGTGAAAGATTGAGTAGCCATAGAGTTATCATGCCACATGAAAAAGGTAAATCTACCCAAATTCGATGGAACTGTATTAGGAGATGGACATAAAGAATGGATGATAGAAATGGAGAAGTATTTTAAGACTTAGAATTATTTTGTAGTCATAAAATTAATGTAGGGAGCTTATCATCTTTCTGGTGAAGCAAGAACTTGGTGGGCAAACAAGTAGCTCAAGATGAACCTTGACTCAACCACCACCTCTTGGGAATAGTTTGTGACACTATTTAAGTCATAATGGATTCCAAAACTATACTTCAATCCAAAGATTATGTATTTTTATAATCTTAAGCAAGTGAATTTATTAGTGAATGAATACTAGTATCAACTCACCATGCTCCTTAAGTATGCACCTCAATATTAGGCATATGAGAGGTTTGAAATAAATAAATTCATCATGAGATTGAAACCCCAAATTAGTTTTGAAGTAGATGTGTATGGTCCATCTATGAAGGATAAGGTGTTTAAGAAGGTGGTCAAGCAAGAACAAAATTTAAAATCTCTTTCTCAAGTTAGAGATAAGTTTAATAAAAAATTTAGAAGTTCTATTGATGTTTTAAACTATACCATAGGTGATCTTATTGTTGAAGAACACTTCTCATTTTAAGATTCTGAGAATCCATGGCATGAGTTATAGTTTGTGACTATTCAATGATTTTCTGTTGTGAAATAGAAGAAAAGTATGAAAACTATCCATAATATTTATTTGGTTTAGTGGTTGGGAGCCACCAGGGTTTACATAATTTGAATATTTAGTAATTTTAAGGATTCAGAAGTTAAACTAAATGATTACTAACAATGATCTTTAAGCTAGAGTGAATCTTGATTTTTTTTTAAAGCAAAAAGTAGGGTAAGGAAGGAAGAGACGTGATTTTAGGTTTTCATATCAAATATTATGATAAAATTCAAATTATGTTGAGTACACATTAAACAAATTTATGTTATAAAATAACATAAGCTTAAATTACATCAAAAATCAAGAAATATTAAGAGGAAAAGTATGAATCATAATTAAGAACCAAGTTTATTTTAAAAGTTTTCTATTATGATCTAAATAACATAAGTACGTCCAAATGTAGAGCAAATAAATTGAAGTATACTTGAAATTTTTATATTTAATCAAGCATTCAGCACAAATTAACTACCATATGACAAAGAATGTGACTCAAAACAAGAATAATAATTCAAATTCAACATGAATTTCCATAATTGAGAGATATCATAAACATTTAGCAAAACTATCCAAACAATATTTTTAGAGTTATTTAGTTGTATTAAATTCTCTTAGTATCAATTGCTCAAAAACTCTCCCTTACAAATGGTAATTATCTACATATTTATAAGAAACATAGGTGGTTACCTAGTTAAATTTCAAAATATCAACATATGAATAAGGATAACTGTCCTTAATATAAAGATACAATGTGGAAGGTCACAAGTCAACATGACAAGAAAGAGTATATGCTAACAGACTAGCATATACTTTACAAAAATAAAATTATGTTAATAATTTCATTGGTGGGCCCTTTAATTATCCCTATTTGAGGAATTATTTCACCTTGGTGTATCATTCCTTGATCATCTCAAAATCCATTGCAAGATTTATTAGACAATCCTCTTCTTTATCTACTAACTTGTTAAATCCACTAACTACCCAAGATAAAAGTTCATTGATACATTGTGCTTCTACATTTTGCTTCCCTAAAAAAATAATGGTATCAAGGGTCTTTTTTTTGTCCTTAATTGAATGACCTTTTCTAACTTTGATGCTTTGAATGTGAGTACCAACCCTCTGCTTGAATTTTTCATCATCAATCAGGCCTATTGTAGTGGTTTGATAAGGGTAATCTAATATATTCCCCATAAGTTTCTGAATATGGTTTACCAAGTCTATGAATCTCTTGATGAAGTCCTTAAAATCATTACTCTAGGTGATCAAATCCTCTTGTTTATTTATCAAAACAACCACAAAGATGTCTAGATGTCTACTATTTATAATCTTGAAGTCTAATCTTGCTTTATCCTATACACCTTGATGAGCTCCTCCATCTAAGAATTTTTCCATTGGGTGATTAAGGTTGTGTCATCTCAACTTGATGGTCTAAATCACTCAAGCTAGACTTGTTGCCTTTCAAATTATCAAATGCATCCATCAAGGATATATTCAATACTTGTAATACATCCTTAATAATTGAAAGGACCTGAGCTTCTAAATCTTGTTTTTATTTCACCAAGTTGTGAATCTTCTACATCATTCCTTGAACTCCAACTAAGGTCATTTTTGACTACACTATTACCACAGTAGTTATATCTTCTTAAAAAATATGATGTTCCCCTATTGCCTACCCTAGAATAAGAGTTAAGCCTAAAGATGGTTCCACCTTATGAAAGGTGAACTCCTAAGTACCAATAGTAATTTTCTTGGTCTCTAATCTCTCAAGAGTTAATGTATATGGATTAAATTAGACATGAGGGCTATATTATTTCACCTATGGTTGTTCAAAAATCTCTACATTTAAACTCATTGAGGTTCATGGGGTACAAACCCATTGGATTTTCTTATCATTAATAATATATATGCTTATCTCTACTTGTTTGTTTAACATATATTGAATATAAGGCTTAACATATTACTAAACACCTATGTCCACTCGATTCAAAGCTAGAGAAGGAGAAAGAGAAGGGATTTTTTTGAAAATTTTCAGAAACAAACCAATTTGGAATGTCTAGTCAATAAATAGGATTCTCATCACTGAAGAGGTTTATTTCACTAGTAGGGTGAGTGAAAGTTAACATAAGCCTCTTTTTGGAGCCAGAGGAACTAAGGCTAACTTTGCCTATCTCTTTTCACTACCTAATGGAATCAATTCCTTACCTACTTCCTTAGATGGGTTTTCTTCCTTATTCAAACCATAAGATGTGATATTAATAAGGGAATTTTCTACTATTTCTCTAATTTCCAAAGTAATCATCCTAATAACCTCTATTGGGGAAGAAGGCCTTGGTGGGGATGCTTGACTTTGGGGACCTTCACTAGGTCTATGCTCAATACTAGACCCTTAAATCACATCCTTACATTTTCCTTTTACATCCTCAGGTTGCCCAACCTATGTTGATTTTGTCAATTCTCTTTATTGAGGCTTAAAAGATTTTCCCTTAATAGGTGGTTCTTGATGACAACAAGTGATATTGTAAAGGATGTAACTTCCATATTCCTCCTAAAGGATTATTATCCCTAACTAACTTATGTTCTAAATTTATGTTGTAGTTTTTAACCCTAGACAAGACTTCTCAAAATTTCTTTGCCTTTGTGTAAATACCATCTCCCACATGTAGTTGATGTTTGTACTTAGCCTTTGGGACATTTTTATCCTAAATATGGTTAGCCACTCTATCATTGGGGTCTCACATCTTAAGATCATCCAGTTGGAAATGAAAAGAGTTCCTATGCACCACCATAATCTGTAGCTATTTCCAATATTTGATTATAATTATACCAATGTCTAGTGGAAAGGGATGAACCCGAGCTTTCTTATTATTATTGTAGTGCTAATCCATTCCCTAGATGATTTGATAAGTAATTTATTGATTTTAAAGCTTACTAGAAACATATATAAGCAATATGTATGGTTGGACCATGATTCCCTCTATCCTTATTATAGTGAAATGTGGATAGAACCACACATTCTCCATGGTCTCTACTTGTATTTTGATTAGAGGATGAAGCCTCAACATAGGGATACTAGTGATTGCCTCAAAAATTATTGGGAATATACCATCACATATGAATTGCACGTGATTCTTGTATTTGAATATATGTAATTTGGAATAATGATGGGAAATGGTAGATCTACCATCAAGGGGTAAATTTTGAATGCCAGTGAAATTAATAGAAGCTAGGAGTGAATCCAAGAGGTAAGACATCATAAAGAATTTCTTGGAAGTCTTTCTCTTGATGGTTATAAATTGTTTGGCCAAGAATAAACTTATTAAGTCTCTAATAGGAGGGGTTAAGTTCTACTCCAACATGCAATGGACATAATATTCCTAAACCTTACTTAAATAAGTAGTAAAAGAGGCACCAAAGGATATATTTAATAAATTCATAGCTACCCTAATAGCTTTCCTAAATTGGGAAATAATAATCTCACCATTTTAGGTCCTAAAAACATGGGAATCTTGGATTAACCAAGGTCAAAGGACTGAATCCAAGTTTTGGGAATTTTTCCATTCTCTCAAGGAAGGGAGATCAACATGAGGCAAAAGGAGATTATAATAAGTTTCAAAGGACATGGCAGATATGAATACAACTTTGTTGATACTTCATGAATAATCTATTATCCATCTATTCTAAATTCAACAAAAGTAGGATCAAGAAGATCATTGCAATGCATTACCTCTAGTTTAGTAGCTACATGATGAAGGCCTACCATTTAAATTGATATTAAATCCTTTTATATTTGGTACACTAAAGCATTCCTCTTTTCTTCTTGGGAAATTAGCTACAATTCCTCAATAAATAAAAATAATTTAGACCAATTGTTGATTCCATGTACATTCAATGCTATTAAATCTAACTCTATGTCTCTACAGACCCTTTCTACACCATCTAAAGTTAGATAAAGCTCTACTTCAATATTCATCTATTGCCTACCTAATGCCATTGATAACACTTTGTTATGGTTGTAAGGCTATCCAAGTTCTTACTAAGGCACTTACTCTAAATTCAATTTTAAATTATCTTAAGTGTCACATAATCAATTGAATTGCCTCTAGCCTTCTTTATAGAGGGTTCAAGGTTTTTGGATTTAATGACAAAAACATCCAACTTTGATTGCATATGTGCCTTAGATATGATGGAACCTTACTATCATGTCTTCTATGTTTCCAATCATGAGATATCATTCATTTATTTCAGACATACTTAGGTGGAGCATATGTAGTAGGGTTCCATGCCTTTCATGGAAAATTTCATAAATGCCATTTGAAGAGTGATTGTTGGTTTTCAATAGTCCCCTTTATTTTGATTTGAAAAGATAAATGTAGGTCCTTGAATTTCATTTGTTTTTGATCTTTGAGCTTAGTTATTATGTCATGTATCAATTTCATGAGGCCTTTCAAAATTCCTCAACTTTGTCACACCATTGGATCAAATCCAGTGTAAGTGATCATCATTAGATCTTACCTAGGGCTAAATCATTAACTGCATTCTTTTTATAAAAGGCTTTGGGCTCAATACACCATTAGATCAAATCCCATGAACAAGTGATCACCATTGGATACTTAAAGATGATTACCTTTTAATCAATTACATGATCATATAAATCTTAGGTTTAAAAACATCATTTAGAATTTTATGTTTAAAAAACACAAAATGACATAGGCTAAGATCTTTATATACTAAGCCTATCTTCGTAAAAATCTAGTAATTTATTAAAAGGTTTTTTTATAAATACCCCTTTTTATTAGGATTTAAAAATTATCTAACTTAAATTTGATAGGTTCAGTCACATCAAATACGTACTCATAGACATCAAATGATGAAAGCAAACATGCCAAATTTAAGACAATGGAGTTCCCAATGCTTTGGGAATTGTCTTGGTTAAATTTGATGGGTTTAGTCACATCAAATACATCCTTACAAATATCAAATGATGGGAGTGAACCTGTCAAATTTAAGACAATGGAATTTATTGATCCAATAAATGAATGTCATGCATAAAGCCTTTGAGAGATCTTGAGGCTTCTAGGATTGTTTATTTTTAATTTGATGGGTTTGGTCCCATCAAATGCGTCCTCATAGACATCAAATGATGGGGGAAAATCTATAAAATTTAAGATAATAGAATATTTCTATCTCATGTTAAATTTAATGGGTTTGGTCCCATCAAATACATCCTCATAGAAATCAAATGACGAGAGAAAACCTGTCAATTTTTAAAAAAATCAATATTTCTAGTCCAATGAATGATTGCCATGCATAAAGCCTTCAAGAAATTTTGAGTCTTTTGAGTTGATGCATACCATTAGATTAGAACCTTTGAGGCAATGTGAACCATCAGATCAAGTCTTGAGTGGTTAATAGCTATTAACATCCTTCTAGGTATCAAATTTAATTCATACCATTAGATCAAAACCTCTAAGCAAATGATCACCATTAGATATTTATTAGGCCCAAATCATTAACTGTATGTCCTTTTTAAAATACTTTAG
The DNA here is from genome assembly GCA_037957365.1 of Torreya grandis. Classification (NCBI taxonomy): domain Eukaryota; kingdom Viridiplantae; phylum Streptophyta; class Pinopsida; order Cupressales; family Taxaceae; genus Torreya; species Torreya grandis. The sequence continues at coordinate 412,842 of JARHVA010002740.1, forward strand.
GCTTGTCACACCATCAGATCAAAATCAACAAAAAATTGATTACCATTAGATCTGTAAAAGAGCATAAGCCTTAAATTAATCCCTGATTATATATAAATTTTAGCCTAAGATTTTATATTAATATTCAATCATTTTTTAAAGAAAAAACATATTTGAAGCTTAATATAAAGTTAGACTTAGGATCATTTAATCAAAGGGAAATAAAATTTCCCACTAGTATTTTCTGTGAATATTCAAATTCAAGCCCCCTTTAGAGTTTGTTCCATAAGAACCCTATGTTCTTCCATGGAACCTATAACTAATCACCTTGAAGACAATTAGTATAAATTTTAAATCATGAAACATAAACATGATCAAATACATCAAAGCACATGTTACCCTTTTAAAATTGATTTTCCTTTAAAAACCAAGATAAGATAACTCTTCATATTCAATCCAGAATATAGACTTTCTAGAAACAAATACAGGGGTCCTCCTTTCAAAAAGAAATATAGGGGAGTGTTGGTCTCAACAAATGGTGACTCACAAGAGTAACATAGCAATTGTTATAACACAAGACTTTGGTTTAAACTTGTACATGAACTCTATATCCCATTTAGACGTACATTCTTTCCTAAATTAGCCTTAAATTTAAATAAGCTCATTATGTATAAAATATAAACTTATATATTAGAACATAAACTTGAAGTGTGTGTTTTGATTCCACTTATTATTTGCCATGAACTTTAAGAAACAAAATTTGGGTTCATGTCCTTTTGGTCCATTTAATTTGATTTTGAGCATTTTAGACATTCTTTGAGAATAACAACTCTTATTTCAAGGGAGGCTTGGGAATTGCTTTGCTACTAGCCACGTGTCTATAGCCCCAACAAAGATACCTTTGTTTCCACTCAAGGTCTTCCTCCACTACCAGCTAGGTATTTATAGCCCCAATGGAGATTACCTAGATTAACTTTACTTCAAAAGATTTTGATTTAACAATAAGTTTTTTTTTATATTATCATTTTTTGATTCCAACAAAGGTTAGTAACCAAATTAGCCAAGTTTAGGTATTTGATCAAATGTTCTAGCCTTAGGATAATCTCCTTTAATTGAAACTTGAGTTCATGATAAGTATATGTTTTAAGTGTAAGCATGAATATGAGTTAACAAACTAAATTCACGTCATATATATATATTACTCCTTAAAACCAAGTTTTAATTTAGAATAAGATTTAAATTTTTGTAGTATATTGAGTTCATATACAATCTATACTAGTGCCATTGGTTTCTTCATGATACTTTATTGTGACATGATGTTCACCTTTTGTAAAATTCATCCAAACTCTCTTGAGAAATTTCTAAATCAACAATAATACCAAAAGATTATACCACAACTAAGAAATACCACCAAGAAAGAAAAGAAAACATAAACAAATATATATATATGAAACCAACAAGGAAAAGAAAAGAAAATAAAGTAAGAAAAGAAACTAACTAGCCTACCTACTCTAATTTTAACAATCTTACACATTTATTAGATGAAGACCCCCAGTGGGATAGTAAAAAAATAATGTTTGAGATATTGTCCATTAGTAGGCAGTGTGAAATCTACTCCTTGGAGATATTTCAACTTAAGAGTATTTTCGCCCAAGATTTCTACAATTTGGTACAGACCAATCCATAAAGGGGTGAATTTACCATGTTTTCCTTTAGGTTCTGATGCCTTGTCCCAAAGAAGGACTAGATATCCCTACCTAAACACCTTTACTATAGATATTTTATCAAACCATCTTTTCACAATTGATTTATGCCTAATAAATTCTATAAATGTCATATTTTCCATTTTAATAATGTCTAATAGCTGAGAATTAGCAAGTTCATGACTGTCTTCCATGTATTCCTACATGAATGTGAACATAGGCAACTTCAACGTAATGAGAAATATGGGTTCTTGATCATATACCAACAAAAATGGTGAGGCCTTTAGAGCTTGTTTGATCCTTATTTGATCTTTTCATAATGTAAACTTAAGAAGTTTATGCCATGTTCTAGGTCTTTCTTCAACATATTTCCTAATAGATTTCATCAAATTTTTGTTTGTGGATTCAAAAAAACCATTTCCTTAAGGGTATTGATTAGAAGAAAACATGAGTGTAATTCCTTTGTCATAATCCCATTCTATAATTTCAATAAAAATGAGTGCAGATCTATTATCACAAACCAAATAAACTAGGTTTCTAAATCTAGTACAAATATTTTCCTCTAGGAAATTGATCACCTTATTTGTTCTACATTGCTTAGTGGCTACTACCTCATTCCACCTAGTGTAATAATCTATAGTATTTAAGACATACTTATGACCTTCAAAATAATTGAGGTTGATTACTCCTACAAAGTCTAATCCCCATTGTGTAAAAGGTTTATCTACCATCACAGGTTGTAAAGGCATGGCTGCCTTTGGATCCTTTATGCTAAAAATATGACATGAATGACACTCCCTTACATTCTTATAATCATATTTAAAGAGGCTGGGCCAATAATATCCATCCTTGAGAATATTGTGATCTATGGTTATTCTTGAAGGGTGTCCACTTCCTAGCTTCTCATGGAAGGTAGTCATAATCTAAGTTGCTTCTTCTATGGACACACATCTCAAATAAATTCCATAAAAGTTCTTCCTATATAATATTCCATTCTTGATTAGGTAATGATATTATTTGAGCCTTAAGGCTCTCTTTTATTCTCTAATAAATCCTGGGGGGGCATACACTATTTACAAGTAAATGGATAATAGAGTCATACCACTCATTGGGTTGGAAGTTTTGTTGATATATTTGCATGACATGGAATTTTGGATCAATACTATCAATCATCTAAACTAAACCTTTACATTTCAATAATTTGGCTATTTTCATCTCTATATCATATTCTTATAGAATAGCCATCCACTTGCCTCTTCTTTCTCTGAGCTCATTCTGAATCAACATAAGCTTTGTAGCTAAATTATGTAATATGGCATGTACCTTATTTCTAAGGAGGTAATGTCTAAATTTTTTTATTATCTTTACCAATGTATAAGCTTGCTTATCAATCATAGAATAATTCACTTCTACATTTCTAAAGTTGGTACTCATGAAAGCTATGGGATGATCATTCCCGTCAACCTTTTGAGTTAACACTATTGCCATAGTATGCTCAAAAGAAAATAAATATAGATATAAATATTTTGAGAAATTAGGACTTATGAGGACTAGAGATTTAGTGATTGCCTTTGTAATGTTAGTGAAGGCCTTCTTTGATTCTTCATTCCAGGAGATTATATCATCTTTCTTAAGCATATCATTCAAAGGTTTAATAATCTTAGTGAATCTTGAAATAAATTTCCTCACAAAATTAATCTTACCAAAGAATGACTTAAGTTCTTTTCAACTGTTGGGCAGCCCAATTTTAGAGATGGCCTCTACTCTATCAAGGTTTATAGAAATCCCATATTTGGTAATGACATGTCCCAACAATTTTCCTTCAGTGACACAAAATATACTTTTCTTGGAATTAAGAGATACACCATACTTTCTAAATTTATAAAATACTCATCTTAAATGTATGAAATGTTCCTCTCTATTTCTAGAGAATACTTTAATATCATCCATATATATGATGATACACTTGCCCACTAAACCTTGGAAAGCATGATCCATATCCCTTTGAAAAGTTTCCCCTATATTAATTAATCTAAAAGGCATTCTCTTGTAAGTAAATGCTCCCCATTTAGTAGTAAAAGTTATTTTCATCCTATCTTCTGGAGTAACAAGCACCTAGTTATATCTAGAAAATCCATCCAAAAATGACATCATGGAAGATCTTGAAATAGTTTGGATAATCTAGTCTAAAGAAGGTAAAGTATAATTATCATTTTCATATGTTGTATTTAAATTCTTAAAATCTATGCAAAATATTATTTTTCCATTCATTTTTTTTGTAGGGATGAGGTTTCCCACCCAAGTGGAATGTCTAATAGGAAATATTGTCCTTGCATCTAATAGCTTCTTAACTTCTATAAAAATCATGGATTCTAAAATACGATTGGTTGGCCTTTGATTCTATCTAAAGGGTTTGTAACCCTCTTGAAGAGGTAGAGTATGAGTAATGACTCTTAGATCAAATATTTTCAAATCTTCATAAGACCAAGCAATTACATCCTTGTATTTTATAAACAACTGTCTAGATTTTTTATTTTCCATTTCAATGAAAGCCTTCCCTATATTCACCATTTGGGGCTGATCATGTGGACCAAGGTTTATCACATGATAATCTCTACCATTTACCTTAGGTTGTTTAGTTGCCTCAGAAATCTTATCAAGACCAAATAGTCTTTCCAATGAAATCAGACCTTTAGGTATCTTATTGTCACTTAATTAGATGATTTTATCATTAAGTTTCTTCTCATGAGAAGTTTCATCAATTTCATCAATAATGTGAGATTCAAAATCTCCAAAATTAGTTAAGAAATCTATTATTTGTTGATCATCATTGAAAACTTGGAAATTATTTACATTGTCAAGAATTAAAGGACGCGGTGCTATCTCAATATTAATGATTTGAGAATCATGATTAGGCATGAGGTTAGCTATAGTAGAGGCAAGCTCATTAGCATCATTATTTTATTCTCTTGGAACAACTAAGATATTGAAGGCATTAAATGATTTGATCAAGTATCACACCTTAAACTTATATCTTTTTAAGTAAGACAATTTGCATTGGTATTTACTCCTCACTTGGTTAACCACTAGTTCAGAGTATCCATAGACAAAGATCTCCTTAACTTTGTGTTTAATGGAAAACTTCAATCCAAGTATGAGAGCCTCATACTCAGCTAAATTATTGGTGTAAGGAAATTAAAATTTATAAGCTGCATGGTGTTGCTTTTTTGAAGGATCTATCAATACAATACCAGCTCCTGATCCTAATTTGCACTTGGTACCATCAATGTATAACTTCCACAAACCAAAAATTTGATAACTCTTAGAAACTAGTTCATTTGTAATTTCCAAAGTGAAAACTGCCAGATTAGAATCCATAAATTTACCCTTTTGTTAATAACATTATATTCTATTATCATGTGTTTCATTCAAGGTTCCCTTTCCACTCTTTTTTGATTTAACATACCTTTACAAGGAAGACATATGTGTGAGTAATCAACATACATATATCCATTTAAAGAATTAGTCCATTCTCTACTCAAAATCAATCCATAAGCACTAGGTATTTCTACCACTTGGATATCAATGAATTATTGAACATTGGGTTCACTAGCTAGTTTTATATGCACATTCAATAATTTTCCTATAACCTTAAATCTAGATTTATCCAATTGAGTGACTATCCTACCAAACTTGATTGGAGTTAACCTAAGTTTTTCACATATCCCAACAAGCATAATGCTAGTTAAAGCTCTAAAATCTAGAAGACAATTATGAACATTCTTCCCAAATATCTTAACTATAAGTAAAAAAGGTGGAGACTCTACTTTAATTACTTGAGTAATTACATTTCCACTATCATTCTTAGGGGGATTCCCAATTTTCTTGGACAAAGATTCTAAAAGTAAGTCTCTTTATTCTATAATCTAAGTTAGCTAATGTAGAGTGATATTGTATTTAATCCTTTTCATATCTTTTACAATATTGTAGCTAGCTTTATTTTGAGGATCAACAATTAGCTTAGAAGAACTTCCTCTAGGGGGTTCAAGATTATTATTTGATGCAGCGTCTAGAGGGGTTCCATAATTTTTATGAGGGGTAGAGATAGTCAATGGTTTATTTTATTTCCCATTCCTTAGAGGATATGTCTTCAAAAATTGTTAGAATGCTTGAATCTCCTCAAGAATATTTTTAGGCTCATTATCCTCTTGAAAATGGAATTGAAAAATTTCCACCATATGCACTTGGTTAGATGGTTTAGATTCAGAATAATTTGTGGCAACATATTTGTTTGGAACTACTTCAAATGTGTCAAGTTCATCTTGAAAATCTTCAAAGGATTTAGAAATCTCAATGCAATCAATCTCACCATGCTTGGAAGTAGCATGCACCCTATAGTAATCTAGTAAGGCAATATCAGTGAGGTTTATATACATATTATTTTTGTTAGAGGAAGGCTCATTAGATCTTTTATTGTATAAAATTTCATTTTGAAACCTATTCCTAGGCCTATTAATCTCTTGAAAAGTGAAGTTCATTCCATAATTATCATTAGCATTACCAACTTGTTTTTGCAATTGCAAAAATTAATACTAATCTTTTATACCATTTTCAATATAGACTCATTCCCATTTTTTAAAACCTCATTATTTTAACTTCAGTTACTATTAATTCTATTAATAGGCACTAAAGCCTTCTAGTCATTGTCATGAAATCCATTGGTAACTTTATGGCTTAAGAAACCTAAATTTTGATTAGAGGCAACATGACTATTAGGTAACACATTCAAAATAATAAATTGGTTTAATGATGGAGTATTTTGGGTTATTATTTGGGAAAAGGTTTAATGTAGGCATTTGAGGATTAACATTTTGGATAGAATAAGCCATATGTCCTTGGGGTTGCATTTGGTTTCTAATAGCCATTACTTCAAAATAGGATTGAAGCAATGTGATAATAAGTGGAAGGGTTCTCTTCAAAAACATGATGTCATGGGTTCAATGACATCTTTATAAGCCTCCAAAGCTAAAGCTTTGTTAGGTTTATATGGATCCATGGTCTGACTAAACATATTTTGGAACCTAACATTAAAGGACCTAATAGGTTCACTTGTTTCTCTCTTAATAGTTTTAAATTGATGATAGATGACATAAGGGCTTATGATATTTCCAAATCAATCAATAAAAATAGTGTCAAAGTTATTCCATGAGATAATACAATTTTCAGGTAGATTAAGGAACCATTCATATGAAGTATCTTTGAATGTAAATAGGAACAACCTACAAGCTACATCTTCATGAATAAAATTTAATAACCTTAATATAGCCTTAAATATTTAACATGTTCTTTAGCAGTCATAATACCAATTGGACTAAATATTGGTAACTATTTTTTAGGATTATGTGGTAAATTATGAACCATACTTGGTATATTGATAGGGGAACTTCCAATCCATGCCATGCTTAGATGAAGATCAAACACATAAATCCCTTAAAAAGGGATGATGGTAAAGATTTAGAGTACCTATGTCTTCCTCTATCTTTTATAGTCTCTAAATGTGATCTAGTCCTAATCCCTAGTAATTACATCTTGAAGCTTAAAGATCCTATTTTAAAGCATGGTGTAACACATTAATTTCCAAAGAATGAAAAATAATATGCAAACTAAGATTAATTTGAAAAAAATTGTTCATAAGAAGACAAAGGACATCAATCATTAACTCAACAAGTTCAAAGATGTACTGGATTATGCAAAGATGACCAATCTTTACAACTTGTCTCAAATAAACCTCATATTATCAAAGAATTGTCAATTTGGAACAAAATAAGTCATCTTAACTCCAAATACTAATAAATTCTTAGCAAAAAATTTCATATTTCCACAAACATCACCAATCTTTACACAATTTATGCTAAAAGAAGCATAATAATGTAAAATGTAGATATATTTTAACCAAATACATGCAAAAAATACTAAGAATTATTTAATGAGGCCCTCCTAAAACCAATAGAGTTTTTCTTTTTGATGCTTCAAACTATACCATAGGTGCTCTTAGTGTTTAAGAACACTTCTCATTTTAGGATTCTAAGAATCCATGGTATGAGTTGTAGTTTGTCACTATTCAGTGATTATTTGTGGTGAGATAGAAGCAAAGTATGAAAATTATCCATAATATTTGTTTGATTTAGTGGTTAGGAGCCACCAAGGTCTACATAATTTTAATACTTAGTAATTTTGAGGACCCTAGAAGTTAAAATAAATGATTATTAACAATGATCTTTAAGCTAGAGTGAATCATGATAAAAAATATGAAAAAGGAAGGGTAAGGGAGGAAGAGACGTGACTATAGGTTTTCATATCAAATATTATGACAAAATTCAAAACATGTTGAGTATAAATTAAACCAATTGATGTTATAAAATACCATAAGCTCAAATTACATCAAAAATCAAGAAAGATTCAGAGGAAAAGTATGAATCATAAGTAAGAACCAATCTTACTTTAAAAATTTTCTATTATGATTTGGAAAACATAAGTACATCCAAATGTAGAGCAAATAAAACAATGTATACTTGAAATATTTATAGTTAATATAGAATTAAACATAAACTAACCACCATATAACAAATAATGTGACTCAAAACAAGAAGAATCATTAAAATTCAACCCAAATTTCCATAATTAAGAGATAAAACAGACATTTAACAAAACTATCATACAATCTTTTCAAAATTCCTTAGTTGTATTAAACGATCCTAGTATCAATTGCCCAAAAACACCCCCTTATAAATGGTAACAATCTACCTATTTATAAGAAACATAGGTGCTTACCCAGTTAAATTTCAAAATATCAACATGTGAATAAGGATAGATGCCCTTAATATAAAAATACAATGTTGAAGGTCACATGTCAACATGATAAGAAATAGCATATGCTAACAGACAAGCATATACTTTATAAAAAGAAAGTAATCTTAAGAATTTCATTAATGGGACCTTTAATTATCCCTGTTTGAGGAAGTCTTTCACCTTGGTGTATTTTTCCTTGATCAGCTCAAAATCCATTGAAGGTTTTATTAGACAATCCTCTTCTTTATCTACTAACTTTTCAAATTCACTATCTACCCAAGATACAAGTTCCTTGATACATTCTGCTTATTTAATTTTCTTCCCTAAAAAAATAATGGTATCAAGGGTCTTTTTGTTGTCCTTAGATGAATAACCTTTGCTATCTTTGATGCTTTGAATGTGAGTACCAACTCTCTACTTAAATTCTTCATCATTATTTAGGCCTATAATAGTGGTTTGAGAAGGGTAATTTAATAGATTCCCCATAAGTTTCTCAATCTAGTTTACCAAGTCTATGTCTCTCTTGATGAAGTCTTTAACATCATTGCTCTAGGTGATCAAATCCTCTTGTTTATCTATCAAAATAGCCATGAAGATGTCTAGATGTCTAAGTCTGATAATCTTGAAGTCTAATACCTACTTTGTCTTATGAACCTTGATGAGCTCCTCCATCTAATCTTGAGATTTTTTCCACTGGGTGATTAAGGTTTGTGCCATCTCAACTTCAGGGTCCAAATCACTCAATCTAGACTTGATTCCTTTCAAATTCTCAAATGCATCCATCAAGGATATATTTAGCACTTGTAATACATCCTCAAGAATTGAAAGGAGGACCTGAGAATCTAAATCTTGTTTTTATTTCTCCAAGTTGAGAATCATTTGCTTCATTCCTTGAACTCCAGCTAAGGTCATTGTTGAGTACATTATTACCATACTAGCTACATCTTCTTAAAAAATATGATCTTCCCTTATTGCGTACCCTGGAATAAGATTTAAGCCTGAAGATAATTCCACCTTCTGAAAGGTGAACTCCTCAGTACCAATATTAATTTCTTGGTCTCTACTCTCTCAAGAGTTGATGTATATAGATTAAATTAGACCAAAGGGTCAATTCTTTCACCTATGGTTATTTAGCAATCTCTACATTTGAACTCTTATAGGCTCTTTGGTTACCCATTGGCTTTCCTTGTTATGAAGAATCTGGATGTTTCTCTTTACTTTTTTCTTCAACATATCTTTAATCCAAGGCTTGACATTATCTTGAACACCTATGTCCACTCGAGTCAAAGCAAATTAAGGAGAAAGAGATGGAATTTTCTAAAACTTCTCATAAAAAACCAATCAAGAATGGCTGGTCTATAAATAGGATTCTCATCACTGAAGAGGTTTATTTCACAAGTAGGGTGAGTGAAACTTAACCTAGGCCTCTTTCTTGGAGCCAGAGGAACTAAATTTAATTCTTCCTATCTCTTTCCACTACCCAATGGAACCAATTCCTTACCTACTTCCTCAAATGGGTCTTCTTCCTTATCCAAGCCATAAGAAGCTATGATATTAATAAGGTCACGTTCCACTATTTTTCCATTTTCCAAAGCAATCATGTTAATAACCTTTATTTAGAAGAAGGCCTTGCTGGGAATTCTTGAATTTGGGGACCTTCACCAAGTCTATGCTCAATGTTGGACCCTAGAATCACATCCTTACCTTTTCCTTTTACATCCTTAGGTTTCCCAACCTAGGGTGATTTTTTTAATTCTCTTCATTGAGGATTAGAAGATTGTCCCTCAATAGGTGGTTCTTGATGTGTAGTCCCAAGTGGTCCTAGAAACAAGTGATACTATAAAGGATGTAACTACCATATTTATTCTAAAATATTATTATCCCTGACTAGCCTATGTTCTAAATTTATTTTGTAGTTTTTAACCCTAGACAAGACTTCTTCAATGTCCATTGCCTTTGTGTAAATACCATCTCCCACACCTGGTTGATGTTTGTACTCAGCCTTTGGGACCTTTTTATCTTAAATATGGTTAGCCACTCTATCATTGGGGTCCCACATCTTAAGATCATCCAGATGGAAATCAAAAGAGTTACTATGCACCACCATAATCTCTAACTATTTCTAATCTTTGATTACAATTTTATCAATGTCTAGTGGAAAAGGATGAACATGATATTTTTCATTCTTCTTGTAGTGCCAATCCATTCCTTAGATGATTTGATAAGTAATTTCTTACTCTACAAGATTACTGAGAACATATATAACCATTCTATATGGTTAGACCATGATTCCCTCTATCTTTATTAGAATTCAGTCTGGATAGAACTATGCATCCCCCATGGTATCTACTTATCTTTTGATTAGAGGATCAAGCCTAGGTAGAGGGATACTGGTGATTGCATAAAAAATGACTAGGAAGATATCATCACATATGAATTACATGTGATTCCTATATTTGAATATATGTAATTTAGAATAATGATGGGAAATGGTAGATCTACCATTAGGGGACCAATTTTGAATGACAAGGAAATTAATAGAGGCTAGGAGTGAATCCAAGAGGTAAGAATTCATAAATCATTACTTGGAATTCTTTCTCTTGTGGGATGTAAATTATTTATCCAAGAATAAACTAATTTAGTCTCTAATAAGATGGGTTAAGTTTCACTTCAATATGCAATGGACATAAGATACACAAACCTTACTTAAATAAGTAGTAGAAGAGGCACCAAAGGCTCTGTTAAATAAATTCATAGCTACCCTAACACCTTTCCTAAATTGGGCAATGGTAATCTCACCATTTGAGGTCCTAAAATCATGGGAGCCTTGGATTAACCAAGGTGAGAGGATTGAATCTAGGTTTTGGGAATTTGTCCATTCTCTCAAGGAAAAGTGATTGACATAAGGTAAAGGGAGATTATAATAAGTCTCAAAGGACATGGGAGCTATGCCTGCAACTTTGTTGATACTTAATTCATGAATAATCCATTCTCCATATATTCTATAGTCAATAAAAATAGGAGCAAGAAGATCAATGTAATGCATTACCTCTAGTTTAACAACTACATGATGAAGGCCTCTCATTTGAATTGATACTAAATCCTTGTATCTTTGGTACACTAAATCATTCCTATTTTCTTCCTAGGAAATTAGTTTTAATTCCTTGACAAAAAATAATAATTTAGACTAATTGTTGATTCCATGTACATTTAATGTTGTTAAATTCAATTATGTGTCTCTACAAACCCTTCCTTCACCATCTAAAGTTAGATAAAGCTTTGCTTCAATCTTCATCTATTACCTACCTATTGCCATTGATAACACAATATTATATTTGTAAAGATATCAAATTTTTTACTAAGGCACTTACTCTAAATTTAAATTGTAATTTAATAGAGGGTTTAGGGTTTTTGGCTTTAATAACCAAAACATCCAACTTTAATCTCATACATACCTTAGATATGATGGAGCCTTACTATCATGTATTTTATGTTTTCATTCATGACATATCATTCATTTGGATCCTCTATACTTACATGGAGATTATGAGGTATGGTTCCATACCTTTCATGGAAAATTTCATAAATGCCATTTGAAGAGTGACCATTGGTTTTCAAAAGTCCCCTTTATTTTGTTTTAAAAAGCTAAATCTAGGTCCTTGTATTTCAGTGGTTCTTGATCTTTGAGCTTATTAATTGTGTTGTGTCAAGCTCACGTAACATTTGAAAATTCTTCATCTTCATCACACCATTAGATTAAATCCATCAAATAAGTGATCATGATTGGATCTTATCTAGGACCAAATCATTAACCACATGATTTTTTTAAAAGGCTTTAAGCTCGACACATTATTGGATCAAATCTAACAAACAAGTAATTACCATTAAATACTAAAGGATTCTCACCTTTTAATTAGTTACATGATCATATAAATCTTAGGATTAAAAATGTCATTTAGAATTTTATGTTTAAGAAACACAAATGACTTAGGCTAAGATCTTTATATACTAATCATGTCTTTGTAAAAATCTAGGAATTTATTAAAAGGTTTTTTAGAAATGCCCCCTTTGATTAGGATTTAAAAATTTTCTAAGTAAAATTTTATAGGTTCGATCATGTCAAATACATCCTCAAAGACATCAAATGATAGGAGAAAACCTACCAAATTTAAGACAATGTAGTGCCAAAGGATTTAGGGGTTGTCTTGGTTAAATTTGATAGGTTTGGTCACATCAAATACATCCTCATAGACATCAAATGATGGGATAGAACCTATCAAATTTTAAATAGTGGAATTTATTGATCTAATAAATGAATTCCACATGTAAAGCCTTCAAGAGATCTAAAGGATTTTGAGATTATTTAGTTTAAATTTGACATGTTTGGTCCCATTAAAAACATCCTCACAGATTTCAAATGATGGGGGTGAACATTTCATATTTAATACAATAGAATCTTTCTATCTCATGTTAAATTTGATGAGTTTGGTCTTGTCAAATACATATTCATAGACATCAAATAATGGGAGCAAACCTATCAATTTTAAGACAATTAAATCTTTCTGGTCTAATGAATGAGTGCCATGCATAAATCCTCTAGGAGATCTTGAGGCTTCTAGGTCAATGTACAACATTATATTAGAACCTTTGAGGCAATGTGAACTATTGAATCAAGTCCTAAGTGGTTAAAAACTGTTAACGTCCTTTTAAGTGTCAGATTTAATTTTCACCATTGGATTGAAACCTCTAAGTAAATGATCACCATTAGATATTTACTAGGCCAAAATCATTAATTGTATGTCCCTTTTAGATTACTTTAGGCTTGTCATACCATTGCATCAAAATCAACAAACAAGTAATTACCATTATATCTATAAAATAACATAAGCTTTAAATTAATACCTGATCATGTATAAATTTTAGCCTAAGGTTTTATATCAATATTTAGTCATGTTTTAACTAAAAACATAATAAAATCTTAATATAAAGTTAGACTTAGGATCATTGAATCAAAAGGAAATAAAATTTCCTGCTAGTATTTTTTGTGAATATTCAAATTCCCCCCTTTAGGGTTTATTCCTTGGGAACCCTAGCTTCTTCCATAGAACCTGTAACTAATCACCTTGAAGAAAATTATTAGAAATTTTGAATCATGAAATGTAAACATGATTAAATACATCAAATCACATGTTCCCATTTTGAAATTGATTTGCCTTTAAAACCCAAGATAAGACAACTCTTCACATTCAATCCAGAATATAGAATTTTTAAAAATAATTAAAGGGGTCCTCTTTTCAAGAAAGAAAGATAGGGGGTGTTCGTCTCAACAAGTTCCAAACCCACTTTCAAGACAAAGAACTAGAAGCAAAGGAGTGGAGACTCTAAGGGTCAGTTTAAGAGTTAGAACACTAATTTAAATAGTGGTTCAAGGAATAAAAAAATTAGTAATGGTTTCAAGGGTGGTTACAAGGGAAACCAATATTCTAAGAAGAAAGGACTTTTTAGAGGTTGCTTCATATGTGGAGGTGACCATTTTGATTTAGAATATCCTCAAGACAAATCAAAGAATAAGGGTTATACTTCTTAGGAAGGTATGTTGCAACAGTGGATTCATGTAGCTATTGATAATTGATAGGATGAGTATCAAGATTTACCCATATAAGTGTTAGGTAATTTGTTCAATCATCCAATTTCTATTTTGATTGACACAAGAATTAAAAAATGTTTCATTTATCCTAGAATGCTAAGTAAATTTTACAAAAAATTTGCAATAATGAAAAATACATGGTTGATATAGTATGGGAATGGTTCAAAGGTTAAATTTGATAAATGCCTAGTCAAAGTAGAGATTATATTGCATGAGTTTGAGTTTACAAAAATTATAATAATTTTGTAACACTATTTGGATCATATGATGTGATCCTAGGAGTGAATCGGATTGAGAATGATAAATCCAAGGTTGACTATATTATAAAGAAGGATGAGTGTCAAGATGATTTTAGAAATCAGACACAACTTTAAGGTGAGAAAATGGAGTTGAAACTATGGTAGATTTCTACAATTCAACTCAAAAAAGGTTAAAAGAAGGGATGGTATACATTTATCATTAAGATAAATGATATGGAAGAATATATGGAACCATTTATTGAGGATTATCCTTTTTTGAGAAACTTCCATGATGCATTTCTATAAGAATTACTAGGATTTACACCTAAGCATGAGTTTGATTTCTCAATTGATATCATACCTACATCAAAATTATAGTCTAAGGCACCATAAAAAATGATAGCCACTAAATTGGTTGAGTTAAATTCACAAATTTAAGAGTTGTTTTTGAAAGGACTGATTTGACTAAGTGTGTCACCATGGGGTGCACTAGCTATCTTCATCAAGAAGAAGGATGGCTCTCTTTACCTATGTATAGATTATAAGATGTTGAATAAAAAAAGATCAAGAATAGATATTTTTTGCCACATATTGATTATATATTTAATAAAATATGAGGGGAAATAGTATTTTCTAAAATTTATCTTAGATTAGGGTATCACCAGTTGAGGATCTATGAATAGGATATTCCAAAACTAGCTTCAGAACTCGATATGGACACTACGAGTTCATAGTATTACCATTTAGATTGACAAATTATCTAGAAGAATTTATGATATTATGAATAGTGTGTTCATATCTTATCTAAATCATTTTATTTTGGCATTTCTAGATGACATCCTCATTTATTACAAGGATGAGGAAGATCACTTGGAGCATTTGGAACGATTTTTGTAACATTTATGAAGGCATAGATTATATGAAAAATTGTTTAAATGTGCATTTTTCTTAAATAAAGTGTAGTATTTTGGAAATATTATCTTTTTGAATGGCATTTCAATGGATCCGACAAGGATAGGATCCATAATAGAGTGGTCAATACCAAATAATGTGCATGGGGTAAGAAATTTCATGGGATTAGTTGTTTATTATAGGAAATTCATTTTGAATTTATCTAAGATAATGAGTCTAATAACCTATCTTCAGTAGAAGAATCAAAGTTTCATCTGGTTAGATAAGTACAAGGTAATTTTTAGGAACAAATGAGTCTTACTTCAACACTAGTGCTAAGAGTTACTGATCCTAATGGTTAATTCTTAGTGATCAGCGATGCATTTGAAGATGGACTTGAAGGAGTTCTTATGTAGGATGGCTCAATGGTAGCCTATGATTCTAGGAAACTAAAGCATATGAGGTGAATTCTATACTTCATGACATAGAACTTATAGCAATTGTTCATGTTTTGAATGTTTAGAGGCATTATCTATTGGGAAAACTACTTGATCTCAAGACTAATAACTTGGGACTGAAGTACATCTTCACTCAACAAAACCTAAATGTTTATCAAAGGTAATGGTTATAGTTATTATTTTATTATGATTTTGATATCAAATATATCAAAGGAAAAGAGAATAAGGTAGCTGATGCTCTAAGATGTAGGAGGTACATATGACATATGGTTACTATTAGGAGTCCTTTTTGAGATCAAGTAATCAAATTATTACTAAGAGATGAATTCTAAAATCAAGTCAAGAAAGCATTAGCTAAGAATGCTTAGAATCTTAGGTATAAGGGATTTAAGATAAATAATGGTCTTTTATAGTACAATGGTAGGATGCGTGTTCCTGATAAATAAAATCTGAGGAGCATAGTGCTAAAGGAACTACACAATGCCTCATTTTTAGGACATCCAAGAGTAACCAAGCTTATGGCTGATCTTAGACCACTTTATTTATGGAAATAAATCAAGATAGATGTAGTGGATTTTGTGTCTCATTATCTAGAATGTTAGCTTGTGAAATCTAAACATGTGCATCTAATTAGATTGTTATATCCACATGCTATATTGAAATGGAAGTGGTAGGTGATTAGTATGGAATTAATCTAAGGTTTGAATTTATCATATAATTAACATGACATGATCTTTGTTATAATTGATAAAATAACCAGGGTATCCCACTTCATACTAGGTAACTTGATAGATGATGCACCTATACTTATAAAGATATTCATGAAGGAAGTGTATCAATTACATGGTTTCATAGAGAATATAATTTCAAATTAAGATTTGAGGATGACTTATATATTTTGGTTAAATCTAAATTCAACTCTAGGTACATAGTTGAAATTTAACACTACTTATCACCCAAAAAATTATGGATAAATAGAGTGAGTTAACTCGGTTTTAGAAGATATCTTTCATATGTATTGCATGGATCACCAATATAAGTGGAAGGAATGCCTTTTTTTAATTGATTTTTACTAAAATAACTCATACCAATCAACATTAAATATGGCTCCATTTAAGGCATTGTATGAAAGGAGGTATAAAACACCAATTAGTTGGGATAAGTTAGAAGACATGGTAGTCTTTGGACCTAAGATGCTTTCAAAAAAGGAAGAGTAAGTCAGGACAATAAGGTAGAGTTTGGTCAAGGCTAATGATACACAAAAAAGTTATTCTGATTTGAAGAGAATAATTGGGATTTTTATGTACATGTTAAAGTGTTTCTATGGGTTAAACCTCAGAAAAGCTCTATTAAATTTGAAAATTTAGTGAAACTTTCACCAAGATATATGGGACCCTTTAAAGTTTTGAAAGTGGTCAACCCTATAGTGTATAGGATTACATTAACACCATCTCTATATATTTTCCATAATGTCTTAGATGTGTCTTATTTTTAAAAGTATATTATTTATCCTTCACATATGATAGACTAGAATTCTTTGTAGGTTCTAGACCTTGGGGTGGTCTTGTAGAACCAATCAAAGTAATTGACACTAGAAAACTCCATTTCTGTAATAGATAAGTGTCATAATGTAAGTTCTAGTGGGACTAATATTCTAAAGATAGTACCACTTGAGAGGACTATGATGAGTTTTAAAATCTATTTGATCATTTGTTTGATTTTTTTTATGTTACATATCATATTATTTTATGCTAAATAATGTTTTAAATTCATAAATTGTGTGTGGAAAAATGTCATCAGGATAATGACCAGCTTTAGGGGGAAGAATGTTACATCTTGAGTTCTATATAAGGTGAATAACCTTTTTGATCTATGGATTATTATAGTTGATTAGTTGATTAACTAATGTTTGACTAAGCTTTATGTCATATTCTTATCATGGGATAGTTATGTGATGTTTAATTTACATGATTAGTTTGTTATGAGTTAGAAGTACTTTTATATTCTATACATTGTGATCATGTTTGTCAATTATATAATATTATTTTATGGATATAATGATGTTTTAGACTAAATACCTTCATTTTTTAAAGGTGAATGTAAGATAGATTTTTCCTTCATAGTGTGATGGAAGGAGAGCATCATTAGAGAAGGTGGTTTAGATGGAGACATTGGTGGATGATAGAAAATAAATCCATAAACCATTGCACACAACACATTAGTATTTCATGTTGTATGATTAATTTTTTGAGATATATAGTGCAACATGATTTGTGTTACTTTTCATTTAGATTATTGTTAATATGCTTTCTAGTGTGATCTTGATTTCTATTGATGGTAATGTTGATTTGTTAAAGTTATTTCATTAACTTTGTTATTGTATATATATTATCTTATATGATGTAATTATTTCATTGAATGAGTGAATTTGTTTATGTTTTTCTTACCTTAAAACCTTATTAGGTATGGATGTATATTATAATGATATGATGTTATAATAAATTCCATTGCTGTTTTTTGATCTAAAAGATTTAGGTAATAATAATTAAAGATTATTACTATATTATATGAATATCCTAATGTCAAAAGATATTGAGAGCATTATTTTAAAACATCTTTTTATTTGATTAAATGTTGACCAAAAGTTTTCTATTAATAATTTATATAAAAAATGAATATATTGATTTTATTGTAATATGATTTAGGAAAATAATTATGTTTACAAAGTATTGTTATGGATGGCTTGGTAACATTAAAAAATAATCTTCAAAATACATATTAACATTGCCTATTATATATAGTCAATATGTTAAATAGATGATTGATTGTCTTTGCATGGAAATTTGTTGATTAATCTATTAAGTCGATAGCTAACATTGCATGGAATAACATGAGGATTATGGATTGTTGTTTATTTGGTTTGGCTGGTCAATTTTTGGAAGTAGATGATGATAAAGTGTTAATTAAATGTCATTAAAATATTATATAGATTATAAAATGATTATTTTGGAAGTCACAAGATGATTAGGATTTCTAATCACCTATTGATTTTGAGTAACCATAATTTTATAAATAACATGGATTTTTTTTGTTGAATACATGGTGGTAGATTATAGAGTTGGTTGAGCTATTTATACATAGTTATATCTATCATTAATAGAGAATAATGTGGTGGTGAGTTAGTTAATGGAGAAAGATAAAAATAAAAGAGTGAGGGCTATGAGGATGGATGACAAATGGAATATATTGGATATAAAATAGAAGAGATGAAGGATAAAATTTGAGTGAAAGAATAAGGAGAATATTTGGGTTTATTGGCATAATTATTAGTTTAGTTTTGTATTTAAATTTCTTATGTGTAATTTTGTAGGGACTTTGAATGGAAATGGTTACTAGGTTGCTTTATTTGAAATGTTATGGAAATTTTTATAAGGGCTATATGCAGTGCCCTTAGAAGGCTCAAACTCCACATAACCCTACATCCAACCCAAGATAACTAGTGGGAATTAGGTAGGGATGTAAGAATTACCATGGTTGTTTGGATTTAAACAAGCTCTATTTTAAATTCCTCTTCCATTTCAAAAATTTCTATTATGCAATGATTTTAATATTTATAGGTGGGTATATATGATTTGGCTCAAGATGGTTATTGTCACACTAGTTGTGAAATATATTCACTCAAGTATTTTATAATATAGACTAAATCTTTGGATAGTATGAGGGCTCGATTGTGTGTAAACCTAACCATATTTGGGCATAGACATATGGATTCTTTATATGAAAATGGATTGTGAATACACACACACACATGTGATTAAGTGACTAAGTGTGATAGTCAAGATCATTTAAAGACTAAAGTTACCAATGTTGGTAAAAAATAAAGTCAGTTCTAGAGGGATGCATGATAGGGGTAACCATTCCACATCATTAGTCATAACTAATCAAGTTACTCCCATCAAGTCATCTAGATAGGGTCGATGTTTGTCATAGGTATCTAGGGTAGGAAGTGTTCCCTTCAAAAACATAAATGGTTAGGTCATGCATGAGTTATTGCAAACTTTAAAAGTTTAACATGGAAAGGGTGGTCGATGTAGTCAAGATCACCAAGCAACTTCATTTTAAAACATGTGAATAGTTTAGGTAAAAAATGACTAACGTCAAGGTGGATGAAATCAAATGGGTGGGTAGGTATGGTTAGATTATCTACTAAAATGTCAAGTTTTGATATGGTGCGTTATCTCTATAAAATTTAAGTTATGGGTATCATGGGTTGTCTTCCAAAGTGAGCACCTAGGTTAGGTGCTTAAAAGGTTGAAAATGTTAGGGATCTTAACTATCAATGGTCAACACGTTTCCTTAGTGTTTATCATCAATGGTCACCTTGAACATTGATGGTATAGGGGAAACCCTAAATGATTGAGACATAAAAAATAAAAACTTAAAATCATTTTTACCATTTGACTTTAAGACCATGGTGATTGGTAATCTTGAGTTTGTAAATTTTGTCATTTGGCATTGAGCTTGTTGAGGTGGAGAATTGTGAGTGTTTGATTGCATGTAAACTAGATGGAGGGTGGATGAGGACATGACTGAGTGGCTAAATGAGGGATTTGACCACATCATTGATAATGAAATGAGGTAGGTGTCATTTTAAAATTGATAGTATAGGTGAATTTATGAGTTGGGAGTTTGTGTTGGGTAGGTTGCAGTGAGGTGGATAAGGATTTGGAAATTATCTAGGGCCATAATGCCTTATTTTCATGTTTTTGACAAAATTAGGTAATTTATTAGGTTAAATTGAGAGTGGGAGTGTTGGTTGGATGTGCAATGGGTTTTAGAATAGTATTAGGCATTTGAGTTTTAAGATATTTATGGATGATACTTATGAAATTTATGGTTCATTAGTTTAGTTATGTGGTAATGTTTATGGATGTTCATGATGTATGCTTTGTTATGAAATGATAGGTTGCTCATGCTCCATGCTCTATGAGATGATATGAAGACTCATAAGTTAGGAATTTTATGGATGATATATGTGTGTTCATTAATGGATTTGATATTGATGATCATGGGTGATTTTATGATGTTATATGATAGTGTGATCAGGGAATTTGAAGAATGATTATGATGAGATGTTTTAATCTTATGATGAATATTTTAATATGTGTATATTTTAGGTGACATTTGGGTTTATGCATTATGGATGATGTGTTTTTTCATACATATGTTCTTTGACATGTGATTGATGGTTTTGATTATGGTTTGTTTGATGATGTTTGGCTATATGATGATGTGGTTTATAAAGAGGATTTTATATGGTGATGTGGGTCATAGATAGGAGTAGGGATATGTGATACAAGATTTATCCATGGTTGTTTAAGATGTGATGTGATGATGTTATGAGTTATTGTTATGTTTATGGAAGTAGTGATGGGGCATGGTCTATGATGTGGTTTATGTTTTTGATAAAGTAAGGTGGCAAACCAGGAGCCAAACCCTATACAATCAAGAAAGACAAGAAGGAAAACAAACAAAAAATGCCTTCAAAGAGATGATGACATAGCTGATAACAATAGATAGAAACAAAACACAATCCATGAGAAGGCCAGAGTCAGAGAGGTCTCCCCTTTCATAACTATTGATTTGATAAGATAATTGAGTTTCTCAGTCTTCGTGTTGTCAGCATACCCAGTATTACCCACCACTTCCAGCATAGACATGTTCAACAAAATTATATTATGAAGCCCTTTATGAAGACCTTCTCCACCTTCTAAATGTGGTCCTTTAGGGCCCCAATTTTAGTTTTCTGATCAATCTCATTCTCAGTGCCCTCACTAGGTTCCTCAACATACATTTTCCCCTTATTGTGAGTAGTTCTCATAGTGTCAGCACCCTAATCCTCAGTAACCTCAAAATCCATAGTAGCCTGCTTCCCTCCAGTGTCCTCCAAAATTTCTTGGATTTTTGGCTCCTCAAACTCTTCCTCCTGGGTTGCTTCTTCTGAAGCACTTTTTGAATAATCAATCAGTTTGGCCTTTGGGGCTGATTTACTATTAATCTACCCTGACCTTCGCACTCCAGAGGGGAATCCTTCCTTATTAATTTTGGAAGGCTTGTGAGATTTTCCACCTTGGCCCCCATGGCCCTACCCAGATTCCTATGGGTCCCTTCTGTAGTCTCTTTAATATTTTCTTCCTCTTCATCAACCTTTCTCTTCTTGCCCTTTTTGCTCGTAAAGGAGCTAGGGGTATCAACAAGGGTCTTTCCAGGGTCATCAATATGCCTCATTATTGACAAGTCATATCCTTTGAAATGATCTCCCTAATGTTTAAGGGAATATGAACACCTTGTCACCACACCCTCCAACCTAAAAATTGCTACCCAAGGTTGGCACAAGCATCAACAACCATGTTGCCTTCTCTGTAGGTATGGGAAATCTCAACTTCAAAAAACTTTTGTAACAAAAATTGGATATCAATAATGATGTCTTTTAGCTTGATTCCCACATTTGAAGCTTTATTAATGGCATCTATGACCATCTTATAGTCTCCTTGTATATTTAAGTTCCTTATTCCTAGGGATATAGCTAACTTTAATCCCCATAGTAAAGCCATTGCTTCAACATAGTTGTTGCTCTAGCATCTAATTCCACCAGCATAGATAGCAAACATCCATCCTTTATCATTCCTTATAATTCCTCCTCCACTAGCTTTACCATCCAACTTGGATGCCCCATCAAAGTTGAGTTTCATCCAGTTAGGTTTAGGGGGGATCCATTTAGTATTAAGTCTTTGTAGTTTTTTAGAGTTATTATACCCAGGGATCTGGTTTAAAACCTTTCATATGGCTACAATTTGGATTTTAATTTGAGAAAGGGGTTTCTTCACAACACAAATATGAGCTATTGTAGCACTTTCCATAATGGTCTTAGCAAAGGAGTTAAACACCTGAGAAGCATTTCTAGCAGTGTCCCAAAAAAAACTTGTGATTGTGATCTTTCCATAAAGTCCAACTTAAACATGGTAGAGCTTGCTTCCATAATTACATAAGCTAGGGATGTGTGAAGGTTCTGTTCTAGCTGAGAATTACTTCTTTAAGGTCAGAATTGTAGACCCATTCAATACCAAGGTTGTTAAGTATTGTGCCCCATAATTCTTGGGCAAACTCACAGTGGATAAAGAGGTGTGAAATTGATTCTTCATTTGAACCACATAGGAAACATCTGTTAGCCAAAGTAGACCCTCTCTTTTGAAGGTTATCATGAGTAAGGATTTTGTTATGAACAGTAGCCCACCAAAACATGTTAATTTTTGGAATAAGTTTATGATTCCAAACCTTTTTCCATACATCTTTATTCTAAGCTTTAGGAATGAGCAAATGGTAAGCAAATTTGATAGAAAATGATCCATTCTTATTTGGCCACCAGTATTGTTCATCCTCCCAGGGAAAGAGAGGGATTTTGATCTCCTGAATGCACTGCTAGATCTCCTAAACTCTTGAGAAAAGCTCAGGTTAGTGCACATAGCAATCCAAAAGATCCTTCCAGCTCCTCATCCCATTATTATTTTCCATATAATCACTGACCCTATCTCCAAAAAATTGGGTAGTCAAGTCAGCAATCTCTCCATAGTCAAGTCAACAATCAATGACGTGGTTTATGTTGTTTATGTTATGATAAATGATTATTGTTTTGATGACAATCATGGGACAATGGGATTATTTATGTTTTATAGTTTTGATATTTTTTACATGGATAAGATTTAGTTGATGGGCATGGCTCATAATGGTATGATGTATATGGATTATTGCATTGATGATAATGATGTTTTGAATGTTTTGATATGATATGTGATATGGAGATATGATGTAAGCACATGAAGTAGGGTTAGATAACACAGTAAATGTGGAAAAGAAAAATAATGAGATATATGTCCACATGAACTAATGAATAGAGGGTAATAAAAATTCATTATATGTTCATTGGTAACGGCCTAAAAAAATTAAAGTTGGATTGACTTAATGAAAATAAGCCTTCTTGAAGGCATTGCATGAGCATGCTTTGATGGGGGAAAAAGGTATCTTGATCACTTTGTGCTAAGTAAGCTCATAGTCCCTTGAGTTTAGAGAGGGTATGAAGGGGGAGTAGGTGATGGGTTTAATGGGAAAATAAGTGATATGGTAACCTGAGATGGGTTAGCTTGCCCCTTATTAGGTGACCAAATAATTATAATAGACAAGTCCATGGCTTAATATAATGTGTAGATTGATAGATGTAGGAAGTTTACTAATGCCATATGTAAAATCCAATTGTGGCCTCCTTACTTTGATTTTGACATAGGGTTATTTGTTGATTTTTTTTGTTTTGATAGGTTAGTGAAGATAATTGATGCAGGAAGCTTAAAATGTTCATTTTTGACAAACTTAACTTAGTTATCCTTCAAGTGAGTGGTCTAAAGTTGGTTTTTTATATCTTTCCTTTAAGGGAGTAGTTTATCTTTATGTAATTTAGTTTTTGGGTAGCTATCCTTCAAGGGAGCAGTCTACAATGTTAGAGATATGGTCCCAAGTGATTTTTTTGGATTCCAATTTGATTTTTAATGCTAGTTTTAGACATGGACAAGTCTATTTAGGCTTAGAGGCCTATCTTTATGGAGCAAGACTTTTAACACAAAAGGTAAATGATATGTGAAGGAAGGTTGTTTAAAACACAACTAATCATGGGATTTCATTTGATGAAAGATGAAAGTATCCATGAGAACCATGCCATGGGTAGAACTATGGTATCTATGCCTAGGATTAGGCTATAACTATGATGGATAATCAAAAGGTCTTATGCAGTAATTAATTATCCCCAAGAGGAATAGGGTGAATGTGCAAGGAAAGTGAAAATATCATAAACCAAGGGATGACCTTAAGTTAGACACCAAGGTGAATGTGATTCTACTTAAACAAAAGAAAGGATGTAAATTCAAAGTATTGAGAGGATCATGTTCTGGTTTGCCTTTGAGAGAAGACAAATGATAAGTTCCTAATCCATACTTATGAGTTCTAATCTAGGGTCCAAGCTAATTGAAAAGAAACTTTCCTCTTCTTCTTTTCTCCTTATTAGCTACATGTTGGTTTTCCTTAAGGATGAGGTCTCTAATATTAAATTCATGTTGTTTTAGGTGTTTATTTTATACACACTTGATTCATTCTTAATAGACATGAAGATGATTAAGTGTGGTGAGGTGATGTTTGTCAAGTATCTCAATTTGAGTGAGATGTTACTGGTGATAATAAATTTATAAAAGGATCTCATGCAAATATATGTGGAGAGAAAGAATCTATAATTTGAGAGGTAAGGATATCTTTGCTCCAAAAATGAGAGAGAAATGGGTGGCACCTATAGAGGTGTGAATGCTAGTGTGATAGACCCATAAAGCAAAAGGATATGCAGGTGCCAATCCTAACCTAAAACACTTACTACTTTGTTTAACATTTTTTATGTGTTTCTTTTAGAGGATTACTCCTATCCATTTGATTATGGATGATAGGGTGAGGAAAATATGAACTTGATGCTAAAAGTAGAAAATACCTTAAACTTTATAGTTTTTAAAAGATTTTCCATTATCAGTGATGATCTTATAGGGAACAATGAAGTAGTAGATGATATGGTCATTTATGAAGTCAAAAATATTTTTAGCTTTGGTCAAGATAAGAGGGATGGCTTCCACCCACTTGGTGAAATTTTTAGTAGCAGTAATGATGGATTAGTGTCAATGAGGATTGATCTCCCCAATAAGGTTGAGACCCTATTGTGAGAAGGTCCAATAGTCTTTAGATACTCAAAGGCCATAGGAAGGTTCATGATGTAAATTAGCATGTTGTTGACATTTGACACACTTATTTACATAATCATAACAATCTCAATTAAGGGTGGGCCAATAGTAGCCAAGGTGAAGGATATGTTTAGAGATGGATAGGCCACTAAAGTGTCCCTCATAGATTTTATCTTGTGTTTCCTTGATAGAATGAGAAGTTTCATGATTACATAAACAAAAAATAAGGATGCCATTAAAGTCATGTTTATAAAGGATTCCCCCTAGTATGGTACAATGAGAGGTACTTTGAACAAAGGATCTTTGAGCATTCCAAAAAATTTAATGAGGAACAATGTCGAGGTTAAAGTATTTAAAATTTTTGTCATATCATATGTCAGAAGGATATGATTCCACATTAAAAATAGTAGGAAGATCAAAATTGATATATAAAGGTGTGATAAAATGATGGATTGTGACAAATAGTTTAGATTTGATAGGTTAAGATGGGATTTAGGAAGTAAGGGAAGCCATTGTATCCATGAACTTATTGGTAGATCATGGAATAGATTAGATAAGTTGGTGATTGAATGATGATAAGAGTACATATATGAGTTTCTTATACTTTAGTAAGACATAATTATTACATTTATACTATCCATTGAACGGGTTGATGACCAATTGGGAGTCACCAAAAAAATTGATTGTCTTGACTCCCAGGGCTAAAATAGTTTGGAGACCTATGACCAAGGCTTCATACTTAGCCACATTATTGGTGCATTAAAATTCAATTTTAAAGGAAAGGGGAAGAGGTTAACCACTAAGGTCAATGAGAATAACTCCATCACCTCCACCACATTGACATTTAGAACCATCAAAAAACATGGTCATTTGGTAGATGGGTTCCTCCTGAGAAAGAGTTGTGATGGACTCATTTGGAAAGGTAAGAAGGAACAATTGATTATTTGTTAGATGAGCTTAGCCAATTGATCAATGATGACTTGAAATTTAATGGAATTTTGTTGAAATAACTCAAGATCAAAATTAGTTATGAGTATGATCAACTTACTCATATGCTAGTTTTGGTATGGTTTATAGTGCATGCATTTGAGTGGGGTAGTATTATTGATGACATAGGTTTTATGATTAATAAGGTAGTGAAAAAATTTAGAGGCCATAAAGACTAAGGCAAGGAAAACTTTATTAGGACTAGTATAATGAGTCTCATACTCTATAAGTGTGTGGCTAATGTAGTAGATGGCTTACTCAAATTTTTATTCATCATGATGAGTGAACATTACCCCTAAAGAATGGTTAGTGCTAGATATATAAATGTAGAAGGGTTGGTCTTCTCTAATATGGGTGAGGATAGGTGGAGAGATAAGATACTCTTTGATTTAATCAATGGATTTTTGGCATTCCTTGGTCTACTTAAAACATGTGTCTTTGTTGAGGAGATAGTGAAAGGGTTGACATCTATCTGATAACTAGGAGATAAAGTGATGAATGGATTCAATTTTCCCCTATAGGCTATGGAGTTGATTAAGGTTATTAGGAGGAGGCATCTCTGAGATTTATCTAACTTTGGTGGGGTCCACTTTTATTCCTTTAAGAGAGATGATGAAGCCAAGAAGCTTTATTGATAAGACCCCAAAAATACATTTCTTAAGGTTGAGCCTGAAATGATAATGGACTAGTTGGTCAAAGATGATTATGAGAATGGTTAGTTGATCCTTTTTGTTTTTATATTTCCCAAGGAGATAATCCACATAATCCTCTACTATTTTATGGATGAGATCATGAAAGATGTAGGTCATGATAAGCTGATATGTTTCTCCAACATTCTTCAGACCAAAAGGCATAACCTTATAATATAAGGCTCCCCATGAAGTGATAAAGGATGTTTTATGTTGATCTTTGGGGGAGATAAAGATCTAATTATATCTTGAGAAACCATCCATGAGATATAATATCTCATGGCCATGTGTAAGATCAATAAGTTGGTTGATGTTTGGCAATGAAAATTCATCATTTGGGTAAGTGATGTTGAAGCCATAAAATTCAATGTAGAGTTGAAGCCCCCTATGGTTTTGGTGATAGGAAAAATGTTATAAACCCATTAAGAATAGTCAATAGGCTAAATTAATTTGATGGATAAGAGATGTTGAAGTTCTTTTTTAAAAATAAGTGATATGCAAGGATGCATCCTATGAAGCTTTTGCCAAACTAGTTTAACCTTAGGATGGGTCACAATGTTGTGAAGGGAAATAAAAGGGTAAATTATAGGCATATCTTGATATGAACAAGTAAACAATATGTTATGGTCATGAAGGAAATAAGGGTAATCTTATTACTCCATAGAATTTAAGGATTTGTCAATTTTGATGATATGTGGGTTATCCTGAGTACCCAAGTTGGCATTGATAGTGGATTAATTTAGCATGGTTAGGTTATCAAGAGGAAGGGATTTATGGATATCATAATCTCCCATAATAAGGTAGGTAATAATGGAATCACTATCTGGATGTTAGATGGTGTTGATGGTAGGATAATATCTTTCTATCATTTTAGGATGGATGAGAGGAAGGGTTTTAGTTTGGTAATATTTTTGATATGTTAGGGGGCCCTAACTAATGGTATTGATAAAAAAAATATATGGGATGATATAAAAGTGTTTAGTCTTTGAGGGAGATGGGGTTAGTGAGGATGGAACATCCTCATCAATGGTGTCGATGGGTTTTGGTGATGTGGGTTCTTCTAGTGGTATGACTCCAAGGCTGAATAACTCATGAGGTTTTTGGGTTTTGATTATGGGTATCTCATGAGGTCCTTATTCATAGAGGCCAAGATAAAACCCATTCCAAGTACACCTATAAAAATAATCTTTGGAAAAAGCTAGTTTATTAAGATAATAGAAGTTGAATGTGAATGATCAAATAGATGAGGTAGTGGTAAAAACAAGAAGTGGCTGATCAAGTCCCCCATAGATGAAATTTATTTTATGCTTAGGGAGCTTGAAAGGAATGATGGTTCTAATTTTGGGATCATATGAAGGGTTAAGTTTGAGGTTTCAATATTATTGTGGAGTAGGAAAAGCATCTAAGGCTAAAAGGTAGTATTCCCCAAGTGAGAGACATTGGAACATGGGTTTCAAGGGGTCCTCTATGAGAATATGATAACAAGGAATAGATGAGCTAGTTGAAGATTGATCAATGTTAGGGGTGGAAGTGTTATAGGTTTTGGTTGGTGGTAAGGTGGTGTTGTTAGTAGTTGATGGTGAGGTGGATGAGGGAGGGATAACAACATTATTAGGCTGATATGTCATAATGCAAGAAGAAAAAGGACTAGGGTCAAATTTGATGGTAACAAATTGACCTTCATGCTCAAATTTGACGCATATATGTAAGGTAGAAGGGACACAACTTATGGCATAGATCTAAGGGCATTTCAGTAATACATTAGATTAAAACTCACCCTCTATAATGTAAAATTTCATGAATGGTGTGAGGTCCCACTCAAATATGGAGGATAACTATCCCAAAAATAGTCACCATGGTATAATTAAAGGAACAAAGGACCACTGCCCTCTCTCACATGATGTGCTTGGGAAGATGAAGTTGGTCATAAGCATGGGTGGATATAATTATGATGCTAGCTTCTCCATCAATCATTACCCTTTTGATGTGGGTTTGATTGATGTATGTGGTAATAAAGAGGGAAGGATCATAATCCTCAAGATGAATAGGAGGTATTTTAGAATCCTAAAAGTTAATGAAGGAAGAAATTTGGAGGGCTCCAATAAAGGGTGCAAGAGGTTGAGGGTCATTTGGTTAAACCTCTATATATTGTAGATCCTCTATTAGTGCCTATCGATGGTGAGATGAGGTGTTGATTAATTCATAAAGGCTCATTTGCACTAGTGTCTAATGAAATTATTTCAACATGATACATGGGATTAATTTAGAAGGGTTGGAGGGAGTGCATCTTAAAATGGACACTTTGGGTTTTGGGAGTTGTGAAGGTGAGGGTAAAGGTGTTTGGTTTTGGTTGATAGGATGAGGGGTTCAAGGGTATGTCCATAAAATGGAGACTTTAGGTTTTCCCTTATCCTTATGTTGGGCCTAAGATTAGGTAACCATATTAATAATGTGTATGGGGGGGATTTGTTAGGTTTGATGATTGCTTTGGTTCCTCTTCCTCACTATTGGGTGAGAGTAGGGGAGTAGGTAAATGTTGGATAGGTTGAGTTGATGGTTAGATTGGTAATGAGGGTAAGAGAGGATCTTATAATAATAGATCATCCTCATCATATAGGATTTTAAATAGTGCTTGGAGATCTTTACCATTCTTCATGTCATGTCTTGATGTCCCATGGTATGCATAGATCAAGTTATCATTGAACTAAGAGGGTTTGGTATTGGAAGGCTATAATGGTTTGATAGGTGGTAAGAAAATGGAATAAGTTTAAAACAACATTTATAAGATGGTTGAATAAGATTAATTCAATGGTGTTAGAGGTGATGGGTTTATAGTTTTAGGGATGGGATCCTTCTTAGAACCAATTTTCTCTTTAGAAGTTATAGGTGGTGGAATGTTTAGGATTGCTTAGTTATGGTTGGTTTCAGGGTAAATGATTTAAGAGTGAAATTTTTAGATGATGAGGGGTTGGATATAGGTGGGAAAGCAGAGTTAGATAGGTTAGCTAAGAATGATGTAGAACTAGATGGTTTGATCGGTGTAGGCTTAGGTAGAGAAAAGGGGGATGGTTTAGTAGAAGAAGAATAGGTAGTTATGATGGTAGAAAGATAGTCTTAAGATTGAAGGTAGGTGGGCAAGAGGTGATATGGGTCTAGTTTAAGGTAGAAGTTTGAGTAACTCTACCTTCTTAATTGGTTTAGCTGGGGTTTTCTTTGGTGGACTAGATGGGGTTAAGTCCAACTTCAAAGAAGGGTGTGTATGGCTAGGTGTGGGAAGAATTCCTAGATTCTTGATAGGTTTGGTAAGAGAGGCATAAGGTGATTTAGCAATGTTAAATGGAGGTGTTTGGGATGGTTTACTTATTATTCTATAAGAATAGGTATACAATGAAGAGGTAATAATGGGTTTCAGGGTGTATTCAAGTGAGGTTGAAGATTTAGGTTTATTTTGGAAAGGGAGCCCAAGATGATGCTAAAAGGTGGCTCTATCAAAGTTGGGTTGAGAAGTGAACTCTATAATTTGGACTAGTCTAGAAGAGGTCTTGTAGATGGTTTTGGTTCCTTGGTCATTGGTTTCAAAAATTAAGCCCTTAGGTAGAGGAGAGGGAATGGGTCCTTCATATTTATTTTTGATGAAAGGTTCCAAAATTGGTAGCTAGGTGGATGAGGTAATATCTTCTTTTGGGATGGTCTCCAAAGGGAGAATGGATGGTTATAAGATAGGGGAGATAGGTTTGGTATCCTCCAATGAAGATATGGACATGGTTACTTCCTTTGTTTGGGTGTCTAAAGGAATAGAAGGTAGTTTTACCACATCAATGGGTGGATTGGAAGAAGAAGAAATGATTAAAGCAAAGGTTCTATCCTTTGGTATTTCTATTAAAGGAGAGGTAAATAAAGCTAGGGCCTCATCAAGTAAAGAGAGAGGGGTGGTTTATTCTATCATTTGGGTATCCAAAGGAATAAGAGGTGAGTTCACCACTTCCATAAGTGAAATAGAGGAAGAGGTATTTGAGGTAATGGTCTTCTCAATAGTGGGATTACTAATAATAATGTTTATTGTATGTGCCTCATGAGAGTGAGATTATTTTGGCTTGTTGTCATGGTGATGAGTAGAAGGAGCATGATTGGGAGAAAGTTTGTAGAAGATGTTGATGGATTAATTAGGAGGTCAATTGGGATTATCAAATGCAAGTTCTCTGCTATCAATTAAGATTTAGACAAGAATTTTAAAGGTATTGCATCTACTAATGTCATGTCATATAACTCAATAAAAGGCACAATGGTCATTCTCATTATACCAACCAGGCATGGTGATAGAAGAATAAATTTTTTGGGGTGGTTTGATAGGTGTAAGTTGGATGAGGTTATATTTGAACATTTTTTCCAAAATTAAAGCATAAGATTCCCCTATGGGAGTTCATTATTTTGGAAGAGCTCAGTTTTGGTTTTGGCTTTGTAGGTAGGAAGGGTTGGAAGAATTGGTTTGATGGGGTTGGTTTATAGTTGGTAGTGGAGTAGTTCTTAGGATGACTAAGTTTATGGATAATTTTGTTTTGGTATTAGTATGGTTGGGTTGGTTAGTGGTTTTAGTTGAGGAAGGGTCATTGGATTTAAAGATAGAATTATTGTTCTATAGTTTTAATTTCCCTTCATCAATGGCTTGGTTTTCAAGTTTACATGCCTTGGTGAATGCCTTATCAAAAGTTCTGAAAGTTTGAATTTGAAGAGTGGGAGAAATATGTTTGGCACAACCCTGAGAGAAGAGTTTAATCAACTCAAGTTGGGGTAAGGGGAAATAAAGTCAGTTGATGAGACCTCTCCATTTAGCTAAGAAATTGGAAATTGATTTTTCATAAAATTAAGTAATAGATAAAGGTCAGTAATAGAAACCTTTTTAGATATATTTACTAAGAAATGCTCTAAAAATATTTGGCCCAATTTGGAGAAGGAAAATATGGAGTTCTTGGTGAGATCACTATACCAATAAAGGGTTGGTCTCGATAAAGATATGCGGAAGGTATGAATGAGGAGAGGATCATCATATGTGATCAAAGAAAAAGAATGATGAAATGCTCTCAAATATTGTTGGGGGTCATCCTTGCCTTGAAATTTGGAAAACTTGGATAACTCCCATTGAGGAGGATAAGAATGGATAGGAATGGATGGATGGGTTCATTATAGATTTGATCATAGGATAAAAGGTTATGAGATCTAGAGATAGATGACTCCATTTTGGTCATTTTGTCCATTAACATCTTGACCAAATCTATTTGAGGTTGGGAAGCTGCATAATTAGGTGGTAAGATTTATAAAGACTGGGTGACATTAATGTATGGATAAGTGATAGAGGGTGTTGAAGAAGTCACATATTGGTAAGTGGTCATAGGAGGTTGGGATGGTGACACATAAGGGTTTATTGCAAAAATGGTTGTGTACAAGGTGTTGTGTATCCTTGTGGGTTAGAAACATATGGGTAAGGTGTCATGTTACTTTTCGGGGGGATGATATGGGTTAGTTTATAGGTATGTTTAGGTTGGTGGATAGTGGTATGGATGCACATTTGGTTAGAGGTATGAATGTACTAGTTGGTTTTTGGTGGGTGGTAACTCTAGTGTTAATAGGTGGAAGTGTTTGAGGTAAGGAAAGCACCAAACTATGAAGTGGGGTAAAAATTGGTGGGCTAGCTAAACTAAGGGGAATGATAAAATTAGAGGTAGAAAATACCCCCACAATAAAAGGAGTATAGGTAAAAAGAGGTAAATTTGATCTGATATTAGAGGTATTGGTTGGGGTAGTAGGCATTTGGTTAATGGTTAGGATGTTGGATGGAGTTTGGGGAGTGGTAGTAGGTGGGATATTGGAAGAAGAAGAGGATTGGGTGAGTATAGGTTAGGTTGAGGTGGCACCCAATAGAGGATGGGTTGGCATACCATAGGGAGGATCCATAGGAGGAACTGACGCAAAAGGGGTATGGTTAGATAAGGTGTTTAGGTAACTCTAAAGAGTTGTAGAGTTGTTATCAAGGAAGGAAGAAAAAATTGCATCATCCTTAATAACAATTAGAGGCCTAGTAGGAGGGGGATAAAAATGAGGGGAACCTTAAACATTAGAAGTATCCTCCATAGAGGAAGAAGAAAGTGGTTGTTAGTTGGTTTGATTCCTAAAAAAAACTCACAACTCAAACACAGAAAAAGAAAAACAAAAAGATCTCAAGGAAATCAAACATCCACTAAAGTGCATTTAACATCCTAGGGTTATTTTTAAATTACTTTTGGCTTATGCCTTAGAAAGTGTGGAGAGTAAATTTGGTTTATAGATCAGGTACTAAAAAGGAAATATAAGGTTGGTTTTATTTTGTGTTTAGGTGCTCAAGAGAGAAAATCTATATTGATCTTTGGTACATAGCTTGATATTGGGGCCTACCCCCTCACTTCACACACTACAATGATAAGAGTGTTGGGTGCTTAGCCAAGATATACTAAATTTTAGAGTTTATACTCAACTAGAGATTTGAGTTGGTTCTCCCCTTGGTAATGATCTCTAAGTAGGATTTTTGAAAAAGGGTAAGGTTTACCACTAGGTGATGAAATCCTAGTCGATACTTGTTTCATGTTTGTTTTAATGTGTTGATTGTTTTTGTGGTTTGGAAAAAGTGTGTGATACAAGTGTGAAAGCTATAGTTAATTACTTTGTTTTTAAGTTACTATATGAACTAAAACAAGTAATCAATTAATGTATGCAAAAGGTTTATTTTAAGCCCAAAATAAATTTTAGATTTCATTAGATGAGCACAAAATAAAGGAAGAAAAAGAGATGCTAAGTCCCACCAGGCATGCCAAAATATTTCTCTTAATTTATGATCATTTATTAATTTGAAATCAAGTAACTAGTAAAAGGGTTGTGTAAAGGAATACTTGATAAAAGTCCACACGTGATCAAGACAATGATGAGAACTCCTCTTTGGCTTGGAAGGAATAACTTGGAGATAAAAAAGACACTAGAAAAGAGGTTGGTATCTAGATAATTGAGTGGGTTACCTAGCATGAGCTAGATCCAAGAAGTGTATGTTTGTTAGGAGGTTGTCAATCCATTATTTATAACAATTAAGTTAATGTAGATGAAAATAAAGAATACTTAAATTTAACAACAAGAAATTAAATATATGCAATAAGAAAGTAAAATTCTTATTCAAAGAAAATGACAAAAATAGAAAAATGAGGTCAATACCTATGCTAAAATAAATAGGATTAGCTTCAAAAAATTAGGGAAGGCTCTATGAATAGGTAGGAACATAGAAACTATCATTTAGTTGGGGTTAAGGGGCTGAAAATAACTTGATGTTATTTTCTACCATAGTGGCCATCAATAATTAGGTCAACCATCGACAGTTAGGTTGACCATCGATGGTTGGGTAACTATCGATGGTTGAGGTGACCATTGGTGGTTGGGCTAACCATTGACAATTGCCTGTGTATTTTTGGAAATGATCAAAAGGGAATTATAGATTAGATAAATGGTTAGGTGTGGATTTGAATATGGGTCTGTTTAGAGATGGGAAGCTAGGAGATAAGTCTTATCACATTAGGAGAGTTAGAGATAAATTAAAACAAAGAAATAAGTACAAAGGTACCTACAACTTTCTAGATTATAATGGTGGAAGGATACAATGATTTGGCTAGAGTGATAGTAATTTATCCTTAAGAGAAATTTAGACAAAGATTTAGATCTCCATTTTTGCTACCTGATTACTGAAGTAAGGCTAGATACATGTGTGTAAGAAGATTTAATAACTTAGACATGGATCCATTTCACCTCCTACTCTTCTCATTTTATAAGATGAAGTTGTTAATTGATTAGGAGGAAGTTATTAATTAGATAGGTAGATAAAGTTGTTATTTACAATGATTTGTAATTGTTTTAAAGTAGGTTGATATTTAAGAGGAAGTTTTTCATCTCCTATATAGTTATTAATGTTTTAAAGTAGGTTGAAGACTTGACCATCGATAGTCATGCTAACCATTGACAGTTACGTTGACCATCAATAATTGAGTGCCTAGAGGAAAATGGGTGAAGATAAGTTAAAAAGGGGTGGGTTAAAGGTTTAGGTTAGTAAGCTATAAAATACATGATCTTAGTTATCTAAGTAGTTAAAAAGTCTTAGGATTAGATAGGGATCCAAAGCATTTCAACATCTAAAACTATTGTGTGTAGTTTTTGAGTATCTACACACACACACACACACACACACACACACACACACACACACACACACACACACACACACACACACACACACACACACACACACACACACACTTGAATATTGAATTATAGGGCTTTAGTGGGAAACTTTATATGTGACATTTAAAATTTGAAGATGCTTACATAGACGAACTTAAAGTTTTGGTTTTGATTGGATTTATGTTACTTTAGATTCAAATGAATTTGTACATTCATGTCAAAATCATAATTTTACACTTTTGACTATGTTATGAAATCTTGTATCATGCATACTTGTTCATTTATGGTTTTGCAAATAATAGGTTTTAGTCATATCATGTAACCTAGGTACAGGTAGGTAAATGAGTAACTATATATTTGGCACTTGGGATTATGCATAGAAATATACCCAAATATGTTAAATTTTTCATGGTAGACTTAAATTTTTAATTATGTTCATTATATATATGAACTATGCATATATTTAGAAAAGACTAAGTATTATTGCTTATTTGGATTTGTCTTGAACTGTGTAAGAGTTTTGTATACTTAATAGAATGACTGGGTATGCATGTTTAAATGTATATTTTACATAGATT
The DNA here is from genome assembly GCA_037957365.1 of Torreya grandis. Lineage (NCBI taxonomy): Eukaryota > Viridiplantae > Streptophyta > Pinopsida > Cupressales > Taxaceae > Torreya > Torreya grandis. The sequence continues at coordinate 448,927 of JARHVA010002740.1, forward strand.
TATATGATCTAGGATGTGTTATTTTATTAAAATACCTAGATGGCACCTATTTAGCTATGTGTTTGTATTTGATCATATGCATTTATTTTAAACATCAATCTTAAATAAATTGAAATGGGATATTTGATTAAATGAATGGTTTGAATGGTTATCAGTATATAATATGGTAATAATATTAAATAATATATATTTTATGTAAAAACATAAATATGGGGATTTATCTAGTTAATAAAAGGGAATATGGGGCTATTTTATCGACTGGATATATATATTATGTATACAAAATAATCTAAGTCATGAACAGTGGATGTCTTATTAAAATATACCATATACAATAAAGTATTTGTATTGAATTAAAAATGAAATGGAGAATATATGTAGATGTGTGTATGTGTGTGTGTGTGTGTGTGTGTGTACACACACACACACACAATAGAATATTTTTATTTTATTAAAAATGAAATGGAGAATATACATATACACATTTCATTTTTAATACAATACAAGTAATCTCTCTCTCTCTCTCTCTCTCTCTCTCTCTCTACACACACACACACACACACACACAGAGTATAATCAAATTATATATGTATCTTTGTAATATATAGTTTTGTACTTGAAAAAATTATTACCATATGATGTGTAATTTGGTGCTTGTTATATATGTTTATTTTATTTTATATAAAAATTATTAAAATAATTTATTTATGAGTCTAAATATAGAGCATAATAATATGTTTTGGAATGGACTTTGTTTTATATGTGGAATATGAACAAATATTTAGGCCAATGTTATAATGATTATTTCAAAGATGAAGTATAATTATAAGTTACTTGTAATATGTGTAACTAACAACATAGATATAATAATTACCTAGATAGTATGTTATATTAAGGACTATTTTGATTTTGTTTATTATTATGTAATAAAATAGATGATATTAGATTCATTGCATTTCATTTAATGGAATAAATGAATGTATTCAATATTTCTTTACTTGGCATAATTTTTATTAGCTAAAGGGAAATATTTTGAATCAATCTATTGGTTTTATATTATTATATGTTTTTATCGAATCTCACATTCATGACCCTTAATAAGTAGTCAATGGATTCCAATGGCTTAATTATCACCATCAATGTAAGATGAGGTGTAATCTAATTGAGTGGTGTGTATGAACTTGATTAATCCTAGAGATCATTAATTATTAAAAACTTTGGCCAAAGTAATGTTTTAATTAAACATTATCATTTCATATATTTATATAGTTTTAATATTTGTGAGATATCATATTAGAATGGATTTATTTATGGTAAACAATATGTATTAGATATATCCAACACACAAGTTATAGTTTGTTACTCTGAATACATGCATCATCAGTATCTACCCATCCATGAAAGGAGGGCCATCCCCTTGTTTAAGAGATAGTGTGTGGGATCTATGGTTCAGGGTTGGTGTGTATAATCACTCGAATGATGTTATCCCTCCCAATTGGATTACTCTACTATGGACTAAACTTGAGATTACATATTTATATTGAGTCATGGAGACTCTACTCCTTGGAGTATTGTATCATGTTTTAATATTAGAGATATTATTGTGTTGTTGAAAACTGTTACATTTATACACTATACTTCAACAATAATGTTTGTAATGTTGTATCAATTGTGGCTAAAATTTTACTATTTCATTTATGATTAGATGCAACATTTATTTGTTATTTGGTATTATTCATGAATGTTATATCTATTAATGGTGATTTTTAGCTAAGTGGATTAGCTATAAACTTGATGGTTAACTAAATTAATGTAGTCAGTTAAATATCAATAATTATATTTATCATGGTGGAATTTATATAATGAATATGTGTAATTAAAAAAACTACTATATTATATTAAAACACATTAGAGTTGTTACATTGTGGTATCAAAGCTGATACTCAAACTCTAGGACTTAATGTGTTTACTAATGAAAACTTATTCTCCTGATAAGTAATAAAAATAATGGTGCAAGATAGACTAGGAGGTGAGATTAATTTAAACACAAAACCCCCTTTTAATCCAAATTATTATATTGTTGAGAATGCTAAAAATTTAGATGAAATCCTTGTGACCATAAAAGAGACTAGGGACCTAATCGTGGACCTAAAACATGAAGTATATGGACATGAAGAGGAGAATACTCAAGAGGAACCTGAAAAGCATCCTAATGATTAGGAACACCTTCAAAAGTAGAGGCATGAATAGGTGCCAAAGGATGTAATAGCTTTAGTAGTTTTATCTTTATCACATGACATGAAAAATTTAAATCCACCCATGTTCGATGGAACTATTTTAGCAGATGGACCTAAAGCATGGATAATATAAATAGAGAAGTATTTTAAAACTTATAATTATTTTTTAGTCATAAAAATGATGTGGGGAGCTTATCATATTTTTGGTGAAGCAACAACTTGGTGAGAAAATAAGTAGCTTGAGATGAATCTCAACTCAACCACCACCACATGGGAATAGTTTGTGACAATGTTTAGGTCACAATGGATTCCACAACTATACTTCAATCAAAATCTTATGGATTTTTAAAATATTAAATAAGGGAATTTATTAGTGAATGAATACTAAGATCAATTCACCATGCTACTTAGGTATGTACCTCAATATCAAGTAGATGAGAAGTTCAAAATCAAGAAATCCATCATGAGACTAAAACCCCAAATTGGTTTTGAAGTAGATGTGTATGGTTCATCTACCATGGATAAGGTGTTTGAGAAGGCAGTCAAGAAAGAACAAAAAATAAAATCTCTTGCCCAAGTTAGAGACAAGTTAAAAAATAAGTTTGGAAGTACCAAACCAAATTTCAAGAAAATGAATTGGAAGGAAAGGAGTAGAGACTTCAAGGGTCAGTTCAAGAGTTAGAACACCAATTTAAATAGTAGTTTAGGGAACAAGAAACCTAGTAATGGTTTTAAGGGTGGTTACAAGAGAAACCAATATTCTGAGAAGAAAGGACTAGTTGGAGGTTGTTTCATATGTGGAGCTGACCATTTTGATAAAGAATGTCCTAAAGAAAAATGGAAAATTAAGGTTTTGCTTCTCAAAAAGGTACATTTTAGTAGTGAATTCATGCAACTATTGATAATTGATAGGCTAAGTATCAAGCTTCACCCATATAACTATTAGGTATTTTGTTTAATCATCTAGTTTCTATTTTGATTGACATAGGAACTACAAAATGATTCATTTCTCCTATAATACTTATTAAATTGTCTAAAAAAGTTAGAGTAATGGCAAATGCATGGTTGGTATAGTATGGGAATGAGTCAAAGGTTAAAGTTGATAAATGTTTAGTCAAAGTGGAGATTATATTTCCTGAGTTCACTATAATAGTAGATATTTTTGTAACACTATTGGGATCATACGATGTGATCCTAGGAGTCAATTGCCTTGAGAACCATAAATCCAAGGTTGATTATTTTATAAATAAGGTTGTGTGTTAAGATTATTTCAAAAAATAGACATAACTTGAGGGTGAAAAAAGGGAGTTGAAGCTAAGGCAAATTTCTATAATTCAACTCAAGAAATCTCAAAGGAAGGGATACTAGACATTTATTGTTAAGATAAATGAGAAGGGAGAATCTATGTAACCATTTATCAAAGATGATCCTTTTTTGATAAACTTCCATGATGTATTTATATAATAATTACTAAGATTTAAACCTAAGTATGAGTTTGATTTCTCAATTGATATCATAACTAGAATAGAATTACAGTCTAAGGCACTGTATAGAATGATAACCATTGAATTGGTTGAGTTAAAGGAACAAATTTGGGAGTTTTTATTGGAAGGATTGATTTAACCAAGTGTTTCACCATGGAGTGCACTAGTTTTCTTCATCAAGAAGAAGGATAGCTCACTTTGCCTATGTATAGATTATAGGATGTTAAATAAAACAAGAATCAAGAATATATATTTATTTCCACATATTGATGATATATTTAATCAAATATGAGGGGAAATATTATTTTATAACATTGATATTAGATTAGGTTATCACCAATTGAGGATCCATGAATAGGATATTCCAATAACAACATTCAGAACTTGATATGAGCACTACGAGTTTAAAGTGTTATCATTTGGATTGACAAATACTCTAGAAGCATTTATGAATCTTATGAATAGTGTGTCCAAAGATTACTTAGATCATTTTTTTTTGGTTTTTCTATATGGCATCCTCATTTATTACAAGGATGAGTAAGATCACTTTCATCATTTGGAAATAGTTTTACAGCATTTTCAAAGACATAGATTATATAAAAAAATTGTTTAAATGTGAATTTTTCCAAAATAAAGTTTAGCATTTCAGAAATGTTATCTCTATGAATGGTATTTCAGTGGATGAAACAAATATAAGATCCATAATAGAGTGGTTAACACTAAATAATGTGCATGAGGTAAGAAGTTTCATGGGATTAGTGGGCTATTATAGGAAATTCATTCTAAATTTATCTAAGATAGCTAATTTGATTACATCTCTTTAGTACAAGAATCAAAGTTTCATTTGGTTAGATAAGTGTGAGGTAGCCTTTTAGGAACTGAAAAGGAGGCTTACTTCAACACTAGTGCTAAGAGTTACTAATCCTAATGGTTAATTATCAGTGATCATCAATGCATCTATGGATGCACTTGAAGGGGTTCTTATATAGGATTATGATTTTTAATCACCCATTGAATTCAAGTTAAAAATCATTTTTCAAAAATCACGGAGTTTTATTGTGGACTACATGGTGGTGGACTATAGAGTTAGTTGAGATATTTTTACATACAATTATTTTCAATCAATTGGGTCTATTGTTAATGGATGAGAAGCTGGTGGATAGTAATTTAATGGAGAAGGATAAAAATAAAACAGTGGGGGTTGTGATGATGGATGACACATGACATAAAGTGGATAACAAATAGAAGAGAAGAAATAAAAAATTGAGTGAAATAAGAAGGATAATATTTGGCTTTATTGGAATAATTATCAGGTCAATTTCGTATTTAAAATTCTTGTATAATGTGGTAGGTATTTTGAATGGAAATGGTTACTAGGTTTCTTTGTTTGAAATGTTATGGTAAATTTTATAAGGGTTTTATGTAGGGTACTATGGAAGGCTTGGCCTCCAAACAACCCTGCATCCAACCCAGTGTAACCTCAGAGAATTAGGGTAGGGATATAGGAATTGCCATGGTTGTTTGGCTTTATAAAATATGTATTTTAAGTTCTTATTCCATTTCAAAAATATATATGATACAATGAGAATGAATATTTATAGGTGGGTATCTATGATTTGGCTCAAACTGGTTATTTTTAAACTAGTAATGGTATATAATCACTAAAGTATTTTATAATATAGACAATATTTGGATAGTGTGAGGGCTCAACTATGTGTAAACCTAACTATATTTGGGCATAGAGGTATGGGTTATTGATATTAAAATGGACTATGAATACACATACACACACACTCAATTCAATTTGATGATGTATATATACACACATCTTGAGTTATGTATGTATGTATCTTGAATTATAGGGCTTTAGTGGGAAACTGTATGCGTTACATTTAAAATCTAAAGATGCTTGTGTAGATGAACTTGAAGTTCTGGTTTTAATTGGATTTATGTTACTTTAGATTCAGAGGTATTTATACATTTAGGTCAAAATCATAGTTTTATACTTTCAACAATGTTATAAAATCCTATATCATGCATTCTTGTTCATTTATGGTTTTGGGAATAGTCAATTTTAGTCATATCATATAACTCAGATATGGGAAGGTAAATGAGTGATTATAGATTTTACAATTGGATTTATGCATAATAATATATCTAAATATGTTAAAGTTTTCATAGCAAAGTTAATTTTTTAATTATTTTCATTATATATATGAGCTACACATATATTTAGATATGATTGAGTGTTATTACTTGTTTAGATTTGTCTTGAATTATGTAAGATTTTTGTACAATCAATAGAAGGACTGGGTATATGGGTTTAAATGTATATTTTACATAGATTTGTATGGTTTAGGTTGTGTTGTTATATTAGAAGAACCATATGGGGCCTAGTTAGTTGTGTGTTTGTATTTGATTATATTCATTTAATTTAAACATCAATCTTAAATTGATTGAACTAAGATATTTGAGTCGATGAATAGTATGATGGTTATCAATATGCAATGTGAGAATCATATGAAATTTTGTATGTATTATGTAAACAAATACATATTTAAATTTATCTGGGTTATAAAAGGGGCTATGGGGCTATTTAATTGACTGGATGTATATACTACATATATGGAATACTCTAAGTCATGGATAGTGGATGTCTTCTTAGAATATATTATATATAATAAAGTACTTGTATTGTATTAAAAATGAATTGGAGAGTTTTAACACACACACACACACACACACACACATGGTATAAATACATGACTATGGACTTTATAATAAATTTGATTTGATTATACCATATATGTATATATGTATGCACTCAGTAGTTTTGTGCCTGAAAACATTATTACCATATGGTGTGTAATTGGATACTTTTTATATATTTTAATGTTATATATAAATCATTAAAATAATGTATTTATGAGTTTAAATACAAAGTATAATAATATGTTTTGGACTATATTTTGTTTAATACGTGGAATATGAACAAATATTTATGCCATTGTTATAATGAGTATTTCAAGAATGAAATATAATTATAAGTTACTTGTAATATGTGTAACTAATAACTTGGATATGATAATTACGCAGATCGTATGTTATATTAAGGATTATTTTGATTCTATTTATTATTTGTAATAAACTAGATGATATTGGAATTAATTCTTTTCATTTGATGGATTAAATGAATTTATTTTATATGTATGTATTTAGTATAATTTCTATTAACTAAAAGGAAATATTTTGAAGGAATCTATTTGTTTCTATATTATTATTATATGTTTTTATTAAATCTCAATTTTATGACCCTAAATAAGTAGTGGATGGATTCCACTAGCTTAATTAGAACCATCAATGCAAGATGAGGTGTAATCTAATTGAGTGGTGTATATGAAATTGATTGATCCTAGAGATCATTAATTATTGAAAAATTTGGCCAAAATAATATTTTAATTAAACGTTGTCACTTCATATGTTTATATAATTTTCATATTCATGAGATATCATACTAGAATAGATTTATTTATGGTACACATTATGTATTAGATATATTCAACACAAAACTTTTATTTTGTTACTCTGGAATCATATACCATCATTATCTACCCATTTGTGAAGGGAGGGCCATCCCCTTATTTAGGAGATAATGTGGGGGATCTATGGTTGGTGTGAAAATGTTATTGGATTATATTCTCCTCCCAATTGGACTATTATACTAGGGACTACACTGGAGATTATAAATTAATACTTGAGTCATGGAGACTCATGTTGTGGAGACTCTACTCTGTGGATCTTTGTATCATGTTTTAATATTTTAGATATTATTATGTATTGTTGACAAACTACAAAATTTATACATTAATATTTTATAGAAATGATTGTAATGTTGTATCAGTCATGACTAAAATTTTATTATTTCATTTATGATTAGATGTAGTATTGATTGGTTATTCATTACTATACATGATTGTTATATATGTTCATGGTGATCCTTAGTTATGTAGATTAGGTATAAAACTAAAGGTTAACTAAATTAGTGTAGATAGTTAAAGATCACTAATTATATTTTTCATGGTGAAATATGTCTGATGAATATGTGTAATTAAAAAAATCTTACTATATTACGATAAAATCCCATGAGGTCATTATGCATTGTTTGTAGTTTATATTATTATTATGATTTTAAATATCATCTAGTTTAAGCACATACTCTATAAATAAATACTATGTATACATATATTTGTTTTGATTATGTTTATTATTTGTAATAAACTAGATGATATTCATATGTACATATATATACAAGTAATATAAGTTACTAATGAGTATACATGTCTATACTCATATGTAACTAATGATTATATTATTAATTATAATTATAATCTAAATATATATTATATATAATTATAAAACATTCTCAGAAATCAAAACAAGTCAAATAGACTATATTATGTATATTCATAGTAAATATAATTAACATACATATATACCTATATGTAACTAATGAGTATATTATTAATTATAATTATAACCTAAATATATATTATATATAATTATAAAACATTCTCAAAAATCAAAACAAGTCCAGTAAACTATATATATGAATATAAATGGGGGATCTCTATACTTTGTGGATATCTTAGTTCAATCAAATATTTATTATATTACTGGGTAAATAAATGAAATATATACTATATATGTTACTAATTTATGGTACACATTATTAATTATTATATATGTATATTATAATTATAATTAATATAATACATATATTATAATTATTATAATTATGTAATTATTAAAGTACTTGTCTTCTTAGAATATATTAGTTTTAGAATCTAATGAGTATGAGTATACATACATGTGTGTGTGTGTGTGTTTGTGTGTCTATATATATATATACATATATATATATATATATGTATATGTATATGTAAATATGTGAAGGAATATATTAAAGGATATATAGACTCATCCTATATATATATTACTTGTAATATAAGTTACTTGTAATATATAATATTAATATAGAATATAATGTATTTAAACAAAATAAGTTACAATTATAATTAATATATATTTAGGTTATATTTCATATATATACTCTGTAATTATACTAATTGCCAAAACCAATCTGATTGCTAAAACCAATTAGGTTATTTTATAATATATTTATACTGGGTATATATGCATACATATATACCCAGTAAAAAAATATATATTTAGGTTATAATTATAATTAATAATATACCCAGGATATATGCATACATATATATATATACCCAATATATTATACATGTGCTCAAATTTACTATAATTAACAAAAATATATAAATTAAAATATATACATACATATATACATTAATTATAATTCTAAATACACTAGACTACCCATATATAATTAGTGTTAATTATAATTTACATGTATAATATATAATATAATGTATTTATAGAGCATTGAGAAAGTTCAGATAAGGTATACATTAGCTAAATTTGATTTGATTATACCATATACTTTATTAGCTAAAAGGAAATATTTTGAAGGAATGTATATAATATATTGGTTATAAAGATAGATATATGGAATACATATATACATATACATACATCCACTATTTGTATATCAATTATATAATGTATATAGGCCATTGTTATAATGAGTTTACTATATTATATATTAATAATTATTAACACTAATTATATATGGGTAGTCCAATGTATTTAGAATTATAATTAATGTATATATGTATATATATATTTTAATTTATATATTTATGTTAATTATAGAAAATTTGAGCACATGTATTATATATATATGTATATATGGATGTATGTATGTATGTATGTGTGTATGTATGTGTGTATGTATGTATGTATATAATGTATATATAGGCCATTGTTATAATGATTATTTCAAGAATGAAATATAATTATAAGTTTTAGATTATGGTAAAAATAGGTTTTGAAGGGACCCTAAAACCTTGATACAAGGAAAGAAAGATGAAGCATATACGACCACAGGCAAAACCTAAAAACTACTACAGAGAAGTAACAAGAACAAGTTTTATATGAACCCGAAACCACCTGAAAGACCACAAGTCAAAACCCAAGTTTTACATAGACCTGGCTACACCATAGACAAAAGATTACAAAAAACCAGGAAACAAGACCAGATAACACAACCAACTAGAAGAACCAGACTATTCTTCCAGTTCCAAAATCATTTTCACTACTTCTTTACCTTTCATAGCAGTATCCTGAATGGCAGTAGCCACCGACATGGCTCCCTCTTGCATAGCTTTCTTTCTTGAGCTCTGTCTCATCCTTTTGCTAGGCCCCTCCAAGGATTTGATCTCCTCATTAGCTCTTTTTCCAATATTAACAGATGCAACACATATGTTAGATGTAACTTCCTCCATTTTCATTCTACTCTCCTTGATGAGTTCCCTTAGGTTATTCTCATAGTCTTTGAGCTTGATGGGGATGTCTCTCATATGTTTTTCCATGTTATTGATTTTGTTCCAAACTGCCTTCTGGTTGTCTTCCATAATTTCCATTTTCCTTTTGAGATCCATTATCTCCTTAAACATCCATGAATCGAGTTGGAGGATAGCCTCTGCTTTGCAATTAACCCATCTCATAGGTGTGTGCCTTCCATCATTTTGCCTTTTATCACTCCATTCTTCTATATTCTTATTAGGACTGTTCCCGCCTTCTTCAAAGTGATCCTCTCTTCCCCTTTGATTATGTTCCTTCATTTCAGCTTGAACTTCTAGGTCCATTTCTTGGTTGTTGGCCTAAACTGTCTTTTCCCTCTCATTTATCAAAATAGGGTCCTCAACAGGGTCATCCAGGACTTTATCATCTTCAAACACTTACTAGTTTTCCTCAGAGTCATCTTCACTATTTTCAGACTCCTCCTCTATGTTGACTCCTTCTTTCTCATTCTTCTCTTGAACTTTTTCTTCCTCATTGGAACTTGTATTCCTGCTTTTTGTTCCTCCCTCTTCCTCCAAGCTTTCCTCCCCAGACTTATCAGTTCTCTCCCACTCTATGTCCTCATCAACATTCTGGTTCTTGACACTAGGGGGCTTGGTTTTAATTTTATCTTTCCCTATAATAGTTTCACTCTTGTTACTCTATGAATCCTTGTTTTTCCCCAGATAAGGATTCTTAACCATGGCCTTATTCTTGTAATAGCCTTTGATTATCATAATTAATCCTTCATGCAAAATAGGATGCATTTCCTTCTTCCTATGAGCAAATAAACTTTGGATCAAAGAGAAACACAGATAAAAGGGAAAGGAAATTCTTACTTTGTGCCTGAAATGATTTAGGAATACAAAG
>JARHVA010002740.1:465000-507500 GCA_037957365.1 Torreya grandis
TATTTTGTTACTCTGGATTCATATACCATCATTACCTACCCATTTGTGAATGGAAGGCTATCCCATTATTTAGGAGATAATGTGGGGGATCTATGGTTGGTGTGAAATGTTATTGGATGATATTCTCCCTCTCAGTTGTAGTATTATACTAGGGACTACACTGGAGATTATAAATTAATACTTGAGTCATGGAGAATCATGTTGTGGAGACTCTACTCTGTGGATCTTTGTATCATGTTTTAATATTTTAGATATTATTATGTATTATTGAAAACTACAAAATTTATACATTAATATTTTATAGCAATGATTGTAATGTTGTATCAGTCATGACTAAAATTTTATTATTTCATTTATGATTAGATGTAGTATTGATTGGTTATTCATTATTATTCATGATTGTTATATATGTTCATGGTGATCCTTAGTTACGTAGATTAGGTATAAAACTAAAGGTTAACTAAATTAGTGTAGATAGTTAAAGATCACTAATTGATTGAACTAAGATATTTGATTGAACAAAGATATTTGATTTGATGAATAGAATGATGGTTATCAATATGCAATGTGAGAATCATATGAAATTTTGTGTGTATTATGTAAACAAATACATATTTAAATGTATCTAGTTTATAAAAGGGGCTATGGGGCTATTTTATTGACTGGATGTGAATACTACATATATGGAATACTCTAAGTCATGGATAGTGGATGTCTTCTTAGAATATATTATATGCAATAAATTAATTGTATTGTATTAAAAATGAATTGGAGAGTTTTAATACACACACACACACACACACACACACACACACACACACACACACATGGTATAAATACATGACTATGGACTTTATCATAAATTTGATTTGATTATACGATATATGTATATATGTATGTACTTAATAGTTTTGTAGCTGAAAACATTATTACCATATGGTGTGTAATTGGATACTTGTTATATATGTTAATGTTATATATAAATCATTAAAATAATGTATTTATGAGTTTAAATACAAAGTATAATAATATGTTTTGGACTATATTTTGTTTAATATGTGGAGTATGAACAAATATTTAGGTCATTGTTATAATGAGTATTTCAAGAATGAAATATAATTATAAGTTACTTGTAATATGTGTAACTAATAACTTGGATATAATAATTACCCAGATGGTATGTTATATTAAGGATTGGTTTGATTTTATTTATTATTTGTAATAAACTAGATGATATTGGAATTAATTCTTTTCATTTGATGGATTAAATGAATTTGTTTTAAATATATGTATTTAGTATAATTTGTATTAGCTAAAAGGAAATATTTTGAAGGAATCTATTTGTTTCTATATTATAATTATATGTTTTTATTTAGTTTAAAATTCATGACCCTAAATAAGTAGTGGATGGATTCCACTAGCTTAATTAGAACCATCAATGCAAGATGAGGTGTAATCTAATTGAGTGGTGTCTATGAAATTGACTGATCCTAGAGATCATTAATTATTACAAAATTTGGCCAAAATAATATTTTAATTAAATGTTGTCATTTCATATGTTGATATAATTTTCATATTTATTAGATATCATAATAGAATAGATTTATTTATGGTACACATTATGTATTAGATATATTCCACACAAAATTTCAATTTTGTTACTCTGGATTCATATACCATCATTATCTACCCATTTGTGAATGGAGGGCCATCCCCTTATTTAGGAGATAATGTGGGGGATCTATGGTTGGTGTGAAAATGTTATTGGATGATATTCTCCCTCCCAGTTGGAGTATTATATAAGGGACTACACTGGAGATTATAAATTAATACTTGAGTCATGGAGACTCATGTTGTGGAGACTCTACTCTGTGGATCTTTGTATCATGTTTTAATATTTTAGATATTATTATGTATTGCTGAAAACTACAAAATTTATACATTAATATTTTATAGCAATGATTGTAATGTTGTATCAGTCATGACTAAAATTTTATTATTTCATTTACGATTACATGTAGTATTGATTGGTTATTCATTATTATTCATGATTGTTGTATATGTTCCTGGTGATCCTTAGTTAAGGAGATTAGGTATAAAACTAAAGGTTAACTAAATTAGTGTAGATAGTTAAAGATCACTAATTAGATTTCTCATGGTGAAATATGTCTAATGAATATGTGTAATTAAAAAAATCTTACTATATTACGGTAAAATCCCATGAGGTCATTATGCATTGTTTCTAGTTTAGAGTTCATGTTTATGTAATATGAGTAATTTTATGCTTATTTTATAGAGATGAATAGAGAAATCAGATTTTGCAGTTTCTAATCTAATTCCTTATTTCCTTTTAATATTCCTTGTGAACAATCCATGCTTTATGTGATTTTAGCTGTAAAGTGTTTCAAAATATTTGTGCCATTACTACAAATATTTTAAGTGTTTACATTCTTTGAAGGACCTATGTGTAGAATATTCATATTGATGTCCATTAGAAGTTTTCCCATTGAGTGGATAAACATTTGTTTAATTAAAAAAATAGGCACACAATGGTGTAATTGTGACTTGACATGATTTTGTTCTTAAGCATTAGCATTTTCTTGATTATAAATATCCCTTTCTACTTCTTTTTCCCTCTTTTTATATGTTTATTTCAGAATTCAAACACTCTTACCTATTTTATATATTGGTAACCTTAGGCTCAATAAATCAATAATCAAGTTTAATTAGATTCAATAATTTAGAGCATTTATCAAATATAGATTGAATCCCTAGTGGTAATAGTTCATGCTCTTTGATTAAAATAGGTTAAATTGCTCAGTCCTTATATTGAACCAACATTGGTCCTATAATTAATGATATGATTTATTTATCCCATTCATTGTGTATGCAATAAAAAATGCATCATGTATATAAATCAATCCTAAGTTGGAGAAGATAGATATACCATACATTTCTAACTAGGGATACATTTGTTAAGCAAGAACATGACCAATATGGGGATTCACTAGACCTGATTAGGTGATATCTTACCAAAGTACACCATTGTATGGAGCATTAAGAAGCCTCCAATCAATAATAATCATGTAATAACCATAAGGGAGTCTTATGTTTTGATATCTCACTAAACTGATAAAAGGTAAAGTAAATCTAATATAGTGCTCACCAAAGCTTGTGGCACAAAGTGGGGGTTAGAGACAATGAAAATAAATATGAATAAGAGACATATAATAATTTCAATGTATAAATAAACATAATATATGGAATATAATTTCAAATTCATATCTATATACTCTTATAAAGGAGGAACAAATTTAAGAATACTTACCTTTGAAGATGAATCCGTTGAGCCTCAATCTCTTCATTGGCCAAGGTGATTTGTAAGAGGTTGTTGTGATATGTAATGATGATTAAGAAAAATAATATATAGGATAAACAACATATCAATTCATCTAAAAAAATTATCCAAAAGATAATATCTATATCTCTAAATAAAGTATGAAACCCTAAGCTTTATCCTCAAGTAGAATGGTGGATAAGTAGATGCACAATATCTCTTACTTATTATTATCTTATTTAAATAATTTGACCCTAAAACCTTCTAAAAGCATCAATAGATAGGGTTGACCCAATTTACCTAGCAAAATTTTGGATAATAATTCACCAGGTCATGAGCTAGGTTGGCCAAAGGCCAAACTAGTTCTTAAGTGAAAATTACCTAAAAATATACAAGGTTGACTCAATCAACCTAGTATAACCAACTAACAAAGGGGGACTAAGGTGAAGAATAGGATGATAAAATATATTAAATGACTATAAAGGGTACAATCGAGAATAATAACCTTAAGGATAATGTTTTTAGGAGATAAATGTGTAGATAAAAAGTGGTAAAAGGCATAACAATCTTGTGAAGCACTAATGTTCTACCCACCCCTTTTTGGGTGAACCCCTTAATGCATTAACTCATAGAGATTGATAAATAATGGGTTACTGTAAGATACAAAGTGTCAACAAGTAATAAAAGTTTTAAAATATTATGTGTATACATATGCCCCATTTGAAGCTCATCACATGTCACATAAGTGAAACATGGGATGTTGCTTTAGGAAATAACATGATAACACATAACATTGATGCTAAGTAAAGTGAAATATGTAGTAAATAAGATAAATTAAAGGACAAAATTGAAACACATATACTTGTACTTACCTTAGTGTTGTAAATAAATAAGTAGATTGTAAAATAAGTGAAGGTGTCTAATGTGAAGAATATTAGGAAAACCTATAAAAGTTAGTGAAAAAAATAGCCAAATATCAAAAAAATTGGAAGATATGAATATAGTAGTGGAATATATTCTCTACGTTGTCATGATTCTAAAACATTTTATGATGTGGAAAATGGAGTTGTAGAAACAAATATAGGGGAAAAATAAGGAATCTGACAAAAAATATTTGAAAGATTTAGATTTTTTAAATGTAAGTTTAAAAAAGTTCAAAGGGAAGTCATTTGGTATTTTTGACTTGTTAAGGAGAGAAAAAGATCTATAAAATACCAAATTAACTAGGATGGAAAGGAGATGATAGTCTAGATGAGAGAGACCCCGAGTGGTGGGAGTGGGTGCACTACATGTAGAAAACTAAGAATCTCAATCTAGTTTTAAATATTTTAAATATTTTAAGTTTATTTTAGAAATTTGTAATTTAACACATTATAGACATCAGAATGAACCCAAAATAGATGTTAAGGGTAGGAAAAACTATTTATGGAAATGATCTTGAAGGGTTTGGGGAAATAATTGTGGGAAGGCATTTATTTTGCAAAATATAAGGGGCCAGCAAGTAAAAACAACTAGGTTGACCTAGTAAACCTAGTAGGTTGAAACTTGGTAAATCTATACTAATGGCCTAGTAGGTATGTGCCAATGTAGTTTGTTTTCCAAACTGCCAACCTAGTACATTATTGTCAACCTAGTTAAAAAGTCACTATGATAACTAAATACTAAGAGGAGAAAGATAGAGGGGTTGACTTAGTTCTTATAAGTCATTCAAGTCCAAAATAGGGAAATTTTGGTCAAACTAGTGTTTGACAAAGGGACTAAAATAGTACAAAAATGCATGTAAAAGGGATAATATAGAGATAGAAAGGCCTAAAATGGCTGACTAAGGGCTAAAAGGGTTAAGTAGGCTAAGAATAGGTTGAATTGATTAAAAATGAATAAATTAAAAAAAATAGACTTGTTGTGGTTAAAATTTTAAAAGAATGTATTTTGACTATACATGACATGGTGGATCTAATACATCTTTTATTATTTTATATTTGTAGAGATGACCTAGATTTTGGTAATTAGTGGATGCATCATGGATGCTAGACTTATTATAGTGCTTGTCTATAGAGGATAGAGTGAGATTAATCTCATTAGACTAGGAGGCATAGTAGACATGTGTAGGAGACCACTTAGTTTAGATTTATTAATCATGATCATGGGAGCCTAAGAATGATTGAATAACACCTTTAGGTGGGAGGTGGATGGGGATATAATAGAGGTGTCTATCACCTTGGAGGATGTGCATGACATCTTTGGATTACTCATAATAAGTACACTCATTATCATGAGAGTACCATATAGTAATGAGGAGAGGAGATCCTTAGCTATATGGATGATAGGCTTAGAGATGATACACCGTGGATTTATAGTGAACATGTTTGATATATATACATCATAGATTATTGATATCTAAAAGGATGTGATGGGAATTTTGATAGCATAGGTTCTATACCACAAGTTGGATGAAAAGGTACTATGATTTATGATAGCCTAGATATACATGATAATAGAGTAGAGGGTGTTATATGACTTGAGATCTATCATCTCGATATAACTCATACATTACATGTATGTATTGTTGTCTAAAGGGTAGAAGTCAAGGAGACTGACTATATTATTGACATCATGGATATAGGAGAGGTTACCCATGTATCAACTGGATAGGTTACACCATGTGGTCAATGATAGGTTTCCTTGGGTTTAGAGATAGAGACAAGACCAAGTAGCATGGGCCATGTCCCACATTATTACACTATAGACAATGATATGATAAAATATTGTATGTCATACATATGGGGACATCTCTATGATATGGCCTAGTTGGGAGATAATGACACTAATTTTGGCATGGATAGAGGTGACAAGGCACTATACCTAGTGGCTAAAGACATAACTAGTGGCACATGTACCAGGGAAAATGGGATTGCCTCACCTAATGGTGTTGATAATGGTACCCACATTTTGGGCCCAACATGTGAGAGAGCCATGGGGGAGAGTAGGATTAGGGCCACTAATTGATAGGTTGGCACTCAGGCCATAGTGTGAGAGACCATAGATAGGTTAGGCACAATGGGTAGCAGAGTAGGAAGATATGGATGTAGAGGTATGAGTACCAAAGGTACCACTACTATCTCTACAATAGGAAGAAAAGAGACCAGTTTAGATATGGAATTGATAGAGGTGGTAAGATCAGGAGACACCAAAGACATTAAACATCTTAGATAATGCATTAGATGGGCCAGGTTAGAGTTGGGATATAGAGAGACCACTCAAGTGTACCTTGAGATGAGTATAAGTAATTACTCTAGGATTTGTATTTTTAAGTAACCTATAGATGAGGTTCTTGAAGCCACATTAATGGGGAAACCATGCTCAATGGGCATGTAGAATGTAAAGTAGTAGTGGTTGATATATAGATAGGTAAAAGAGTATGGTTAAATTTTGCTTAAGTTTACTTGAGATAGATTAAAGATAGATATATTTTAAGATATATAAATGATCTAATATCTATCTAGTTTGGTTTTTATAGGTGTGGTAGAGGATGAGGAGAAAAAATGGGGGTCCCTAGTGAGGAAAGCACTCCATGATATCCCAAATGAGGTGCTAACACTATACAACCCTTCTACACTAGAGGATCCCAAGGTACCATCTACCCCAGATTAGGTGAGCTAGTTTAGATTAGTTGGAGAGGCCATGAGGTATTTATTAGCGCATAGAGAGGGGATGTATCCATTGACAAAGGTGATTATAGGAGAGGTATTGGCATGGCATGTCTTGGCTAAGGAGAGAGTTATGCATCTATCTACCATGACATAAATGGGATAGATATAAGCATAGGAGAAAGTAACACATGTAGTGACCCTGACCCATATGACATAGGTATAGGAGTAGGAGAGAGAAACACATTTAATAACCCTAGCCTAGTTGGCACAATTACAGACTTGGGTGATTCATATATAGGTCTAGGTATTAGGATTTAGACCTTGGATAGCCTCTTTACATAATTCTTAGTTGTAAGAGTCAAATGGAGCATCTATGGGTAGTGTGGCTAGGCCATAATTTAGGCAAGATGGGGCCCAACAATAGAGTTTGATATTTGTATGTGGTTGTATTTTTTTTTATTAAAACTCATTATATATAGAGAGATTTCTCATTTTTGGATTTGGATTGTTGACTATATATGTGTACATTATGGTTGTGGTTGTGGATGTTTGGATATATTTCTTTCTAGCACATATATTTAGCTATTTGTTATATATGCTATGGTAAATATATGAGTTGTGGTTTATTTTCTAGCATTATGTAAAACACATTCATGGTTAAAAAGAAATAAGCAAAAAGGACTTGGTAAAATATAATCAATCAAAAATGTACTACACACTACTTCACATTGGGAAATGTGTAATATCAAGAAAATGACTAAGTATAAAGAAATAAAAGGGTGGTAAAACAAGATGGTAAAAATTTTGTTTTTAAAAAAAAATCAGCATCAAATTAAAACAAGTAAAATCACACTAAATCACTTTGGGAAGTATGAAAGTAATGTAATAAAGTGGAAAGCATGTGAACAAAATCAATTAAGTCAATCAAGCATACTAAATCATGTTAGTAATTATAAGAGAAAAACAAAATTGGTAAAATTTGGTCTTAAACTTATCACACTAACTCAAGTTGGGACATATTAAAAATTCAATAAATGGTTGGATTCTTACATGCAATTGGAAAATAAGAAGATAAAAGCAAAATATAAATGAAGTAAGCATAAAACATACTAAATCAAGCTAGGAAGCATGTCAGTGATGTGTAAATTCATAATCAATCAAATATTATCTCATATTTGTCACATGTAAATTTGATTGTGACTTGGATTATTTTAGAATTTTGTGAGGAAGGCCAGGTCCTATCCATGGTCTTACAATACAACTCACAAATGGAATCCCTAGGGGACTGATTAGTGAACTAAACAATATTTCTCAAGAGGAAATATGAAGAATGTAGTTAAGGAAAAATGAAATTTAAAAATCATAACTTAACCATCTTATAAGAAGACCATAGGAAATAAGATGCATACTAAGGACATGAGAAGACACTAAGTGACTAGTGACAATCAATGTAAAAAGGAAACTTGTTCACTATAGACACAAATCTTTATAGTCAAATATTCATGCTACTAATATCAATTCATGAACATATATTGGTACAATAAAATTAAAATGGTCCTACCTTCCCATGAAGTATTTTGCATTCCTCAAGACACCTTATAGCGTTTTTAGTCTACTGCGAAGATTGGGTACTTGCATGAGAAAGTAGGTAGCACTAAAATATTATTTTGTTCTTTTCTAATCTATTACCTACCAAACCCCAATTGACCTCGACTCTATTGTAAGGAAAAATATGGAGTTTGAGATTTGACTAGAAGAAGAAAATGTGCTTTGAATCATATCTTTTAGTGTGATTTAACTTTTGAGAAATTTACAATATTTTTGCCTTTTGTTATCATTGCCCTTTGTTAAATGATTTTGGATTTTGAATTTTTGTAAGTCTTTTTAAGATTCCTACTCCATATGGAATTAGAATGACCAATCATGATAGATAGAGTGATACAAATGAATGAGTTTTAGGCTTAGGCTAAAGGAAGCCAAGTAACCAAAAACAAGATTGACTAGGACACTTAGGATTAATAATGAACTAGTATGTTATCTCAAGTCTCAACCATGCATATGTTTAGTTTTTGAAAAGGGAATAAAGGGAATAAAGGAGATCCAAAGTGGAGTGTTGAAAGGAAAATATAATGAGATTATTTATTTTCTAGCTAATTACATGGTAAAGAGGAATGACAAATGGGAACTAGGTGTGTATAACCAAGTCATAATGATAATTAGCTATAAAAAAGAGATAAGAAAGAAAACAATTGTGAAGGGAAAATAAAGGAGAAAATTTAAGAAAGAAAATCAAGAGAAAAAGAAATCAATGATAAAGAATACATCTATATTCAAACTTAAATGATAATATAGTCAATATAGAGTGCAAAATTAAAGTTACCATGTAAGATAAATATGAATTTTGACACAATGTCAAATGATATAATAAATAGATAAAGATAAGATTTGAGCACACATCTAATCCAAATGAAAATGTAAATAAAACCATGCATGTGTTCATAAATATTATTATATTTGTCCATAGACATTATACAAGACATAAGATAGATATTTATGAAAGTGGAGGTGAATGGGTAATAATTTCTCATCTATCTTCAATAAAAATTGGGAAAATACTTCTCATCTAATATCCTCAATATAAGAGCTAGGAATGATAGATGGATCATACTAAGGAGGGACATTAGGTAAAGGATGCTCAAAATGATGCATGGGAGTAGACTCTATGGGAGATAGATGAATCACCAATGGGAAAGGATCCATAGGTGAGGGATTCATAAGTAAAGGAGGATCCATAGGTGAGGGAAGGTTCACCGGTGGAGAAACAAGAGGTGAAAAAGGGACCATAGGTGAAGGATTCATGGGTGGAGGAATATGAGATGAGAAAGGGACCATAGGAGGGGATGGAAGCACATGAGGTGTAACCATAGGAGAATAAGGGGGAGTATTCTTGAGAAAATGACCTATGGGAGGAATTGAAGAAGGGGTGAGAATAGTTATAAGGTGATTTTTAAGGTGTCACTAAAGGATATAGCAATGATCAATGTGATGGGTGCCATATTAGTGCCAAATAAAATAACCCTATTCATACATAGGTATTAACTTTAGGGGAGGAATTTTTTTATCTAAATACTAAGAGATATAAAGATTTAAAGTATAAATATATTATTGTAGCTTGTGACAATGCATGGATTATTGGTTATCAAAGTTTTGGAATCAACATATACACCTATGAGTAGGATTAGTATAATTACTCATAGGAGGAAGTGTAATAGGAGAAAATGAAGCTTTATAATGCTCATCAATCCATTTTGTGGGCAATAGATCCATCTGACATAAAGAAAGCAAACTATCACCAAGAGAAGGTGATGGTGGGGAAGGAATGGGACTGAGCTCAATAGAAGGAGTAATGGGATCAAAAATAGGGAGAGACTCAAATGAAATTAGAGAGATAATGGACTTAACTATAAAAATATTTACTAAGGGAGGGTGAGGCCTATATAAGGATAAAGAAAGGTTACACACATCTCTGGGATAAGTAAGGTATAGTGATCAAGGTACCTAGCAAAGTGGTAAGGCCAATCATAACATGATCCATGAGCATACTCTTATGAGGTTCATCAAAAATTAAGGTGTTTGCACCATCTCTACCTTATGATAAAGAAGAAAAATACTAAAATTAGGAACTATAAATGATGTAATATGGGAAGATACATGAAAAGACTAAAGCAAATAAGAATGATAATCGATAATCTTAACATCATAGGATTAAACAAGACAACCTGATAATGGATCATTTAAGGAATAACCATCATCATAGTTATGTTTGTGAAGATTAATGATGCACGTAGGGATGACTTTGTCATCTAATGAAGTGTGATGAATAAAATGTCGAGTCTTAGTCAAGATAATGAGAATGTCATCATAAGGAGGTTTACCAGAATGAGGATGTAAAGAAGTTGGAAGTTGAGAGATGATATGAGGTGAAAGACCATAAGTTTTAATATTTATTTTGATCTCATCAAGCTCATCATCATCAAAATCCAAGAGATTAGGAGGATTATTCCCAATGAGTTTGGGATGATCATTGAAACCTCAAGTGGAATTGATGGGAAAGTTAAATCATTGAGACTCATGGAATGGAACATTGGTTAAAGGTTCAAGAGTAAGAATTTTTAAGACACACAGTCTTGGAATTATTGAAAATTCAAAGGGCTGGTGTCACCCTAAATCCTATATATGTCTCCATTATGAGGGAATTTAATGCATTGACTAGAAGAAGAAATAACAACTCTCATATGGTGAGTCCATATCATACCAAGCAAGATGTTATAAGATAGAATAAAGTTAAATATCATCACCTTCACATGATCAATGATAGGTGAGATGGTAAATGGAATCCATACACAACCTAAAAGAGGCATTTTCATTCAATCATATCCTTGACATTTGTTACATGTAGACTTGAGATTGTATTCAAAATATCCAAGAGTTTTACTAAAATCAAGAGATGTAATACAAGTGACAAAAAAATTATCAATCATGGCATGCCTGACTTGGATATTGCCTATCTAGACACTGATGAATAGAGGAGGATCATCTGCATGAAGAAAAATCTCATCAAGAATCATAGAATTGTTAAGAAACTTTAAGGAAAGAGAAGTGTCCATTTTTTTTATCAACATGGATGGACATCTATTCAAAATGTTTTAATATGTTATCTTCATATCCAAATAAGTTTGCTTTACATCCTACTAGAGGATGACGAGGGATGTTTATTTTAAACAAGAGTTATATAAGATGGTTTTAATGATGTAGAGTGGTACACATAATCTAAAAGAATGGAATTTGAGATGGGATATTAGTGAGTTACATGATGGGATCCAAATCATCATAATCCATAATAAGGTTGTTATAAATAGGTGTGTAATGTTGAAGGAGGTCCTCAGAAGGAGGAATTGAAGTACATTGGAATTTGTGTTGATAAAAAAGAGAAGGTTTGGAAAAAGTTTGTAAATTATGTTACAAAGATTAAATAGTTGGTTCAGGTTAGTTTTGATAATTGGTAGAAGAAGTGTTAACATAAGCTTGATTATCATTAGTGTTAGGTAAATAAGATGGAGGGATGGTAGAAATAGAATGGGAAGTGTTATCCAAAGGAATATTGGGAATTGGTTCATTGAAGATTATAAGGTCATATTGACCCAAATCATTTAAGTGAGATGGAAAAGAATCATGGATATCATGAAATATTTGTGATAATAAAGGGGTGTAGATAGGTTGGGGGTTAATGAACGCAACCATCCTTTGCATATTAGTCATATTAACCACATTATATTTAGGTTTTGGGTCAAAAATACTTTCTAAATTATTGGTGGAAGGGGTGAAATTGTCTTAGGTATCTTGATTAGGTAGGTGACTAGGAAGATGGTCTTTGTAGATATCCAAAATGAGCATTAGCTTGATTCAAGGATTGAGATTTAGTATTAGTTTCATAATCCTTAAAATCAATGTCATAGGCTTGTTGATGCTTTTGAATGATTGAATAATGATCAAAATTAGGACCAAGAAGAAAATCCATAGCTAAATTAAAAATATAACTATAGGTATAATGAGAATGACCCTAACTAACCTTAAACCAACAAAAAAATTTAGGATCATACCAAGATTTCATAGGATGTGTGGGATCAAGTTATCATGGTAGAGGCCTAGGTAGATGTTTTATTAATTTAGATGAGGATAGGGGTGTGTGAACATTGATGTTATTAGGTGAATATAAATGAGTATTGGTGTATTATTGAGAAGGGGCAGATAGTTCCAAGGATTGGTTAGGAACAATAGTGTGAATAATGTGAATGATGTCATAAGATTTTGTGAAACCATCATGGGTAGCATTATGATTTTTATTCTTAAGTAATATATGAGGGCCCAAAAAAGGTTAAGGTGGATATAATTGATCCATCAAGAAATATTGACATTTTTTTTATCAATGACCTCCTCCAAGGTTCATGGAGAGAAAGTGTAGACCCAATATTATAACTTGGGAAAAATGACATTGGTAAAGAGATGGAAAATATTATCATCAGCCATGTTGTGATCACATTTGTTGGAAAATGTTTTCCACCTTTTAAAAAAATCTTGAGCAGTTTTATTTTCAAGTTATTTATAATTTATAATGTGGGCTAAAGTATTCTTGGGAAGATCACTAGTTTAGAACTCTTGAACTAGAGCATTTACTAAATCTTCAAAACTAGTAATAGAGTGAGTTTTAAGTTGGTTGTACCAATATGAAGCATTGCCTATGAAAATTATAGATAGAATCTTGGTATTGGTAAAGGCATTCAATATAAATTGATCCTAAAAACTATTTCCAAATGTTTTTAGATGAAAGGTAGGATCAGTTGATCCACTATAATAAATGGTAGGGGCGATACCTCCTATATCAATATTAGCAATTTGAGTGGAAATAGGCTCATTCTGAAGATGCTTAATGGTTTTGTTGGCCAAAAGAGGTTGAGGGATGAGATTAAGTTGGGAATATTAAATAAGAGGTGGGGGATAATTTTTATTATAGATTCCCCAATACATTTTTTGAGGATGGGTTTGAATATGGAGAAGGTGATTTTACATTCTTATCATTTGATTTGTATTATGAGCTTGAAAAGTATTCGTTTGATAAAGTGTTCATAACAGGAGTTAGTGGGTTTTATTGGAATTTTTAGCATTATTTGAAGCATTATATTTGGTATTCATTACTTGGGTAAAACTACTAGTGTTGGTAGGATCTTGAGAGAAATTGTTAGAATGTGAGGCACTAGTGGTAAAATTTGCTTGTATGGCAAAATATGGACTAGTGAAGGGATGAGAATAGGAAGCACTAAAAGCACGATTACCTTGGGTATAAAATTATGCACTAGTGTAAGTTTTAATAATATTGGGTCTTAGGAGAGGCCCATTATATTTAGAACCTACCATGTTTGTGAAGATACTAGGCATGGAGGTAGAAGAAGTCAAATAAGAAGAGGTAATGGTATGAGAAGGGCTCATAATCAAAGGAAGAGTCTGAGAATAAAATAAAGTATTACCTATAAATCCATTTGAGAATGTGGGAGAAGGTTAATGAGGCTCTTAGGATTGACCACTAATAATGAGATGATGAATGGTAGAAGGATCCTTTCCTTGATGTTGAGTAAATTTAGAGATAAAGAAGAGCATTTCATGGGTATACTTTAATTTGGTTTGATCTTCTAGTGATAAGGGATTATACTATGAAGAGGAATGAGGAGGGGTACATAGTTCACTGTATGAGTGAATATATGAACATTACTCTCATCTAGAAGAGGAGCCCTAATTTGCTTATGGGAGACCCTATGAGGGTTGGTAAGATTCATCATGTCTATTGAATACAACTTAGTGTTGCCTTCAAATAAAAAGTTCATGATGAAGGAGAAACATTAAACAAGGTAAGAGAGATGAAAAAAGAAAGGAAATAGGATGTGGAAAAAATAATACAGAGTCGACTGGGTCAACCTAGTATAGAAAACATGGCCTAAAAACTATAAAGAGTCAACTAGGTTGATCTAGTACATCAAATAGAGGATGAAAATTGTACAGGGTCGACTAGGTTAACCTACTATAATAAGCATATAAAAATAGATAATCTATAAGAGTATATGTTGATATAAATGACTGTGTAATAAAACAAGAATAATTTTACAAGTATTTATGAAAGCAAGAAATGAAATGAAACACACAATCAATTATATCAATGAGGTTGATCTAATTGAGGCACATGACACAAAACCTTCAACTAGTGCTATCCACTGCAATTTTTTACAATATAACATACAATTGAGAAAAGAACAAGTAGTAAAATTGGAAAGTAAAAGCTAACTAAGTGGTCAACCTAAATGTTGTTAGATTATTAGAGTATAATTTTAGATGTGATAGGAAGTTGGTTGTAAGAAAAGAACTAGAAATCAATCTAAGGATGGTTTTAGGATGTTTGGGCTAAAAGGGGTCTATATTGACAATGGTACTAGCTTATTATTTGGGCATACCCCCTCACTTCACATAACATAGTGATAATGGTGTTGGGTGCTTATTAAAAATATACCATTAACCACATGTTTATACTTGACTAGAAAATTGATTAGATTTCCCCCTTGGTGATGAAATCTAAGTAAATAGGCATTGGGTAGAAAATTGTTAAAATGATTTTTAAGATTTTGTTATTCAGTAGTGTGTGCTTAAAATATAAAATATTAAAACTAAATGTTATATTAAAAACCATGTAATTAGACTATGTTATCTATTCTAAGAATGAAAGCAACAAGAAATAAAAGTGTGAGATAATTACTAGTATGTAAAGGCTAATTCCAACTTTGAAACATAATATAGTGTCAATTTAGTTGATAATGTATGAAAAGAATACATAATAGGGTCAACATTGTCACCTTTTTACTATGGAATCAAAGTTCTGAAAATGAACTACATCAACAAGGGTGACCTAGATTTCTAGACATAATACAGAATACAAAACTACATCAATAGGGTCAACCTAATTGACTGTAAAAGGGTATTTTTAAAGAGTGAAAACTATGAAAAATAGGAATGTAAGAGAGAGAAGGATAGAAAGTAACCTTGTTTGGAAGATGCAAATAATTGAGATTGTTATTGAATAACCTTGGTTAATACTTGAAAATTCTTATAACTATGTCAATTGGGTTGGCATAGCTTTGCAAAAACCTATTACTAATAGCCTAAAAATGTATAGGGTCAACTAGGTCATCTTATTATTATGAATTGGATGTTTGAAAGCCTAAAAACCTATACTATGTTGATTGGGTTGACCTATTAGTCTATACTTAAAGAAGAACATGTATAGATAGAATATAATCATATTGATGTAACTATGTTAAACCTTCGCACAAAATTTAGTAATGTGTCAATACAGTCAACCTAGCATCACAAATATATGAAAAATAAAATGATAAAATAATGCAATAAGTGAAAAAAACCTATAAGGGTTAGATTCAAATTAGGTTCACTAGAATGTATGTAACCATAAATGCATTATGTTTATATATCAATCCTAACTCTGAGAAGATAGATCATACCATACACTTCCAATTGGGGACACATTTATTAAGTGGGAACATGACCAATATGGGGATCCACTAGACACAATTATGGGATCTATTATTATAATACACCATGCTCAGGAGGCTTTCAAAGCCCCTAGTCAAGCACAATCAACAATAACCCTAAGGGAGTCTTGTGTTTTAATATCTAACTAAACTAATAACAAGTAAATTAAATATAATCCAGTGCTCACCAAAGCTTGTGGCACAAAGTGGGGGTTACAAATAATAAAATTTAACATGTAGAAGAGAAATATACTCATGTCAATATATATTAAATCCTGATTCATGGAAGATAAGTACAAATGCATATCTATATACTCTTACAAAGGAGGAACAAAGTTATAAATACATACCTTTGAAGATGAACCCATCAAGCCTCAATCTCTCCCTTGGCCAAGGTGCTTCATAAGAGGTTATTGTGGTATGTAAGGATGACAAAGACAAATTAGATATAGGATACACAACCTATCAATGCATATAAAAGACTTATCCATAAGACAAGATTCATATCTCCAAATAAAGTATGAAACACTAAGATTGTTCCTTAAGTAGAATGGTGGATAAGTAAATGTGCAATAGCTCTTACTTGTTCTTCTCTTCTTTAAATAATGGTGAAATAAAATTTTATATATAGGTGGATTTGACCCTAAACCCTTAAAATAATCCTAGTTGATAAGGTTGACCTAGTTGACCTAGCATAATTTTGGACAATATTTCACTAGGTTAGCTAAAGGCAAAAGTAGTTCTCAAGTGAAAATTACTTGAAACTACATAGGGTCAACCTAGTCAACCTAGTACAAAAAACTAATAAAAATGGATTAAGATAAGGAATAGGAGGATAAAATGTATCAAATGACTGGAAAGGGTATAATGAAGAAGAACAATCTTAGGGATAATATTTTCAAGAGACAAGTGTGTAGATATCAAGTGGAAAAAGGGATAACAATCCTACGAAGCACTAGTGGTCTACCCACCCCTTTCTTCATGCACACCTTAAGGCATGTACTCTGATATATTGAGACTCGATGGGTAATTTCAAGATACAAAGTGTCACTAAGTGATAAAATTTTTAAAATATTATGTGTATATACATTATCCCACACTTTTCTCTCTAGAACACTCAACCTCATGAGTGTTTTCAAATAGGATTTTGAGACCACACAATAGCTCACACTAGGAGGGACTAATGAGTTTATTTTGATATTTGATTGGGTACAAGAATAATTATAAACTAATGAAATTTATTAAGAATTGAACAATAATTATTTTATGCTTTTAGAATTCACTGACTTTCATTTTGGTTGCTTATACTTTCCCATCATGATGTAAGCACATAGTACATGGCTCAAGAAGAGTAGTTATGGCTAAATTTTTTATGTTAAACTAAGTTTGATCCTAGTTTGTGCATCACATGGTCCTAATACATCTATGTGATATTGATTATCTCACCATTACATATCTATAGAAGAATTTGAATGACTAGAGGTAGACCTAATCCTTTAGTTACCCCTATTGTCTAAACCTATCAAATTTCCCAAAATTAGCATATAATTATGGCATTACCTATATCTTGTTTTGTTTGGATTACCATAAAAGTGCCTAGGGTTACCCATGACTTACCTAGGAACCCACAGAGATACTTTTCAAGATTCACTCCTAGTGTAGGAAGGACTATATAAGAGCATGTAACATCATACAAAACTACTCTAAGACTTATCAGCATTGAACATGAAGACATGGATTTTAGACTTTTCCATTTGACTCTTATGGATGTAGTATATTATTAGTTTTTAAACCTTATCAAGACTCCATTACAAGTTGGGACTAATTTAGCAATACTTTCTTAGACCAATTTAGACAAGTTATATATCCAAGCATCATATAATAGTAGTTTTCATGCATCAAACAAGAAATGATCCCATTAGGAATTTCAATGCCCATTTACAAAACATGTTATTCCAAGTAACCAATATTTATAAACCTAATGCTTAACTAGAATTAGAGATATATAAAAAGGTGTTGGACCCATGGATTGAAATTTTCTTGAGATGAGACCTTATGATGGTGACCTTACCTTTGGAATATTTCAAGGCTATCAAGGTCAATAAGAAACTCAATATATAAGTAAAAATTATGGTTCCCATCCCTAGTGCATTACCCAACATGCCCACATTGAAACTTCTTCCTAATGAAAACAAGAATGTGCATATGCATCAATTATTTATTATAATGAATGTGCTCCTAATGAGGCATGCTCTTCCAAATCAAAACCTAGGTTTTATTAACCTACTAAATAATTAGATGGTTCCCAAATTTCAAACCCAAATGATGTTATTAGTTACTAATAATACCCAAACCATACCCCAAGAGTCTATAAAAAAAGAGTTATGTGTCATTCAACATATAGTGCAATGATTAAGTAAGGAATTCCTTGGTTTTCAAATACAAATGGAGAGATCTAGTGTAAAGAGTTAAAATAAGAACATCACTTCTTAGAGACAAAACATAAATTACAATCATCCCCATAATCAACTAGATCCTTATTCTAATAATCTGCTTGAAATCAATAATTATGAAATAACCCTTCCTAATTGGTGTCATGTGTATAACACAACCCAACATGGAGATCTTGATTTCATTGAATTCTATAGTGTTTTTGACATACTAAAAATATAGATTGAATAATATGAGGTAGTTCCAAACTAACCTGAATCATCCAATCTTGGTAGGTCATATAACACAACCATGGTGTTGAAAACCATGGATTTACCTAACTAAGAAAATAATCAAGTAGAAGAGAGTGAAAGTGAATTTCATGATTTGTAATAATTTAAAATAATCAATTATTCTCTTGGGAACCAATATCAATAGCAGATACTCACTACCTCATTTCCTTTGAAAAATGGTGTAAATCGTCCTAATCTTAATCTAGGAATGACCCTCCACCTCCAAAGTCTAAGGAACCCAAAGTCCATGTAAGTATTTAACCATCTCAAGGAAAAATCAAATATAATATCATGGAAGATTTGGAAAAAATAAAATCCAACATCACATTTCATGATATTGATAAAATAATTTAGTAACATGATATTTATCTCAAGTCACTTATTGAAAAACTAATATAACCCAATAAAAAAATAACTCATACCAATTTTCTTATCCATAAAAATAAGACTAAATTGTCTCCCTTTATCTTAACTATTAGGCTATTCAAGAATAAATTGTATTATTTCTTAGTAGATCTAGGGGAGATTTAGGGGCCTCAGTGAACATAATGCCTACAAGCATTTATGAAAAAATAGAATTAATCCCCATCAAATTGAACAATTTCATAGTCTAAATAGAAAAATATGTGGATAGAGTAGTAGGAGAATTAATCAATGTACACATGAAATTAAAATGAGAGCCTAAAATCTAGAAATTCATAAATATACAAGTTTTAGACATCCTTAAAGCATATGGAATGCTACTCAGTAGAGCTTGGTCTAAATATTTAAATGGATACATGGCTATTAAATTATATTACATGTGGTTATCTTAGATGGTTATTTATAACCAAATAAGAGTAGATAGAGATCCAAAGGTGAAGCACATGATCACATAATATAACATGATTAATGAGAAGGTAAATTTAATTCATTCTGATTTAGGGATCTACACTTTGGAAACAAAGAGTACTATAAATAAGATTGATATTGATATTGATGTTGATTTACCTAGGCTGATGTCATTACATATGGATGAAGCCCACTCTAAATAAGGTTCTATAGATAGAGTCTTTCTTATTTATCCCTAAGGTAAGAAACATTTAGGTAGTTATAGGCTATAATATCCATGAGTAACAACTTAGAAGAATATGAGGCATTAATTTTGGGATTAGAATTTGCATTGAGACACAAAGTCAAAGAGATAAAAGTATTAAGTGATTATGAGTTGGTTATAAACCAATTCAAACATAAATTACATTTAAAATTGTCATACCTTAAAAATTATAAGCATAGGGCAGCAAACTTAATTGATACTTCACTGCATTAATTGTCATTCCCATCCCTATCAAAGAAAATTTAGTTGTTGATTTGTTATCATCCTTATTTTAAAATTTATCCCCTTTAAATCATACTAAGTTTCAAGAATTAATTTTGGAATTAGTCCCTTGCCCCTCTATTCTAGATAGTTTCATAAAATATGACCAATAAATTTTTTAATTTCTTAACAATATTGGGGCATTCAAAACCCAAATAAAAAGATGAAGAGGAAAGAGATAGTCTTAAAGCTAAACTCAACAAAGATAGAATTATCAATATATAAGGTAATTGAACCCCAAAAAGGATGATATCTATAGATAAGGCATTCAACACATTTCACCCTATTCCCCCAATTAAGAAACCTAAATCTAGAAAATAGAAGCATCAAATCATTAACTTTAGTTTCTTGGAAAGACCCCAAACTATCAACATAGGTATGATTGGATGAACATACAGATTGAGAAGCTCTAAAAATTGTTTTTGATTTATAAATATATAATTTCTTGGGTTTATTTATACCTTAAAATATTTTAACCAATGGTGATCACTCACACTATTCCCCTTAATCCAAACCAAAGGCCATTTTGATAGAAGAAGAGGTTTGTGAATCTAATCCTCAAATCATTAATAAATAAAGAAGTTCACAATATATTTTATATTAGAATAATATTCCTCATTTTCCATTCCAATTGGGTGGAAAACTTAATACCTATCCAAAATTAAAATGGAGAAATTATACTATGCATATACTTCTAAAATTTGAACAAAACTTAAATTAAGGATAATTATCCATTGCCTTCTATTAATGAGGTGATTCATATGGTTAATTGTTCCCAAATGATGGCCTTATTTGAGATATTCTTATGATATATTCAATATTTATTAAATTTCTATGATTGATTAAAACTACATTTATAATGAAATGGGTCATATTTTACTACAAACGAATGTCATTTGGATTGATCAATGTTGGAGTTAAATTTCAAAGAGTAATGGATTTTGATTTTGAAAGTCTAGTTGGTAAGTTCATATTAGTTTACATGAATGATAGAAGTATGTTTTAAAAGTGTAGATAAGACCACATCCATCATCTATAAAAAGTATTTGAAAGATGTCGAAGGTATGGCATTTCCTTGAACCTAAAAAAGTGTGTGTTTGGTATCACAAAAGGTAATATTCTTGGTCATATCATCACAAAAGAAGGTAATGATATTGATATTAAAAGAGATAAATTAATATATAAATTTCCTCAACCTAATAATAAAATTAATTATTTTTAAAAATCAATGCTAAGTATAAGTTCATTTCTAGATTTGCTAAAATTGTGAATTCTCTAAATGTTGTGTTAAGACATGACATTAAAATAGAGTATCATTCTAAGTCAAAGAAATAATTTCAAGACATAAAGTATACCATCACGAAATCACTAGTGCTAATTAGTCTAGAGTATGCTAAAGACTTATACATTAACCCTTTTTCCTATGAACATACCATTATTTCCTATCTTGTGTAGAGATTGGATTAAGGATAACAACCTATTGATTTCATGAGCACCAAAATAAAGGATGAGAAACTAAGATACTCTACTTTGGAAAAAAATACCTATGATTTGGTCAAAGTTGTAAAAAAAATTAGGTACTATATTCTTAGTAATAAAGTGCATGCAATTGTGTTAGACCAAACTATCATGAAAATGTTGGGCCAAAACGAGCTAAGTGTAGAGGTAAATGGATGACTAAGTTGTAAGAGTATGAGTTGGATATAAAATTTTCCAATTTATTTAAAGGATAAGGTCTTACTTGGTTAATAATTTATATTTATTCAAGGATCACCATACATTAATTAGACCAAGAGAAAGTGTTGCATCAGAACTGGTACACCCCAATTATCCATTACCTTCTCTATGGGAGTCCACCTCTTAGACTAAATCAAATGTAGAAGAAATATCTCAGACTAAAAGTGGTGAAATATATGCTTAAGATAGGAAATATCTTTGTGAAAAATCATGAATTTTATAATCTTATATCCCTATCAAAAACCAAAGACAAGGTAATCATTGTTAATTTTCATGAAAATCTAGGTGTTGGTCATCTTGTAGCAAATGCAATGGCAAAAAAAATACTGAGTATAATATTATTGACCAGCCATATTTAAGGATTACTATACATAGTTTAGGACATTCTATCAGTTCTGACTTTTACCAAAAAAATAAATCCTCCCTATAATGCCATTGTATATTATCATATTACAGACACCATTTGCCCAATGGAGGATGGATTTTGTAGTTGTCATCAATCCCAACTCCTCAACAGGCCACAAGTTTTTTTTGATTTACATAATATTTCATGAAATGGACTAAAGTAGTGGTGGTAAATAATAACACTAAAAATGAGGTGATAAAAATTAATGGAAATCACTATGACAACTTAGTTTGGGGCTTCCATATCATTAGTTTGTGATAATGTGCCTACATTTTAAGTCATAGAATTCACTAAGTGGGCATATGACAATGGGATCACTTTAATGTTATCATCCAATTAATACCTACAAAGGAATGGATTGGTAGAATTAAAATACAATAATTTCATTTAGGCCAATAATAAGTCTATAGGGAAGAATCTTTGAGTGTGGAATTCAATGTTAAAGTTTTCCCTTTGGGCTCACCATAATAGACACAAGTAAATACTTAAAATATTACCATTTATTTAAGTCTATAGACTAGAGCTAGTTATTATAGTTATTCTTAGGCTTCCCACATATAATTTTATTAAAAAATACATGGAATTCAATGAAAAATTAAATTATATGATTTTAGACATTGTACAACTAGAAGCAGATTAGGATGAATTCTTACTAAATTTTAGTAAGCATCAAAGCACTGTTAAGCAATGGTTTGACAACAAATCTAAGGTGAAGGCCTTTATTATTTTAGATATAGTGATATTATGGGTTAGATCCCATGAGAAAAATTTTCAACATTCCAAGTTTGATTCACTTTAGATTGGACCATACCAAATAGCTAAGTTCCTAGCACAAAATCCTTTCTTCCTTAAAGATTTAGAAGGAAATGATCTTCCAATTACTAGTGAATGGGTAGTTCTTAAAGTACTACTTCTCAGCTATCCCTTACATTACATCTTTAGAATAAAAACATGAATGGTTTAGTAATATATAATGTACATAATATTTTAGTTTATTACTTATTGCATTTACTTTTTTAGTTTAGTTTTTATATTTTATAGTTTAGCATTCAAATAGTTTCAATCAGTTGAGTGTTTACTTTTGATCTTGGTTCTTTGTTTTGCATCTTCTAGGTGTGTGTTATTCATATACCTATTCCATGTCTATAGTTTGTATTGGTATATTATTTATAAATAGTTGACTCATGCTTCAACAAATCTAAGGTTGAGATGAGTTAAGTTGTCTATTTAAAGAGTTCCCATTTCTAGGTAGCTTTACAGTCAGGTCATCCATACTAATGACAAATGATGAAGTCAAAAATTAGAATATGATAACTAGGATGGTTACCTAAACATACATATCATATAAATAATATCTAATAATTGATTCATTATTGGCTATAACAAAATGAAAGTCTCACCCAGGTTGAGTGATCAACCTAACTTAATATGTATCAATGCTCAACCTTTCTCTTCATCACGAATCCAAGGTGTAGACATAAGGTAATATATTTGAATTGTTCTCATTACTATTTTTTGAGTAAATAAAATCCCATAATTGAATTTTGTAATTTGAATTGGCTTAATAAATTCCCTAAATAACATTTTCAACTCTATATGGGATAATTTATTGTCACTAAGGGCAACACAGGTGAATTTTTAGCTCCCCCTTAGCCTTCTAAAAATATTTATTGTAGATGTATAACTAATTTTAAGCATGATATTTCATTAAAATATTGGTAATTGAAGTCATTTTTACTATCCCTTGTTGTTAGCTTAGTATTCTTTCTACTTATTTTTTTAGTTTTTTTTGCTTCTCACCAAGTTTAGCCTTATGTTTCTTTTTGGGTTTAAATGTCTTGTCTTACCTTCATGGTTCCCTTTTTTAATTATTTATTAATGAAGGGTATATTTTTATGAATATAGCATCAATGATGTTATAAAATCTAAATTAAAAACTTGTTTAAACATTATGTGTGATCTACTATTTTTATTTTTCATAGTTTCATAATTCTTATGTCTTATGATTCTTATCAAAGCATGTGGATATATAAATTTTGTCTTATTTGTTTAAATACATAAAATACACTCAACATAAATTTAAAGTGGGTATAAACCTCCATCATTCTTGAATTGTCTCAACTAATCAATAAGCTTTCTAAAATTTCCTTAAACCCATGGATTGGTCCCCAATCCTCAATAAAATAAATAGAAACTCCTTTCCAAAAAGAGAAGAAAATAAAATGAAAATAACATGTTAAATCCTAAAATCCTTAAAATGATGATTTGGTAAACCTCCACCATTGGATTTTTGGCCTGGTTGGTAGTGGAATAAGAACTTGAGGGAGACCAAAGGTATCTTATTTTAGGCTATAGATACCTGACTAGTAGTAGAGAAATACCCATGCCATTTTCCCTAAACCAAGTTGCTTAATATTACTCCCTTAGAATTTTTAATCATTTGAAAAAATTTGAAGGATTATGTGTAAATGCAAAACTATAAATAGATTAATCACTTAAAACACACACATTAATGGTATTTGGAAATTAAGTAGCTTAGTATCTCATGTGTTAAAGTATACTCTGGTTCCACTCTTCTAATTTTATCTCAAGTTCTATTGTAAGTTAATACTTATGTTTGAATGCATGAACCAACAATTCTAAATTCTACATATACTCAAGAATATATCCCAATAAAAAGTGTCCATTATTGTTGCCTTCACAAACATGCCCCATTTTAAGGATGAAAATAGGGACCCTCTTCCTTTTGAGTTAAATATTGATTTAACTTGTCTCAAGGACCTCTTTAAGTCTTTAAAATGTACTTAATTAAGCCATTCTTTGATTATTAGTTTATTAAATGATAATTTTCAAATGACTATTCACTCATGTTTTTGTTCTTTTACATTTTTCTCAATTCAATCTAATATTTTATCTATGATCATAAAATTCTAACTTTCAAGTATATTTTAAGCCTATTAACTCTTGGTCAATGATAAAATACCTTAGTATTTTCCCATTTGAATATTATACCTAACCCCCAAGTAAGTTCATTTAGCTTTTGGGTCATATTTATGGATTCCTTTTGGTAGTATAACTTATGATTATGATTTTCATAGTAAATTAGCTTAATACTTGCAATGATTCATTTGAGGCTTAGATATTCAATAAATCATGATGCTCTCTACCTAGGTGTGAATAAAGTCTATTTATCCTTTATTTTAAATCATTTTATTGCATTTTTTATAGAATTTATCTCATGAATATTTGGTATTATATATTTTTTCATGTAAATAATTAGTTTCATTTATTGTATTGATTGACTAATTCTCACATAAAATTTTCTTAGAAAAGATTTTGCTTCTTTAAAATATTTACTTAGTTAATTTTCTTATTTTATCATAGGTTTTAAAGACTTATGGGGGCCCCATATCCTTCCATGCATGAAAATATCATTTACTAATAGCTCCATAGTCAAATACTTTTAGAAAAATGACTACGAATTTTTAAATCCCTACAATCCTGAGATCATGGCATGTGGCATGATCCTTATGACATATCCCAATAGAGACTAAACAGTAAATGAAAATTCCTATACCCCTAAGATATTGATATTGTGCCATGTGGTGCCATCCTAAGAGATTGATAGTTATGGAATGAATCAATAGTGTAAATTATTTATGCCCCTAAAAGCCTAAGATTTCACCATATGGCACCATCCTAAAATCACAAAGTCCTAGAGTGATTATAATATTATCATAAACCCAAGGAGTAGTGATAATTTTTTATTCCCTTGAGTGCTTTTGAGTGTACCACATGGCACCATCCTAGGATATTTAGAGATCAGAAGGAATAACAAAAGATAAAGAAATCTAGGTACTATGTGGAATGAGGAAATAACCTTGGGAAAGAATGGAGAGATAGATAAGCCTAGTAGAAGCCAAAAGGCCATGGTGATGACTATGAAAAATGATAGGGGAGAGCTTGGGACCATGTGGTGATGATGATGAAAGATCAGAGAATAGAGTTAAAGAATAGAAACGCTAAAGGATTACCACATAAAAGGATAGTGATACCTAGTAAATAAACCCAAAAACCTATCAAGATCAATAAAACGGTAAGCTAAAGAAGATCCATATGGTGGTGGTGACATCAAAATATGGGTATACTAATATTTATGACCTATTTGGCCATCAATATCATCAAAATTCCCAAGAGGAATGTGTGTCAAGTGAAGTCAAAGTGTAACTAGTTATTCACCAATTAAAAGGCCCAAAAGTGATATATTTTAGTATTTTAAATGTTTGAATCAATCTATGAGACCCTAAAGTCAACTTAGGGATGGATCATTCATTTAATCATATCATAAGTTGAATGTAGAAGTATACATAGGGCATGATGGAATGGTAGTCCCAAAAAATGCCAATGATAATCTACCACCAATATTTGAGTTAAATTGTAACTAGCCCCTAAAATTGATTATAAAGTAGTCAGTATGACATGAGGTGCACTTGGAGAGTGTATGGTAAAAGGACAAAGAGAGGAAATGAGAACAAAATATGAAATTTATCATTTAAAAAGTGTGGTATCAGGTTTTTAAATCACATTCAAGATGGAAATCTATCAATGAATTAAAAGAATCTTAATCACATCCCCTAATCATCATTAAATATTTATAACCACCCTAGTAGTGGCCTAATAAAACTTCATGGAAAAATATATATAATGTATTTTGACTTCATTTTGAAATAAATAACACTTCATCAAAATAAACTCTATAAAAATCATAGTAGAACCATTTTGCTTCTTTTCACTTTCTCTTCTTACCTAGGAATGTTTTCCATTGTTTCTTATTTAGAGTTCATGTTTATTCAAGAGGAGTGATTTTATACTTATTTTATAGAGATGAATATGGTAGTTATATTTTTCATTTTTTGATCTAATTCCTTGTGTTTCCTTTTCATTTTCCTTATGAATATTACATGCTTTATGTGCTTATTAGGTGAAAAAATTGGATAGTAAAGCTACACAAGATATTCTTCTAATAGTCGTGTGTTGTGTATTCAATTATTGTATGTATGTATATGTTGTCATATCCTCCATGAATTTTAATAGATTATATGATGAATAAACTCTTCTTTTGGCACCAAGTACAAGAATAATGTGAACAATCAAAGACTATAAACTATTGTGTGTGTGTGTGTGTGTGTGTGTGTGTGTGTGTGTGTGTGTGTGTGTGTGTGTGTGTGTGTGTGTGAATAAGGGAGTTTAATCTTTGTTGAGATTAATATATACTATTTGGTTATTGTTACTTATCGTATTTATTAGTTTTTCCCTTGTGTGAAATTCATGGTTAATGTTTGGCTTATTTCTATTTTATTTACTTCAAATAATATTTAAAAAATAATGAAGTATTATTTGTTTATAATTCCAATCTAATGCATAATAATTCATCTCTGTTATGCTTTTATTTTCCCTTAGAAAATGAAATCTCTTACTATCTTGCATACTTGAGTAAAACATAGTTATATTAATCCTTATCATGTTCTGATGCTTTAGGAACCTCTTCTAACAATGGTATGGTGAGAATGGAAACAATCCTTTTGGAGAAAATTATTCTAAGATGGTTACCAAGGTAGAAAAACATTAAGATGTGTTTAGACCAAAAAGTATGTAATTTCATAGAAGAAGAATCTAAATACACTAATCTTACCATATAAAAAATCATTCAAGATCACATATATGGAGAGAGATACTAATTTTTTTGGTGTGAGTTACTTGAATTTATATAAAATTAATTAACTCAACTGGAATACTATTTCTTTAATTCTATAATAAAATAACCAATTACCTAGACTAAAAAAAAGATAGACTAGTTGTAGAAACTAGAAACTAACTAGTTGAGAGAAATAGACTATTGGGTTACTACCAACATAGATAGATAAATCAATAGATTTATAGTACAAGGATATAAAATTTATTAATCTGTGCATGACCTATTTGTCTAAGGAATTAGAGATAATTTTTTATAGTGACTACCTTTCCTTTGAAGATGTTGGTTGTGGATAAGGCCATGGTGCCCACTCTAGCCAATATGGAGTAGTCACTTTGGGTGTATGGGTATATGTGAAAAATGATGGTGAATAATGGTTAGATGAGTAATTGATGCTTGAACATAATTTTTTAATGGAGACACGAGAGAAGAAGAGTTATAATAATATTCTATATTAGAACGTGAACTGGAACAATAGAGTAGATGGAATAAACAGAATAATGCCTAGGTAGTTACACATAGAAGTAAGAGTAGTAGTAGATTAGATGATTAATGAGTAATAAGATGTGATGAGTGAGATGATAGAGAAGGATGAATGATTAATAAATAAGATCATAAATTCTATTAGGTAAAGCAAAGTGATGAAGAATGAGATGAAGATGAGATGTTCAAAGAAAAAGGCAAGAATATTTTAAAAGTAGAGTAGGTAGATGATAGATATTGTGTGTAGCTACAAGAATGAGTATTATCAAAAGAATAATAATTGAGTAAATAAATATAAAATAGTCATAGGTTAATTATAGCTTCAAGTGTATTAGAATAATAATTTCTAGGAAAGAACCATTCACTGAAAGAGCACACATCCCCATAGCCTAATCTTTTATATTCTAGTATAAGTTTTCATTCAAGAGGATAGAAAGATAATGTTAGGAAAGACCATTTTTAGAGTAATTGAATCATTTAGGAACCTAAATTAAATCAATATCAATTATAAAATCTTTGAAGGCAATAGGGCTTGTTAAAACCAAGCAAAAAGAATAAGGAAGCATAGAAGAATAAAGTGTGCACATTAACTCCCTTAGTGCATAGAGTAGTATGTAGGAAGGATTCCCTAGAATGTAACCTCTTATGGTAATATATGTGTAACATTTTTCATTGAAACCAATTTACACAATGGGTCATCTAGGGGGATTCATAAATTTAGCAAGCTATGATGGGTCTATAAACATTGAACAATACCTGCTAACTTGTGAAATAAGATGGCAAGCTAAGGGCATCATTGATGATGATACCAAAAAGTGTGAGTTATTAGGGATACTAGTTATAAGAGAGCTTTATTTCATAAACCATAGATAAGTTCAACAAGAAATTCTACAAGATGTTAAGGACTGGCTTGTTATAGAATTCAAGATAAATAAATGCACTAGTTAGACTATACAAGACTTGAAGGACATAAGGCAAAAGTCTAGATAATTTTTTTGGGACTATGATCATAGATTCCTTCGTATGATGAATAAGTTAGAATTTTACTTAATATATAAATACAAAGCTACATGGTTAGTCGAAGGACTATGCTCTAGAATTAGGTTTTCCATTACATATACTCAATAATCTACAAAAGAAGATGCTAGAGCTATTATCATGTGTGTAGAATAAATTGAAGACTATGGAGAATATCATGTTTCCAATTCCAAGATTGAAAATACACTATAGGATTTTATGAAGAGAATAGATAAATACTATGAGGAAGATAAACCTAAATTGAATCTCTGGTCTATGTACTATAAAAAGGAAGGACATCATAGGAATCATTATCCTTAGATCAAGATAAAAGTGTATGAAATATATCAAGTAGTGGGGAGTGAAATAACGTAATTCCATCTTTTGAAACAATATGTCAAGAATTCACAAAATTTGTATTTCAATTTATGTAAGTCAAACAATCATGATGAAAGTAATTTTAGGGATTTTTAGAAGCTCTAGGAAGCCATCACCAAAAAAGTATTCACCATCACTATGGAAAACATGTCCTCAACAAAAAAAAATATTATAGGCTTAGAGGTCGATAAAGTTTTTATAACCCAAATAAGTCTACAATATATTCCTAATATTTCATAATACCAACCTCAAGGTCTAGTAGGTTGGAGCCCTCCTTCACCAAGTTAGAAACCACCATCTCCACATTACTAGTATGTAGCACCCTAAAGCTCAACCATGATATAGTAGCAATAAATGAGTTGGAATACATGAGTTATGCAACAAAAACTCAAAATTAGAGATAATAACCATCAACACTAGCATTAGAACACTATACAATAATAAGGAGGCTATAGAGGAGGATATCAATCCAATAGAGGATGAGCTAGGGGTAGATAATAAGAGGTTACCAAGATGGTAGAGGAGATAAATATCAATGGCCTCCTCTATAATGTGACCTATGAGGAGATTAAAATCATGTACAATGAAATTTCCCTATGAATACTCAAAGATAATCTTATTGTACATACTATAGAATCTCTAACCAACATGACACAAAAGATTATCCTACCATGGTGAAGCAAAGAAAGGACAAGGCCATCTAAAATATGAATATGGTGAGTACATATCCTAAGGAGAATGAATTATTTAATTATTTAACATGAAAATAACATGCAAAAAAAGGTTTACCTATACTTGAAATGCCTCAGGATTAGGGAATTCAAAAATTAAAATAAGATAAATACCTAGATGTAGCTATATAAAAGGGGATCATGTATGAAGTTGTACAAATGCTAAAAAACATCCAACATCAAGACAACACTAAATGAGATGCTATAGTAATATATTCATAAATGTATGGCTAGATAATATGAAATATGCATTAGGATGTGGTTATCACTATGCTAATAGATCTTTTGAAACTTTTAAGTACACTACACAAAAAATACATTTCATAGAACATCACAAACCTACCACATAATCTACTGGAGTATGCACAACATAGACAAAAAAAAAAATCTGGTAGTCAAAACAAAGAAGCCCTAAGATATAGATACATAATTCAACATTGAGGTTTCAAGTTAAGAGGTTCGAAATGTTGTCTTTTATTTTGGCAGCATAGTCAACATGATTCCTAGGTTTACATGGGAAGATATTAGATGACCAGTTCTAAGTTAAAAAATAGTAAATTTGAGATTCATTTATTATGGAAGGGTTTATCCTATTTGTAGATTATAATATGTTGATATTAAAGTCACAAAATTGACCCTGCAAAGTGACTTTTAAGTCATTGACATGAAGATAGTAGCAACACATTACCCTACACTAATAGGCAAAAAATGGGCATATGATGGTCAGATGACTATCAACATGATGTAGAATCAATTAGAGTTTCACCAAGGATATAAGGTTTTTTTCATTCCTATTAATAAAGCACACAAACCTTACATAATTCTAATTAAGCTAGATTTTCCATACATTGCACAAGAAACCAACTAGATGATGGGGAACTCTAAGGAAAATCTAAAATCTTTATGTGTACCTAAGTACAACTTATTTTAGG
This sequence comes from Torreya grandis, assembly GCA_037957365.1. NCBI lineage: Eukaryota > Viridiplantae > Streptophyta > Pinopsida > Cupressales > Taxaceae > Torreya > Torreya grandis. The sequence goes on from JARHVA010002740.1 coordinate 496,650, forward strand.
AGCATACTAAACCTTATATATTATCACTACTAACTCAATATCTAAATACATTAGAAAAATGGAGGCCCAAACCAATAGTTATGTAGCCATTAACAATACAATTTGTTATAGAAGATTATGCATCTATGTCTACAAAATCCCCTATTTGGTCAAAAATTAACTTCCTCTATCAATTCAATGATCATATGCAAAAATATATAGAGATAACCAGATAAGTCACTTTGCCTTGGGAAGTAGATTCATATATCAATGGATATTTAGACACATGCCTACTCAACTAGGCCCAAGGTGATCATGAACTCCGATCAATGAGAATGGTCTTTGTGCATGAGTGATAACTTCCTATGTATTATTCAACTATGGATATAAATTAATTCATTATATGATTACAATCTCATATACATATAATAATTTTGTAGGTTAGTGCTCTAAATTATGCTCTAAATGGATTTGATGTAACATGGTGGGCAATTCATCAAAATAACCAGTTAGAGTGGGATAATGCCTGCAAACATATGATCAGTAGGTACTAACTACCATAGTTCATCAAAATCAATTGAATATTATTTAAAGAAGGTGAATGTCTTGAAATTAATATTCATAAATGTGTTTAAGTCTGGATTCAAGAATGTGTGGCATCAAAGTACTACGTTCACATTTTCCATTATACACTTGCTCCATTACTAGTAACATGGTATATGCATCAAGAACATAAAAGGGATATAAGAATTGGATGCAAGTCCAAAGTGATTTAATTTATACATTTTTTATTTAATATAAAAACCCTTTAGTTCAAAATACATGCCAAAAAATAAAACAATTCTTATGTCATGGTTGTGTAGAAGACTTAAACACCATAATGAAATCCACTATATATAAGACTGTAACTTTTGATCATAATTCGACATTAAAAAGATATAAAGCTACTAGGAAAGAAGAATAATCTATTATTCATCCATGACACCAAATAAAATATGAAGAAGAAGACACTAAGGATGCTGATTCTGATGGTTACATAGATTTGATTGATTTATTTTTTAGTTGAATGACCCACAAAACTAGTGCAGAACCTACTAAAGAAGACAAGATGCGCATCATAAAAATTATAGAATGGGAAGGGAAATGAATGATAACTTAACATGTTGATGAATAAAAATTGAATATTTACTATTATCCCATCAAAAATTATGTATCAAACATCAAAATTGAGGATGTTCCCAAATTGGTACATATAGGTGATTATTGTATAGAAGTTGAAATTTATGAATTTATGTAACTCCTGCAAGACTATCAGGATGTCTTTCCCACTAAATTTTTAGAGGTATAAGTATTTGATACATATCTAGTAAAGATTCATGTAAAATTAAAGGAGTGTGAATAACCTATAATGAAATGGCCATACAAGCTAAATCCAAACATCAAATTGAAAGTGAAGGTTGAACTCGATAGGATGTAGAAATAATCTATCTAGTAGAAAAGGTACATTGGGTATGTCCCATGGTAGTGTATCCAAAGAATATAAGGTAAATCCAAGTATGTGGGGTTATTTCATTCTAAATTATTCCTATGTAAATTATCCATTCCCAATTCCCTTCACAAATGAAGTTTTGGAATCTATCACAAAGCATGAAGTCTACTCTTTCACATATGGTTTCATTGGATATCATCAAATACACATCATATAATAAGACAAAGAAAAAATGAATTTTCCCATATAATGGGGATAATTTGTGTACAAATTCATGCATTTTTTCCTTAATAATGTACCTATGATGTTCTCTCATGTAGTGGTGACTACATTTAAGGACTTCATTCATGACTTCCTAAAAGTCTATCTTGATAATTGGGAAGTATTTTCCTTGTTCACAAAACATTTGTCTATGATACCTAATGTTAGAATGATGTTGAGCTCTACAAATTGTGTTTGATGTAAATAAATGTCTATTCTTTACACCCTTTGGTGTTTTTCTAGGGCATGTAGTATATAGTGAGGGCATTTTGGTCAATCAAGCCAAAATTATAGTTATTCTAAGTATGCCTCCAATAGTAAGTTCCACTAAAGTAATATATTTTTTGGTCCATACAAGCTACTATCACAAGTTTACCAAAGGATATACAACTATTTCATCTCTATTGTAATCCATACTATGTAAAAATGAGAATTTTGTCTAGACTTTAGAGTGCTAAGAATCTTTCATCAAGTTAAAATAGAGATTGTTTATTGCATCCATCATCATATTTATAGACTAGAGAAAGACCTTTCACATACATGTGGATGATTTGGGTATTATAGTTGATGTTTATATTACACATCTAGGATATGGTGGACTCAACCATCCTATTCATTTTTCCATTTAGAAACTATCTGATGCAAAGAAGAACTACATGACCACTAAACAAGAAGCATTAACTATCATGTTCACACTATAGAAATTTTGACATTATTTACTTATGATGCTATTTTCATTATTCACTGATCATCAAGCCTTGTGATACCTTGTCAACAAGCCAATACTAGGAATATATATCTCTTAATGATTGATATTCTTTCAAGATTTCTAATTTTGTATTAATGTAATCCAAGAAGAGAGAACATGAGACCAAATCATCTCAGTGATGTTTATAATGTTGAAAAACCAAAAGAATTATAATAATACTCTCTTGATGCTCACCTCTTTCATGTTTATGTGATTCTTAAATTTTTTTAAGAAATTTCAAACTTCCTCAAATAAGGAGTCTTCCATATGCACTATCAGGAATGCAATAAGAAACACTTTGTTACTAGAACTCTACCATACATCATCATGAATGGGATTTTGTATCACTTAGGGAAGGATGAATTTCTATGTAGGGTTATTCTAGAATATGAAAGACCTCAAATGTTTTAGGAGGTGCATTAATGAGTCATAAGAGGACATTTTTTAGGAGAATCTACTGATAAGAAGATATTACAAAGTAGGTTATGATGGCCCAATCTCTTTCAAGATGCACACAAATTAGTGAAACAGTATGATGTCCACCAATGCATGGGTAAAATGATACAAAAAGACTTAATGTCTTTGCTACCTCTGTTAACTAAGCAGTCTTTTGAGGAATGGGGCATTAACTTTATCATACCTATCAATCCACTATGAAAACATAATAAAATAAGGTATATCATCATTGTGACTGGCTATTTTATAAAGTGGGTTGAAGTTGTTATAACACCTAGTTGTGGTGCAAAGGATGTAGTGAAGTTTTTATATGATAACATTATTACAAGGTTTAATTACCCTATAAAGCTCATTAATGACTGAAGAATGTACTTTATAAAAAACACCATTAAGGATTTGACTAAGGAATTTATGATTTCTCATCATAAAATCAATGTGTACGATCCTCAAACCAATGACCAGGCTGAGGATTCCAACAAAGTATTGGTTAAAATGATAACAAATATCTATGACATCAAGAGGGATGAACAAGAAGATCAAATTCCTATGATTTTGTGGGAATATCACCTGTACTACAAGAAAGACATATTTTTTACACCTTTCCAATTGTTGTATGGACTTGAAGTAGTTATACCAATGGAATACTTACTACCTAGTCTACACATTGCCATGGTCATGAGACTAGGGGATCATGACTCTCTAACCAAAAAACTTCTTAAACTAAATAGGATGGATGAATATAGATGTAAAGCAACATGGATGTAATAAGATCAAAAGTAGAGCTAGAAAACATGGCATGATAGGAATTTATGCCATAAATAATTTCATAAAGATCAACCAATCTTATTATATGATAGTCATTTTAGAACATTTCTAGGCAAGTTAACGATTTGATGGAAAGGACCCTATATTATACATGAAATAATACAATAATGAACCATGTTTTTAATAGATATTTAGGGGACCATTTTACTAGGTTAGTTATATGACTGTAGTCTTAAGCCCTGCCACCAATATTCAAATTAATCTCATTCTTCTAAGTGAGTGGGTGCTGAGTAGCACCAAGTAGATTAAGATTTGCCAATTTTGCATGTTTTTGTGTTTATTTTGTATATATGTGTGTTTGTAGAGATATATTCACTACCAATATAGAATCAAGGTACCAAATATATCATAAAATATTTGTGCATAGGATAATCCATGTGTGCCATCATGGATGTCAAAGAGGAGTGAATGAAATAAATTAAGTACAAGAAAGGTACAACATCCCATCAAAAATATCTCCACTATATAATGGTCACCCATTATAATTAAATTCTAGATCTAAGGTTTGATTAACATAAATCGTAAACAAATTGGTGTTCCATCAAAGTCATTTGTTCATACCCCTATATAGAAAATAAATATCATAACAACATAACTTCTAACATGTGCTAATGACTAACTACCTTAATTACTATATCATATAATTATTTTCCACATCCACCATTACATTCATGACAAGTGGATAGATAAGTGTGGTATTCATATATAATCTAAGAGGTGTTAAATCTATAAAATCTAAGTTTGAATACTCAAGTTGGCATTTCATTCTTATGCATATTTTTCATGATCTACAATTACATAGATTTGAGGTAATTTTCTTGCACATAGATTAGACAACATTGTAATTTCAACACTTCATCAAACATGGATACTTCATGTCTCATCATGGATCTAATAGATGTAAAAAAAGAAGCCATGGGTATTGATATGGTTGTTAGGAAAACCAATATCAATGACCTAGAACCATTTGACTACCTTTGACAAGTAGAACATAATTTATTTTATCCATACCCTATTGATGTTGAGAAATTTCTTACTATCATAGCTCCTCATTGATTACATTATATATATATATATATATATATATATATATAATGCCTACTATGAATTCCTACCTTTGGTGACCGAGGGGAGATCATACAAGTATTTCTTGTCCAATACAATGATGGTAACATATATCTTGGCCTAGATGATGTCACCATCATAACAAACATAGAATCCATCGCTCGAGATTTAGGCATGCCTATGTGAGGAGACTCCATATCTCCTTACCAGAAAAAAATGCCCCCCATTATTAAATAAGTACATGATTTTTATGTGTTAAGACATAAAGGTATTTTAACTAATGAAATCCTAGATGAGTTAGTACACATCCTTGTGGAGTGAATTAAAGAAGATTTTGGTAGATGACCAAGTATGAAAAACAAATATCAAAAGGGTTCATGGACATTGCCCACTAAAATATCCATAGAAATGAGTAATTAAACTAGATAGAGTACTTCACCTAAGAAATACTCACTAACATTAAGAAGTTTCACACCTCTCCAAGGTAGATGTTTAAATTAGTTCTTCATCTTCCTAATCTACACCATGAAATGGAAGTCCCTAGATGGAGAAGTGCACCCTGACAAAGATTATTAGTTGGTGTATCAATTTTAAAATCTCATTTAGACACAAGAGTAGGAAGCCATAATACATGAAGGCAAGTTCAAATAATGGTGGTAAAATTATTTGTAATTGATTTCAACACATCCTTAGGTAATAATAGACATCGTGAAGTATCTAGGTCAACACATAATATAACCTTACTCCCAAAAGGTGTGTTCATCAACATTCATGAGTTGTTGTGGTCACCCTTTACACCACTCCTATTATTTATCATAATGGACATGGGAAAGGCTAAATCCATCTAAAAGAAACCTTTTTAGTCAAGTGTATGACTCCAATTTAGGCCATACTACTTGACATAACCATCCTTATAACATAGCAACTAAAAGAAACTACCAAATTGCAATAGTAGAAGGGAAAGCAAAAGCTTCCTATAGAATGTCATTTAGAGTCACCTCCCTTAAATTGAAATGCATACATCACAACAACCTAGATGGATGATATGAAGGTGCCTCATATTATGAGTTCATGTGACCTTTTAAAGATGGGCACAAATGACCAAGAATTATTCTAGGTCATGATAACAAACATAACTGGATATTTTTATGAGAGGGAAGATGAGGATGAATTCTTATTTTGAAAGGCTATATGCATGGTTCAAGTGAAAAAGTAGGCTCCCCAATAACTATGGGTGGAATTCCCATCTCACCTATCATCCATAGTTGTTGACATCATTCGAGAATAAGTAGAGAAATTGAAGCATCAAATTCACTTTTGTCATCCATAACTTACTCCTACCTTTATAACTAAGGACATATTTTCAACCCTTCTAGAGATCCCACTTGAATCACTTATGTGTAAACCTCAAAGAAGGCATGATTCCAAGGTCTTCCCTACACTTGAATAGCACACTTTTGAATGACTAGTCACTACATAAGAATCAAAACCTACCCCTACCTCTACTTTACCACCATCAAAACATAGGTTGGACACCATTGGACATAAAAGTCATAGGTTTCTAGATTAAAGTTATAACTAAGTGATTCATTACCATCACCACAGGCCTAAGACATTGAATATCTCACACCTGAGTAAGCCATAAAAGAAGAACAATAACTTGTCAAAAAAAGTATCTTGCATAATAGAATGATGAGTAAGGAATAAAGAGAATAAGTGATGGAAGGAAAAAGTGCAACAAAAATAATCCCATTGATAATAAAATGAAGCCAAAGCCACATAAAAGGCCAAGGATATAGAGGCTAATAGATAGAAGGCCATGGATGTGGCGAAGAAGGCCTAGGAAGTGGTTGATGTATCTCAAAAAGCACAAGAAGAGAAAGAGAGGAAGGAAAAGGAAGCTAAGATCACTGCCAATGTGATGGTAGAATAATAATTAAAAAAAAAATAAGATGCAATGGCCCAAGCACAATAGGCCATGGAAGCTACAAAATACACATAGTAGCAAGCAGAAGGTGTAAGGAAAAAGAAAGAAGAAAAAGATGAAGTCCTGTACCAACAATAGGCATAGGCATAGGAAAAAGCATAAGTACAAGAACAAGATATACAAGATCAATAAGGATACAACCTTAGCATAATAGAAGAATAATAGTCTAAGAAATTGAAAGCATAGGAGGAATAGGTAAAGTTGCAAGCTACATAGGAAGTGATGAAGAAGAAAAAAGAAAAGGAGGAAATAAAAAGAAAGTAGGATGAATATAATGAATATTAACTCAAGCTGGTAGTAGAGGTCACAACGTAGTAGAAATAGGCACTAGATCAACCTTAAGAATTAGTAGATAAACCATCACAACAAGAAGGGTTATCTACTACATAAATAACTCTTTAACTACTATAATTTCCACTATGAGGTGTCTATCTCTACGATGTCCCAATAGTTGGTGTCCAGTGCACCACTTTCTCACTCCCACTTGACACAATGAGAGGACCAAACCATATAAATTTAGTAATAACATTGGTCACACTCTTAATAAAGTAGGATGATTCCTTAGACATCTCCAGACCTCCACTCAAGAAACAATTGGAGGTTACAACAACTTTTTAGGAATTAATTACATAGAAGGCCAACTCTATGGAGATAGAAATGGATTGATCCAAGGTAGATAGTATATATTTGAAGGTTTTCATTCATAAATATATGAATATGATTCAAGACACTTGCCCAGAGTTGGTCACTAGAGCAATCAAGGACCAAGTTATGTCTGACTAGCATAGATTTAAGACTTTAGTCTCTAAGTTAACAAAGGATTGGTCTATAGCCTAAAAAATCTATGCAATCAGTACATTGAGATAAAAAATGAAGACTGAGGTAGCCACATTGAGCACTTTAAGGGAAGAGTACCAGATCATGCTAAACATTATGTTACTTCAATCATAATAAGTCACATGAAATTTACTAGACTAGACGTACCACCTTGATGACTCTCTAACGAGTTCTAGTGAGAACTTCACCATAGATAAAACTAATAAGATAACCATGGGAAACCACACCACCTTAGTGGAGGAGAATGATAGAGCTCTCTAATACTTACTCAACTCCTGGGACAACATGCATGATAAACTTCTTAACTATCAAAATGAACTTCTATATGGTTTATTCACAGTCTCTAAGACCAACTCCACATAGACAAGCTGAAGCAGTTGAGTGGAGAGATCTAGATGAGGCTCAACAATAGTAAGGTATACATCAATATAACTAATGACTTAAACTTGAAGCAAATCATCATCTATCATCCACTATTATGCATCCTACTAAACATGGTCCAAGAATTCATAATTAATAGGAATACATACAAGACCAACCTATCTCTATTATATAGTGAGTTTGTTCGGATCCTCAACATTCTAGTCTACAAGCCACTATTCAAACTCTAGTAGATCATCACACATTATAATGATGCATAGTCTAGGGCCATGGATCCTAATGGCTAGTCATAATTTGCATCAATGCCACCTCCTTTAAGCTAAGTATTATGCAAGGAATTTTTTTTTAAATTTTATAAACATTTTTGTATTGGGGATGACTAGTAAGACAAATGGAGCTAGGATGGTTGAAAAATCATAAAGGGTGGCTACCTGGTTATGCAAGTCTATTGAAAATTGTGAAGGGAGGTAGGCTAGTATGATAATTGAAAACTTGAGAGGGTGGTTAAGTAGTGTGTAAGAGGTGAAAATTTAAAATGGCACCTTGATTGATTAATATGCATCCTACTATTCTAACCATTTCTTTAGCTTCCACCTATGCACATTTGGATGATCTTTTTATGTTATCTCAGGGCAAGTTAACATTTTAAGTACAAGAAAGTTTTGGGTGAATAAATCAAATAGTAAATTTTCACATCATATTCTTTTGATATTCATGTGTTATGTATTTAGTTGTCACATATATGTATATTTTATCCTATTCTCCATGACTTGTAACAGGTTATAAGATGAATAGATTCCTATTTTGGTACCAAGTACAAGAATAATGTGAACAATCAGAGACTATAAACAACCATATATATGTATGTTTGTATGAAAAATGGGGTTTGACCTTTATTGAAATCAATATAGACTATTTGGTTATGATTACCTATTGTATTTATAATTTTATTCCTTATGTGCACTTTCATTGTTAATGTTTATCTTATTTATATATAATTTACTCTAAATGATCCATAAACATTAGTGAAGTACTGGTTGTTTCTAATTGCTATCTAACACACAATAATTCATCTCTATTATGCTTTTGTTTTCCCTAATAAGATGAATCCTCTACACTATCTTGTGCACTTGAGTAAAACATAGATTTCCTCATCCTTAGCATGTTTTGATGCTTTAGGAACCTCTACTAATAGTGCTTTCAATTATAATTTTTTTTAAAGAATTTTTGTGTCATTAATAAAAATATTTTAAGTGTTTATATTATGTGAATGACCTATATACACACAATATTTTTAAAATTTATCATTTACTGATGCTTTCTCTCTTGAAGGAACCTGTTGAGTGTCAATTTCTCTAAGTGCATGCCTTAGAGGGTGCATCGATAAGGGGGTTGGTGGGTGGACCTTTGGTGCCTCATAGGATTGTTAGCTCCTATACCATTACCTAAAACCACTACAATATACTTTTATCTAATTCCTTAAACAATAAAAACCTATTTATACACTCCCCTAAGTAATTTATCATCCAAAATATACCCTACCTAATAAAAAAACACATTTACTCATTTTTCCTACTAAGTCAAGTTGGTCAACCTTTTTGGGAATATAACTTATGTTATGTCACTCTATCGATGGAAGCCAACCTAATTTGATGCCTAATAACTCTATTTTCCACCAAACAAGATCAACTTAGCCAACCTTGTCAACTAAATTCTTGGGAATATTTAGGTTCAATACTTAGCTATAAATACCCTTTTAAATTAATTTATAAAGAGAGGATAATTCAATTATGCATCATTATAGCTCATAAAATTTTCCTAGACTATATTTTAAAGGTTTCACTAACTAGGTTTTTGCCTTGGAGTATTAGCTTTCATCTAGTGGAGGTCTTGCATGCATAGGATAAATATTGTATCCTATATCTAATCTATCCTTGTGATTCTTACAAGCCACTAGAACCTATTTCAAAGCACCAGTGTCTAAGGGAGAGTTTGAGTAATGATGATTCAATTCAACAAGGTAAGTATACTCATATCCCTTTATTTTGATATGTATATGTTGCATAACTAATGGATTGATTTGTATCTCTCCTTCATTAAACTACTTATATATTTTTTTGAATAGAATTATCTTTGTTTTTTTACTATCTTCCCCATTTTTTCCATATTCTTTGGTGAGCACTAGATTATATTGTATGTTCATTTAATATATTAGCTTGTATGTTTTTTTGGTAGATTAAATAGTTTTCCTTTATAACATTATAATACTATATAGGGTTATTAAATGATTCCATTTTACTAGATGCCTTAGAAACCTCTCCTTTATTATTATGTAATAAGAGATCCATTAGCTAGGTTTAATGGATCCATAATTAGTTATGACCCTGATATAATAAAGTATCGCTAAGTAGATTGTTAATTGATTACCTTCTCCAAGATTGGATATTATTAATTAGGATAAGTTGTATATTTATCTTATTTTTCTTGCATACATGACCTACAAGTAGAATATTCATATTGGCATCCATTTTAAGCTTGACCATTGAGTGGATAAATATTTTTTGTAATAGCTAAACCAAGCAAATAGTAGTATAAGTATGACTTGACATGCTTCATTTCTCAATAGTTAGCATTTTATAGATTATAAATATCTATTTCCACTCATATTTTCCTCCTTTGTATGTTTATTTTAGAATTCAAACACTCTCCCCCATTTTATAAATTGATAAATTTAGGCTTAAAAACAATCATCAATCAAGTTCAATTAGATACAATAATTTTGAGAATTTATCAAATAGACATTGAGGCTTTAGTGCTTAGAAT
>JARHVA010002740.1:512500-527500 GCA_037957365.1 Torreya grandis
TTTATATACTATTAAGCAGAAATAGAACATAGTTACACTTAGTTTTGTGTAGTTTGGAAATATATTATACAATTTAACTATTCAAAAGGTTTTATTACTTCAAATTCAATATAAGTTTATCCTATTGATATAGCTCCATACATTACTCCAAGTCTCAAAGGGTTTTCTTCTTTTATCTATAAATTGATTAGTGGTGGACAAACACCTTGAATTTCCCCATCATCATCTTCTCAAGTATGTGGATTATAATCTTATAGAAATAAGCTAGATAATTATACATCCTAATGAATTTTGATTGTATGCATGAATACTATTCTCGAACATGAAAGTTATTTTCAAATTATCTTGCTCTTTACTATTTATCCATTTTTATGTAATAAAAAAATAAAATAGTTAATAAATCTCATGACATACTATTTCCTTGATGATTCAGTTGGTAAAAGTAATGGTAAGGGGTATTATAGTGTTTTATAATTGAATATTTGAAATTCCACAAATAATTGTGTTAATTTTAATTCTTTATAATAATAAATATGGGTAATACCCCTTATATACATCTAAATATGATTTCCTTAATCATTTAGGTAATCTCTCCTTTTATCTGACTAAGTCTATTTAAAATAGATAACCCTTTTCCTAATTAAAAATCTAATCCCCCTTCCCACTGTATATTTATCACACCCTACTAAACTTTATACACACCACATATTATATTAAACCATTATTTATCCCATTAATATTCCATTAACTTATTAATCCTACTTCATTTAATATCCATTTACCCACCCACCAATTTTTAATTCAAAATATGTTACCTACCCCCTACCCTACTTATCCATAGCCTTTCTTACAAACCTATTTCATTAAACCTATATAAAACTCATAATCTAACCCTCATTAATACCTAATGAAGTTTAGAGTTATCTAACTCTATAAAATTCCTTTAATATTTCCTCTCCTCTAGAACCCTCTAAATCTAGAGAATTCTTAAGAATTTTATATTCCTTTTTCTTCTATCCACCACCCATATAAATAACCATTCAAGGCCTTTGGTTAGACTAATTTGAAAATACACAAGCTTACACATATTTCATACTCTCACATTACATTCATAATCCTTGTTTTGCATCTAAATCCATCAATGATCAATCCTTTTACATCCATTTTGAAGCCTTGAATCCATCTTGTCTTGAAAATCAATATCATATAATCAAATTGTCTTTGGATAAACTTTTGAAGATCTTAGAGGGAGATTCAAGGAAGAAAAGATATGGTAAGAGTATTTTGATTAAATTTTTATTGCTTCTTCATTCTATCTCATTGATGTTTTGTGAATTTTATGTTAAATTAACTTATTTTATGCATTTAAATCTATTTCTCAAATTTTCCAATCATAAATTGGCAACCAAAGTGGGATCCCTCCTTTAGACTCACCATTATGTGTGTGAGGTGTGAAAATTCAATTTACAGGACTAGTTAGGAAGAAATTGGGCTTAATAATTTTAAAATTTTCACATTCTAGGAGATTCATGATTTTGATTTCCAAATATAAATCTTGTACATATGGTTTTAAAATTGATAATATTGGTTTTGACTTGACCGTGTAAATTTAATAGCTAACAATTAGCCTACATATTAGTTTATTAACTCTTTTAAAAATTGCTTATAAGTAATTGATTTTTTAACTTCCATCTTTGATTTTACTTTCATTAGTAGTGATTTTAAGTTAAGTTATATAATAAAACTCATTTATTTAATGAGCATTGAAAGCATTGGCATTTTTGGTTTATTTTCCCCTAACTAATCTTGTGGCCTTTTAGGAAAAAGACAAATCTTTACCACTTCCAAAATAATAAGATATTTTATACTAAGCAAAATCACTAATCATAATTCACAATATCAATGTGTATTAATGATTTTTATTCTTATAGTTATAATTTTTATTTGGATATAATATCACTTATAAACATTGTAATTTGGTTTTGTGTTTTCCGTATTACTCTCTACTTGACTTTGTTCTAGTTGTAGGAAAGGGAAAAATCTATCTAGATAAGGTCATTACCTAATAAATCAACCTTTTGACATCTTAATCAACATTCCTTATAAAAATAAATGATTTATATTTTGAATCATGATTTTTCCATACTAAGAGTGATTTTGACAATAGCTTATTAATATTTTTTGTTCTATACTTTTAAATAGTCTAGTTTTTATCTTGCAAATATTTTAGTCTTTATTTACTATTGTCTTATAAGTAGTTTTAGTAATTTGTATACATTTTGTATATATATTATAATTTTTTAAAACATAAAATCACATCTATTAAATAGTTATTTTTATTAGAAGAAGAGATTTTGAAATATTATTAGTGATCTTGAGTTATAGAATTTAGTATGATCTTGTTTTAAAACTTATTGACCCTTTGTTTTACCTATTTTTCATTCTATTATAAATCACTATTTTATTAAGTTAGAAGTTGTAATATTATTTTTTGCATTCTACAGTTCTACTTAATAATTATGATATTGAATAATCCATAAATGATTTTGAAAAGTTAACCATGTAGTAAGCATTCATTAACTACTTGTAAAAACACATTTCACATATCTATAATTTTGACCTATTAATTATTATTTGAATTTTCTGTAAGTAATTCTAAAATATTTCAACTATGTCTAATTATACAGAAGTGATTTTGAAGAATCAAAAAGATATTTTGACTTATAAGTGTTTTTACTAGAAGTACTAATAGTTTTTTGGCTTAGGGAAAATAAGTAGAAGACCATAAATCAAATTTCTAAGTTGTTTACTTGCAAGTCTAGGATGTGGTTTTGAGGTTTAGGATTTGTCATATTATAAATCTCTTTTTTTTTAGTTTGTCTTGCACGATAAAATAAGTGGTTAAATAAGAATTTTCTATGCCTATGTGTTACCCAATTACATTTTATTTTATATGGTAAAACATGACATGGAATTCATACCAATGAACTTACATATATTTTAGGGTTTTTTGATGTTTATTTCATCACCATGCATTCAACCATACTCTATGTTCCAATGGAGTTTAAAAATAAAGGACAATTATTATTAGGCCAAGTGATTAACCATGTACATGTTTTTTATGAAGGGAAAGAGTTAATTTTCTAACCCAAGCATTAGACAACACCCTGTATGGATTTGTGCTACATGTACCTAATGTATATTGGGCATGCCCATAGTAATCCTTGTCTAACCTAGCACAAAACCTTTCAACCATAATAGGCAACTTAATATCAGGGCCAATATCATCCCCCATAGTTATTGTCAATTATAGATGGGGTTGAGGGGGTTTGGGAAATGTTATAACAGGTCACTAACCTATATCATTACCCACAAATCCATTAGATGTTGTAGTATTTGGATTACACTCATGAATTAGTCTACTAAATAATAGGACTTGTGATTTTCTTGATTGTGTATGGTGTACTAAACTAGTACTATTTGTGAGACATTTCATCCTTTTACCCTTTTAAAAACACCTAGAAAATCCCTAGGATATGCTCAGACTTATCTTAAACCATATTTAAATTTTTCTTATCTTCATCCATTCCATTATCCAAAATCTTGAGCATTATATGTGCCTTGTGATTAAACTATAGTGGTCATTTATCCTCTCTTCAAAGTCCTAAAATCATTATACTCATTACCCCATTCATTCCAAAACATATTACTTTGATTAACTATTTCTAAATACTATAACACTATTGGATTTCATCTAGTACATTATCATATTGTCATCTTGTTTGTTCATAACTAGCTTTATCTAGTCATCATCTTTCTAGTGTGAATAAAGGCACCGAGTAATCTCATCATCTAGTCTTATTATTAGGTTGAATATTTGTAAAGTTGACACAATAGTAATACTTGGTCATTATATTCTATATGCTTATTCTCAAAAATCCAATCTCATCCTAACCAATATAAACATCTTGACCATTTTATCTTAAAACCAAGACAAGTTTATTACTCAAGAATCACAATTTCTTCTTGACTTATATCAAACTAATACCTATAACATCTATATCACCTAGTGTTATCTACCTATTGATCAAAACCCATGCATAGTTCCTATGATTGGGACAAGGATAAAATTGGGAAGATGACATCCTAAGGATATTAGGTGAGAAAAATAGGGATAATGAAGAAAACTAAAGTGACATGCATAATATTGGAGGAGAGGAAAGAATTAACAATGAATTCCTCAATAATGATGAGATTAGAGCATAATCTGGCCAATATATATGAGAATCAAGACCAAATATTATCATAGGTCATTAGAATGGGAGGAAAATTACCCCTATTTTTAATCCTTATCTCCTATAACATCTAATTTAAGCCCCATATAGGCATAACACTCCTCCATACCAACATGTCATAAACCAAGATGGGGGAAACTTGAATTAGTATATCATGAACAAGAACTACATGATGAAAAATAAGACCCTAAAAATAACCATATTGATGTTGATAAAATAAGATCCACATTGGAATATTGTCTAGACCAGCTCACCCAAAAATTTAACTCATTAGCATCTCAAATTCATACTAAAGCCCAAAAACCTACATCACTTATGAAAAGAATTAAAATCCCTATAAATGTCAACATTGATCCACCAAAGCCAAAATTAATCTAGACCAATAATTCCAATCCTTTGATTGACCATTTCTTTGCCCAAGATTATAAAATGATGAAAGAGATTTTTTCAATAGATAGATCCTCATACTTAGGTAATGAAATATATATGAATACTTTTGTACATCACCACTAAAAATGAGTATTTTATAGATACCCTTTTCAACAAATTTTGAAATTCCAAAATTTGATAAATATAATGGGAAAGGAGATCCTCACAACCATGTCTAATAATTTTATGTAGCATTTATCCAAGTCACTTAAAATGATGCTTATTTATTATGTCTTGCTCCTAAAAGTCACACATGACTAGATCTAGAATGGTTTATGCATTTACCCAAAGGGTCTATTAACACATTAGAAGACTTAACGGAGAAAATTTTGAGAACTTTTACTTCAACATGGAGCATGATATTTTTATAATTGATCTTTATAATACTAAAAGAAAGGAGATAGTCTTACAACATTCTTATAGTTATGGAGAATCCTAGCTAGTTACTTCTAATGTAATGACCCTAAAAAATAATTGGATAAATTAGTCATTGACAATCTTAATCCATAATTGAAATATTAATTAAAATTATAATGTGCCAAGTCATTTGATGAAATTATAGAAAAGGGTATCCAAATTAAAAAATATCTTATTGAAAGGTGGACTATTAAGGTGTATACCCAAAATGAACAAAATCAAAATAAGGATAATATTTATTTGGGTAAGCCCAAGTTCTTTAATAAAAATAATATTGTGGTTTGGGATAATGTTAATGATTCTAAACATATATAAATGGTACAAATATATTCCCCTACTATCAAAAATCAAAATATCCCCATCATCACAATTCTAAAAGTGAAGCCAAAGACTATAATGGGAAACATCATCTTACAAATCCTTGTGTGCTAGTTGAAATGGTCCTAAAGAAATTAATTGTTGATAATATGATAACTCTCCCAAAAATCAAACCTTTGGATGACAATGAATCATGCCTTGATTGGTATCATGAAGATTAATTTTATCATTATCATTGTGTTAAAGGGTATGCCACTAAAAAAGTGTATGTAACTATGACATTTCATCCAAGATTTGATATAAAATAGACAAATATAAATTAAAGGTGAAATCCAGTAAGCTAGTCTAAAAGTTAGTAATTAAGAATATATTAGGATCCCCTATCGAAGAATGATAAAAAATATAAGAAAACACTAAGGGATCAAGTCAAGCCTATAATTCCAATAAAATTTATTACCATGCCATCCCATATCACCACATCAATACCATTAAGATCAAAATCTCCCAAGAAAACACACATCTACCTTTCATATCCTTAAGATTAATAGGCCCACTTCAGATTGTGTAGTTAAAATAAGGCATGTTAAAATAACAATTCCTAGAGTAATTATTAAAGACTCACCCTCCTCATCTAAAAAAATCACCATCCCTAAGACTTTAGATTGTGTAATTACAATAAGGCATGTTAAAATAACAATTCCTAGAGTACTTCTTAAAGACTCACCCTCCTCATCTCAAAAAATCACCATCCCAAAGAAAAATATAAATCCTCCCAATAAAACATTTGGAATTATTTAGGAGTTAGAGAAGATTCTTTCTTATATTTTTATCATGTATCTTCTCAAAACTTTCTATGTTTATCAGGCAATATTCAATCATATCCTATATGACTCAAAATTTCCTATGGATATTGATACTAATCAATTCTAAGATTTGTTGGTTTATTTTTCTTCATCACAATAAATCACATTTAGTGTCCATGACATTCCACTAATAGTCCCTCATCATAATTATCCCGTATTCATAAAAATATTCGTTGTAAACCATAAGATCCCATGGGTTTTTATAGAAGGATCCACTATAAACTTGTGAAATATCAAATTTCTCAATTAGGATATTCATAATCATCTCTAGGGACTTTTTTGATCATGATAAAGGATTATGATTATAATGAGTGACCATCGATAGGAATGATATACCTTCCCATAGAATTGGGACTTATAGTTCATTAGAAATTGATCCATATAGTGGATGTTGATCTTCCCTATAACAAGATTTTGGGGTGCATGTGGAATCATGATATGGAATTAGTACCTTATACTCTATATCAATACCTTAAATTCCCACATTTAGGCATGGATTTTACCATCTTAGGTGAAATTGAAAATTTTTGTAGCTTTTAAATGTAAGGGTCAAATTATGATATTTATTGTCTAAGCACTCAAGCCTTGTTTGATAACCCAAAAGATATGAAATATGTACATCCTAAAGACATATCACCCCATTATTCCAATTCATTAGAAATTATCCATATTGAAATAATCTCTAAAGGATGTGGAGAATATGAATATAAAAACCTTTACATAGGAGATCTTCCACGATCCCCATGCATTATGGGTCCCCAACTATCCAAAAAGATAAACCAATTCATGAATGCTATCAAAAGAATTTTTTTGGGATATTTATGATTCTTAGAAAATTCATGTAGGTCTATCCCTTTATTTTCAAAATAAATAATATCTTGAGGTATACAAATGCTTCAAAATATGAATTATAGGGGTCAAGGACTAGGTCGATAAGAACAAGGGATTGTTTAGCCTATCAATATTTGAGGACAAAAACCACTAGGAAATAACCTTGACTCTATCATGATGGAATCTTCTTCGATTTGTAAAGATTCAACTTCTGATGAAGAATTTGAGATAGGTTCCATCTATAGCCTCTATTAAGATCTTTTTACCATGAACCTATTCCTTGATGTATCCATTTACACCATCAATATTTCCCTTCACTACCCTAAGTTTATAGACTAGGATCAGAAGAAAAATCCATCCTTTGATATATTTCAAAGTGATGAATCCATCATTGAGTATATGGGAGCCTAAAGCTTTATACCATCATGGGATCATAAAAAAGGATTCACTATTATTTTAAATGATTCATCATATTTTGGAGAGAAAATAAATATTTGAATTGAGTAGAAGATGAAGAATATAGTATAATTTATCTATCTCTAATCACATAATAAATCTAGTCAAATCTTGATGAGGAAAAGTTATATCAATAGCTATGTGCAAAATTTCTAGTTGAATTTTATTCAAGTGAAGAGATTCCACTAACCTCAACATATATACAATACCAATCACCTTATTTAATTGAGGAATTCACAAAATTAAATATTAGAATTGAAGAAAATGCTACAATAATTAAACTAGGTGAATTCTTACTTTTGAATAATAACAATTTCTTATTGAGATTATCAAAGAGTTAATAGATATATTCTCATGGAACTATGTAGACATGCTCGGATTAGACCCCACTTTGTTGATACATCACCCAATATTTCATCCCAATGATAAACCAATAAAATATAAACTTCAAAAGATGCACCCTAAAGTGGCATTATTGGTCAAATAAGAATTATAAAATTTCTTGGAAGTAGGGTTCATTCAACCGATTGATTAATCCAAATGGATTTCTATTACTATTCCTATTACAAAGCCACAAGGAGGGATATGCATCTATACTAAATTTTGAAACATCAACAAGGCATATCCAAAATATGACATTCCTTTACCTAATTTTGACATGAGCATGGATTATACAAAAAGATATGAAATTCTCTCCATCATGGATGGCTTTTTAGGATATAATCAAATCAAAATTACTCCAGGAGATCAACATAATGCCTTTATCACACCATGGGGGAATTTTTATTATCAAGAAATTCCCTTTAGACTAAAAAATGCAAGATCAACCTAATAAATGGACATAACAATTATTTTTCATTACATGATGCATGATACTATAGAACCTATGTGGATGATATCCTAGGAAAGTCCAAAATAAGAACATAACATCCAATGGTCTTAAGACAAATCTTTGAGAGGCTTAAAGAATATAAAGTCTAATTAAATCCCCAAAAATGTGTGTTTGGGGTAAATTTAGGAAAACTTTTGGGTTTTATAGTATCCCAATGAGTCATTGAAGTATATAATACTAATGTTAAAGCTATTATTGAAATGCCTCCACCCAAAAACCTAAAGTAGTTACATAGCCTTTAAGGAAAGTTATAATAAATTCATCAATTTATTTCTCAATTAGTAGATAAATGCCATCTATTCACTCATACATTAAATAAAATAACTCACTTTGACTAGAGTAGATAATGCTAAATGACATTTGAAAAATTAAAATATTATCTATTAAAACCTCCAATTTTTTCACCTCCAATATCAAGAAGGCCATTACTTTTGTATATATCCACTACACCATGTTCTATAGGGGTCATTTTAGCACAACACAATGATGAAGGAAAAGAATGAGATTATACTATTTAATTATAATTCTCATCTCATATGATTTTAATTAAATTCATATAGAGAAAATACGCTTAGTCATTGTCTTTGCTTCCCAAAAGCTCAGACATTATATGTTAAACAACCAAGTAAAGATGATCACCAAAGTTGATCCACTTAAATATATGTTATCAAAGTATACCTTAATAAGGAGAATGGATAAATGGATCATGATTTTAAGTGAATTTGACATTGAATATGTGAATCAAAAATCAATCAAAGGGTAAATGATTGATGATCAACTAGCAAAAACACTTGTAGTAGATATAAAATATTTGACAATAGCCTTCCAAGATGAATCCATATTAACAATTTAATAATCACTAATATGGAAAATTTATTTTGATGGATCCTTTACCATGTATGGGTTGAGAGCTGGTATCATTTTGGTGACACCATAAGAAGACATATTAATTAAGGCTTGAAGAATATCTTTCCCATACACTAATAATATGGATGAATATGAAGCATTAATTTTAGGACTATAAATTTCCATCCAATGAAATATTCAACATCTTCAAGTTCTAGGATGTTCTCATTTAGTTATTAAATAGGGCAATAATGAGCTTAAAACTAAAGATGATAATTTAATTCCATATAAACAAATGGTCAACCAAATAAATAAATTTTAGTCCATAATTTTTAAACAAGTACCAAGAGGAAATAATAAATCAGTAGACACAATGGCCACTATTGGGTCTCTGATAGATTTCTTAAAAGATATCCTTGAAGGTAGCTTGTTTGTTGAATAATTACTATTTCATGCACATCATTCTTCATCTCACTATTAGATATGTGAAATCCCTAATCCCACTTATCCATGGTATCATGATATTTATACTTACCTCCATGACAATACCCTTCTACCAAACCTTAACCACCATCAATACAAAGCCTTAATCTAACACACCTCACATTAAACTATATTTGGTAGCATGCTCTATTGATGGGGCTATGATGAGACCCTATTGACATGCCAAACTTAGAGGAGGATCTTCTTGTAATCAAGGATATTTATTATGCTATTTTTAAAGGCCATGTTAGTAGAACGGCCCTAGCCTAGAAGTTACTCTTGAATACATACTATTGGCCTACCATGGATCATTACACGAGTTAATATGTTTTGAAATGTGTATCATGTTAAAAACACATGAATTTTATACATGCTCCAACCTAAAAATTACTACCTATCATGAGCCCCTGGTGTTGACATTTTAGCCTCCTAGGCCAAAGTTTAACCCATACAATCAAAAACATCCCCATGAAACCCACACAATCTTTTAGATGGTGATCTTATTACATGGTGATATCTTCTTGGGTCTCATTTTGAGCCTTGTTAGTATTGATTAAGGTGTCATTATTGTGTTAGTCATTGCTTGTAGAGGTCATCATATGGCATACTTATTTTGAAGTTTATGGTTGATACATTAAGATATCATTATGGTCATTGAGTTAATGGAAGAGTGTTAAAGTGGTTTTAAAGTATATAAGGTGATCTAAGAATTGTTTGAGAAGATTGAGTATCTTTAGTAGAAATTAAGGTAATTTGACAAGATTAAGGTTTTTATTTCTCATGAGATGTGGGCTTGTTTTAACCATTTTATTAAGATGGAATTTTTTTAGCATGATACAGGTGTGTCTAAGCCTTTTTTAGGTCATAATATGATGTATAAAATATATTCAAGGTTATTTTTAATGATTTATTTAGTAAAAATAGTTTCAAGCCTTCATAACCCCCCTAAAGCCATCAGATGGTCATCAAACACCTCATATTGATAATATTTCATTGTAAAACTTTTGGAAATGGGTTATTAGATGTCAATTTTATTAATAATAATATTTAAAGAGTCTCTAAGCCAACACAATATGGTTTCATATGCATAAAGGTCCATTTTATGGGTCAAATTCACTTCTCATTCACCAAATAGGTCCCACACATGGGAAAGTACATTCCTTAAACTCCCCAAACCATACCAGTTATTTTAAAATGTTTTTTAACTTATGTTTCCCTCTCTCTACCATCCAATGGCATTTTAAGAACTAAACCATGAAAAAATGTAAGAAAATACAGTGTTTCTAGGTGTTTTACAAGGTTATATGGACTTGTATAATCAGTTCCATACAAGCAGAGATCATATATTCACATAAGATCTCATAATAGGCATTATAGATAAATTTCACCTCCAGAAATGCTGAAAGGTCTATAATTGGTTTGATTCTCTATCGAGCTCTTTGGTAGACTTGGATAAGCTCTCAAGTTTATACTTAGTCCATATAAGAGAGAGAAAATGAGGAGATAATATCTTAAGAAGAGGAATGGGGTATATTTACCTTCCCATTTGTGGCATTGATCTAAAAATTCATGGCTTCACTCTATGAACAATAGTCATGAATCTGGGTAGTCAAAAAGTCTTCTTCATTTATGTAAGGATCAAATTTGTATTAGTCTTGGTTCAATTTATAGATGGTTTTAAAATTTTGTGTTTTTAGGTGTGTTTCATATGTCCTAAATGTCCTTACATGGTATTATAAACCCTTGGTTCACATTTTTGAACTTTTAAGAGCAAGAAAACCTTTAAGATGTCACATATGTAGGTTACATATAATGTTACTTTTTGTTGTAGAGTATTCAAGGCATGATAATATGAGTAAATGATGGTTTTGGTTTATGTGATGGTCTTTAAATCCAACTTATATTCTCTTCCTCCCAAACTCATTTGAACCATCATACCAGACAACTCCATCAAGCTTTGCTCTAATGAAACTATCATGAGAGTAATGAGTTTTCCCTTGCAAGTGAAAATGAGTTACTAAGGAAATAACTATAAAGAACCTTCATTAGGATGTTTGAAAGTAATAAATTTAATTTACCCATTATCATATCCTATCATGATAATACCTCCTACCCCTCACTACCCTATACCTAAAAGGTCATTCTCATCCTGAAACCTAGAAAGGCAAACTCCCATAGTCTTGGTTGTAGTAGCCTAAAGTGTAGACGAAAAATGAGGTGTTGGATATTTTTATGGGATATGAGAAGACATTTAGTAAAATTTATATTCATAATATATATATATATATATGAATAATTATGGTAATGAAAGTATTAGGGTTAGATGCAAGATCAACACCATCTCTACCACCCCAAGAAGACAAGTTTAGTCAGGACCTCAAAGTGCATACACATGGTTATATTGGTAATATTGGAGATATGTTGATACTTTTGAGGATTTAAGAGATTAATAGGGTTAAAATGATAATAATATGTCATCAACATGATTGGTGTCCATAAATATCACCTCATCTCTTAAAGAAAGTACTCATAGTCTAGGCCTATAATTACTACCTACATGCTTAAATATAGGTATGAAGGTTGAGAAATAAACCTTATTTTGAGTCTATAAAATTTAATAGGGGGTAGTTAAAATTATTATTGAACTCATGAAATAAATATATCATCAAATTCCATCCCTCAATGTGGTTATACACATAGTCAAAATACCTAGGATGACCACTTACAGGTTGACTATGGAAGTAGGATAGAATAGGAAAAAGAGCCACTTTTAGAGTTTTTTGAGTGTGTGGGGTGATAAAATATTAAAAATACATGTAAGGATATAAAAATATTATGCATGAGGGCAAGGTCTATACTCTTTCGCATAGTCAAGTATAAGACTGCCACCTATAAGCAGGGCAAGTGAAAGTGTAATTATATTAAATTCTATGTGGAATTGAAGGGTTAGGATGGAAAAAAAGGAAATAATACTTTTTATATTAAATACCTCACTCCTTTTTAGGTGATTTGGTACCTAAGATGCTAAAGAGTCTTGACATACTAAATAAATAACTGAGCAATCAAGGTCAAAAGAAGAAGGGTAGGAGTATGAATACCATGTACAGAAGTGAAATAAAAGGATGAATAAGGGCCTTTGAATTGTTCTGTTAAGACCATTAATATAAATTAGATTATTTAGTTCATATTATGATAGGTTAAGGAAAGATTAAATGACTATTAGGTCTATTAGGCCTAAAATTTGATACATATAGGAGTATGTTTAAGAGTTGAAGGTAGTTACATGCTTGGAGTTGTCTAAGGATTGAAAACACCTAATGGAAAGTAAAGGAAAACATAACTAATGTTTTAGGATAGTAAGAGTCTTAGTTGAGGCAAAAGGGAAACTAGACTCAGCCACCAAGGTTATACAGACCTGACTACTTATAAACCTAAGGCCAATTCAAGAAGGTGTGCTTGAAGCAGACTTGAAAGAAACCATGTTTAATAGGTATTACCAGGGAAGGAGATCATATAATATAAATTTTAAACTCCATTAATAATATGGAGATGAGACATAGGTCATTCCTAGGCCCCTAACTCAAACTAGACATGACAATGATGACGCTTAAGACAGACTAAGAGAGACAAAGATTGAGGTAATGATCAAAATAACTAGGGACAAGTACATAAGGTGAAGACAAGGTGGAATAAAGTGATATTATGGAATTAAATCTATAAATTACTACTTATAAGTCATTTAGAGTCCTAAAAATTAGGTTAGGCTTGCAAGGCTTAAAGTATCCTTAAGGCCTCAAAACACTAGTCTTTATCTTCTAGCATACATAAAACCTCCTTAATCATATATATGACCTTAAGTAAATGTTTGATGATGATTTAGGTCCTAAGGAGAGTGTATCAAGTAAAGGAAGTTAATAAAATGACAAATTTGATCTCAATACCCATCTCGAGCTCCACAGTCCTAAGCAATCACCTTGAGATACTAATCCAAGTGCTCATATATTTTATATCAAATGAAATCCAACCTAGGGTTATTAGGGGAATTAAAGAACCCATATGGACTCAAAATACATGAAGGAAAGACTTTGATTAAGGGGCCCATCTTTATGAATAAATACTAAGACTATAGATTGTTCAAAAGGCTTGCAAAGGAATGGAGCTCTTCCGACTTGCACTCATATCTCTCCATAAAATATGCATGGGAATAAAATATTTTTAGGATATTTGAGAGGTTTATTGAATAAATTTTCATGTAACTAATTTTTATTTTGGAGGTTAGTACTCTATGAACCATTGTTAATATTGTGGACCTCAAAAACCCTCCTTAGACCCTAAAATAGACCCAAGTAGATCAATATTGATTTATTTTCAATCAAAAACCTTGACTTGGTTTGTAAAACACTTTGATAACCAATTAAACTTAGAGGACACCTTGATAATGGTACTGGTCTATATAGACTGTTGTACACACATTTTAGAAACTATGCTTTTATAAGGATTTGATTACAAAAAGGTGTAGGACTTGGTCAAAGGTTTCCAATCATTAGAGGAGGTACTATGAGACTTTTTTCACCTTATAAAATATCTAAACACTCAAAATTATTGTTATAAACACTCCTATAGGTCTTCCCCAAATAGGTAGTCCAAAAGAGCTAATGGAAAGTGGCCTAATCACCTAAGTTAGGTTAAATTAAAGGTTTTCACTATGGTAAAATCCTATATCATGATTATAAAAAAAATTTAGATATAAAATATGTTAATTTACCTATTATATAGGTTTTTTTCAGGTTTCATTTGCACCAAGCACTTCACACTAGGCCAATAGGCCTCATTGGCCTAGTAGACCTTCTTAGTCAATAGGAAGAGATGTATATAAGCATATAGGGATATTGGATGAGTTAATATAAGGAAATTAAATCCTTTTAATTATAATCATGAAGGAAGTAGACACACCTCATGTTCATTATGAAGGAAAAGGTATTTTTCTAGCCTAGTCAACATGCAAGGAGAAGGGTGGGTTACTTAGTAACTCATGGTGGCCTAATTGAATCACTTTAATGTCTTGTAAATATCATGAAGATAGGGTTATTATCCATATTTGGGTGTGTAAATTCTTTGGAATAGATCAAAAAAATCTAATCCATCCTCCACTAATCCACCTCAATGCCTA
>JARHVA010002740.1:532500-617500 GCA_037957365.1 Torreya grandis
ATTTCATATGTATGATTTAGATGTCTATATGATACCATGTTATATCATATTTTATTTGTGGTACACATCATGTATTATAAATCTTAAAACACATAGGTACTAGCATGTCTCTCTAGATTCCCACACCATCACTATCTACTCATCCATGAAGAGAGGGATATTCCCTATTTGGGGCATTGTTTAGGGGATCAATGGTTTTTGGTTGGTGTGTACAGTTTCTTGGGTGATGCTCTCCCTCCCCAATGTAGTACTTATTATAGACTACACTTGAGATTATCAAAGATATTAGAGTTCATGAGACTCATACTCTATGGATAATTATATCCATTATTATATTTATTAATAAAATATTATTATTGATGGATATTTTAATTGGTTACATATTATACATTGATAATAGAGGCTATATTATTGTACCATCTATGGCAAGATTTAATGTAATTTTCCTTATGTAATTATGTTTTATTAATATGATGTTAGTGATCAATAACTATTAATTGTTACATATTTTATCTATGTTTAAAATAATCAGTTAGTATGCTTAGATCACTAATTATATTCTCATGATATAATATAATAAAATAATACATGAAATGTTATTTTTAAAAAATATTACATTATTCTAGTAAATCCCTGTGGGGATGTTACTTTCTGATATTAAAGTTATGGCTCAAACTGTGGGACTTAATGATTCCACTACCATTTTCATATTATTATATTAATATAAATAATAATGGTGAAATCAATATAATTTAGAGAGGGTCCTTAAAAATTCAATGAAAATAACCCTTTATTTGATTCCTAACCAATTTGGCACTAAGCAAGTAGTAAAGTTAGATCAGATTTTTTCAGCCATGAATGAGACTAGGGACATAATTGTAGCCCTACAATAGGAAATTAATGGAAATGAGGGGGAATCCAATAAATATTACACTAAATTGAATATTGATAAGAAATAATTACCTCAAGAGAAGATACATGAGGAAGTGCCTCAAGATGTGAGAGCACGTGTAGCTATAGAATTGGCAAGAGATATGAAAAAGGTGAATCCACCTAGGTTTGATAGAACTATTATGGGAGATAGAGCAAATGAATGGGGACTAAAATGGAGAAGTATTTAGAGATTAAAAACTAATCAAAGGTCACCAAACATATTTGGAGGCCATATTAGTTAGTTGGAGAAGTAGCTACATGGTGTGCCAACAAGAAGTTGTAAATGAATATGAACTCTACCATCACTACTTGGGAGTAGTTTGTGACATTATTCAGATCACAAAAACTTCCACAGTTATATTTTGACCAAAATCTTAAATATTTTTAGAATTTTAAGGAGATTTATCTATGAATTAGTACTAGGAATATTTCATCAAAATTCTAAAATATGTACCTCAGTATTAGACATATTTCTATAGTGTAACTTAAAAAGGCCCAAGGAAAAAGATGTCAACAATTTATCATCAAGATAAATGAAATAGAGGAAACTATGGAACCATAAATTTAATATTATCTTTTCCTTAAAAATTTCTACGATGTGTTTCCAAATTAATTTATTGGATTGCCTCCTAAATTGGAGTTTGATTTCTCTATTGATATCAAACTAAGATTAGAACCTTGGTCTAAGGCACCATATAAAATGAGAATTAGTAAATTGGTTGAATAAAGGCACAAATTTAAGTGTTTTTGTCCAAAAGGTTGATCAAAACAAGTGTGTCACCATGGGGTGCACCAATTTTCTTTGTAAATAAAAAGGATGATACTCTTTAACTTTGCATTGATTATAAAATGTTGAATAAAGTGACTATCAAAAATAGGTATCCACTACCTCGAAGAGATGATAATTTTGATCATATGTGATAATCAATAGTCTCTTATAAGATTAATTTTAGAGATGGATATCATAATTTAAAGATAAAAGATGAGGATATTCCTAATATGGCATTTAAAACTTAATATGGGCACTACAAGTTTACTTTTTTACCATTTGGGTTGACGAATTCACCTATAACATTCATGAATCTCATGAATAGTGTGATTAGAGATTATTTAGATATTTTTGTTTTCATATTTTTACATGAAATCATTATATATTCCAAGGATGAATAAGAGTATGTTCAACATCTATAGTTGGTTCTGCAACATCTATGAAAACACAAGTTTTATGTCAAATTATCTAAGTGTGCATTTCTAAAGTGCAATATATAGGACATATTATCTCAAAAAATGGAATTTAAATTGATCTGACTAAGATAAGAACCATTATTGAGTGGCCAACACTAAGTAATGTCCATGAGGTAAGAAGTTTCATGGGATTGGTGAACTATTACAAGAAATTCATTCCAAATTTTTCCAAGGTAACTAATTTGATAACCTCTATGAAACATTAGAATCAAATTTTTATCTAGTTAGATAAGTTTGAATTATATTTTTATAAACTTAAAAGAAGGCTTACTTCATCACTAGTGTTAACAATTCTATATCCCAATAGTCAATTTTTAGTAATCACAGATGCATCAAGGGATGGACTAGGAGGAGCCATTATACATTATAGTGGAGTAATAACCTATGAGTTAAGGAAGATAAATCATTATGAGGTTAATTATGCCCTTCATGACCTTAAAATTGTAGTAATTATTCATGATTTGAAATTTTGGAGACATTATTTGTTAGGAAAACCTTTTGAGCTCAAGACTAATAACTTTGGACTCAAATATAGTTTCACCCAACCAAATTTGAATGATGATCATAGAATTTGGTTAGATGTTTTGTCTAGCTATGACTTTGATATCAATTACATCAAAGGTAAGTAAAAGAGTAGTTAATGCCTTAATTCATGGAAAGTACACAATAATTGTGGTTACTATTAGGAATTATTTCAGGGATTAAGTGATAAAATTCTCACCAAGAGATGAATTCTATGATCAGGTTAGGATATATTTGTTTGAGAATGCTTATAATCATAGCTATAAATGATATATCTTAGAGATTGATGGTTTTTTATGATATAATGGAAGTATGTATGTGTCATATCGAGAGAATATAAGGAACACAATGCTAAAGGAATTGCATAATGGCCCATATTCAAGACATCTAGGAGTAACCAAGGTTATGGTATAACTTAGACCACTTTATTTCTAGAATGGAATCAAGAAAGATGCATCAAAATTTGTGTCATGTTGTTTAGAATGTCAGCGAATGAATGTTAAACATGTGTATCTGACTAGATTGTTATATCCATATGAAATAATAGACTGGAGATGGTAGGTGATTAGTATGGACTTTGTCCAAGGATTACCATTATCATGAAAAAAGAATGATATTATCTTGACTATATTTGATAAAATAACCAAGGTAATATATTTTAAATTGGGAAATTTAATAGATGATGCACCTACTCTTATTAAGAGATTTGTAAAGGAAGTGTATCAATTGAAAAAAATTATAAAGATCATTTAAAATCATTATATAATGATGAATTTTGAGTTTTGGTTAACTCTAAATTTAGATTTAGATACACAACTAAACTTAAGTACTACATGTCACCCTTAGACTGATTGTCAAATTGAGCGAGTTAATCAAGTTTTCAAGGAAAATATTCATATGTATTTCATGGATAAAAAATACAAGTGGGAATAATAAATTCTATTAGTTGAGTTTATATACAATAACTCATACTAATTTACTTTGATGATACCACTATTTGAAGCACTTTACGAAAGAAGTTATAAGATACCAATCAATTGGGATAGGTTGGAAGATAGGGTAGTCTTTGCACCTGATATGCTTTTAAAAATTGAATATCAAGTCAAAATAGTCAAGTAGATATTGGCCAAGGGCAATGATAGGTAGAAGAGTCATGCTGGTTTGAAGACAATAGATAGAGAGTTTTTAGTAGGAGATAAAGTTTTCTTTAGGGTTAATCCATAAAAGAGATTGATTAAATTTATTAAGTCAAAAAAACTTTCACTAAGATATGTGGGATCCTTTAAAGTATTAGAAGTGGTCAATATTTTAGCATATAGGCTTGCATTACCACCAACTCTATCTCTATTGAATAATTTATTATATGTATATTATCTTAAAAAGTATGTACTCGATCCTTCATATGTGTTGGATTAGAATGCTTTACATGTTCTTGATCCTAGGGTGATCATGGTAAAACCAATCAAAAAAATTGACACTCACAAACTTTATTTGTGTAATAGATAAGTGTCATAGTACAAGGTCTTGTGAGACTAATAATCTGAGGATATTGATACTTGGGAGGAATAAGATGAGTTTTACAAGCTATTTCCATATTTGTTTTCTTGATTTGATGCTTCATACTATGTTATTTTTTGTTAAATAATGTTTGTTATTTAGCACTATTGTTTTAATAAGTGTCATTGGGATGATGAATATATTTAGGGGCTAAGGATGTCACAAATTTATTTTTCACTAAGATTATTTACCTAATTATCCATGGATTATTAAGGTTGTTAGATTCATTAGTTATTTTTTTAACTAAAACTGTAAGTCATGAGTTGTTATGAGATAGTTGCATGTTACATATATTTCATAGTTCCATTTTTATGAGTTGGATATATTATGAATTATGTGTATTATTATTATTATTATTATTATTATTATTATTATTATTATTATTATTATTATTATTATTATGTTAATTATTATTACAACATTATTTTATGATATATATCATGATGCATTGGGTTAACTACTTTCTTGTCATGAGATGGATGCATGAGAGTTCATCCCATAGAGCATGACAAGGGGAGAGCATCTTTAGAGAGGGTGGCACAGATGGATATCATGAAGGATGATAGAATAAATACTAAAACTCTTGCACACACCACATAAGTTGAATCATGTTATATGCATTGTGTGTATTATTAGAGTTAGTAAATTTTTAATGTTATTTGCTTTATATATTGGATTTTGCATTTTAGTGAGAAGTAGTTATTCATAGTACTTATGTATATGGAATAAATATTTTAGTTGATTGCATTTTTTATATTTTATGTAGTTAGTGCATAATTTTATAGTATGATTATATTATGTACTCATCTTTGTTTATGATTTTGGGAATGTAAAAATTATATGGATAATAACTAATAACTATTATATATAGACTAACAAAATTGTATTTACAATGTTTTAAAAAATTATCTTGTTATCATTGATATTTGAGAATATCAATATAAACCATAAGTTATAAAGATAAAAAAGACTTATAGATTCTATTTAAAATAGTAATAATGAAACAATTATGTTACTATAATACTATTATGATTAGAATAATAATTATCCAATTTACGTTATGGATAAGAAAATATCATTGAATTTATTATTAGTTACAATATTATGATATGGTTTATCTTTTAAAAACTATTACAAAGATTGTATTATAACCTAAAGACTATTCTATGATATAAACCTAGTCTTTGATTATCATGTATACACTATATTGATATTTAAAAGTTGAAGTTATCATTTTTAATAGTGTTTAAAGTGGATTTTTTTGAGTGGTACACTTGAGATAGTGACGTAGATAGTCATGCAAAGTTTTGAAATGAATAAAATAATGAAAAAGGAAATTAGGGAAAGATTTAAGGAAAAAATTAGGGATTTGTGGTATGGATAATGAAAGTTAATGAACATATTAGTATATTTAAAGAAGAATAAGGTTTATGCATGGTGAATGTGAGTTTTGATAAGTTACATTAAAGAATTGATGTTGGTAAGAGATGGGAAAGTTGAATATGATAAAAGGTGATTTGAGAGGGGAGTGTGGCATGATGATGAAGATGAGAAGGAAAGTGTAGAGAAAAAAGGAGAAAGAAAAATGGTTCATTCTATTTCAAATTGTAAGCAATATTAAGGTTGGTGAAGTAATTATTTTTATTTACTTAAAGAATTATGTGTTTAATCTAGATTATTAGGGTTTAGAAAATAAATTATATTTTATATTTGGATACAAAATTATTTTATGATGGCATGTCCATCCACATAACTAAGCCAAATATCCTTTAAAAAACCTAAGACTACAAACTAGATTAATTTGTGTTAGGTCATTAGGGATAAATGAGTTTAGATGATTGATGACACAAATCCTTACCTCAAAACAAAACCTTGGGTGGATGATATTACTATATATATAAACTAGGTTTTTGAGACTCCAGATGTGTATACATATGAGTGATATGATATATATATACACTCGATATATATAATAATGATCTATTGAGTGTGTGTGTGAATATATTATATATGTGTGTGTGTGTGTGTCTATATGTTTATTCATGTGTGTGTGTGTGTGTGTACACACACACACACACACACACACACACACACACACACACACACACACACACATGTATGTATGTATGTATATATATTTATATACAAGGGTAATATATAGGTCTCAAATGCTTTTGTAAATAAGGTCTAAGTCAAACAGATTTAAAATGGATTAAATTGGAATCATGTTTGCTATCGATTCATTTAGTATATATTTATATTATGACTGTCAATTTTATTTAGCCTGTATAATGATGAGACTATCAATTTGGGCGGTAAGTCGATTATGTGTTTTATTATTGAAAACTATGAACATAAATATAAATGAAAGGAAGTAATTTATTACTTTAAAACTATGTATATATACTTATAAGTGCTTTGGGTATTTAATAAAATTTATAAATACAAAGAATATATATTAATATATAGTCTATGTATACTTAAAATTTTGAATAGGACACACACACACACACACACACACAGAGGTAAAATTAGTATACATATATTTCACAAAATTTAGAGTTCATGTATATATGCTGAAGCCATTGTCATAAGTCTTTAACATTAAGAATTTATATAAAATTGCACTGTATGTTCTTGTATACAAACTATATTATATAGTTTGTATACAAACTATATAGTATAGTTTGTATACAAAAACATACCATCAATTTTTATATAAATTCTTAATGTTAAAGACTTATGAAAATGGCTTCAGCATATATACATGAACTCTAAATTTTTTGAAATATATGTATACTAATTTTACCTCTGTGTGTGTGTGTGTGTGTGTGTGTGTGTGTGTGTGTGTGTGTGTGTGTGTGTGTCTGTGTGTGTGTGTGTGTGTGTGTGTGTGTGTGTGTGTGTGTGTGTGTGTGTGTGTGTGTGTGTGTGTGTGTGTGTGTGTGTGTGTGTGTGTGATATTACATGTATTGTGTGTTTATTAATACTCATATTATGCATTAATCATAAAGAACACATAAATATATAGACTATGTATCTTTGGTTACAAACATAGTATATATTGGAGCAGAGTATGTTTTTAGAAATAAAAAATGGAAGTTTATATAAATTAAATGTCATTTGAATAGTCAAATGGGGGAGACATATATTTATAATGTATTCATATTCTAATATAGTGATGATATAAAGCCATCTATGTTAAAACATGAGCAGTGATTGTGTACAATTTACATCATTAGGAATGTATACAAATGAGTAAAGGTTTGATATCTTTATTTTATAAGTCAATTTGATTTTTGAGATACATTTAGAACCTCAATAAATTTGTAAACCTCTAATGGATAAATAAGGCCTAGTATTGGTTTTTTGTTTATTATATTTTGTTACCAATAAAACTTATACAGTCGAGGGACTTAATTTAAAAAGTAAAAAAAGGATAATGGATTTCAAATGGTTTTATATCATAATTTTACCATATCTATTATGTAGATAATTGTGAATCTATTTGAGGGATGTAGGAAATGTTGAGACCTTATTTAGATCTAAATACTTATGGAAATTTAATAGAATCATAAAATTCTATAATAAAAATGGAAAGTACTTTAGTATGACAAAATAGGGATATGTGTGTGTGTGTGTGTGTGTGTGTGTGTGTGTGTGTGTGTGTGTGTGTGTGTGTGTGTGTCCATATTTTGTATATTTTGTATATAAATATATGATATATATCTATATGTGAACTTAGGTTCACATATACATATATAGATTATATGCATACATTGAATGCATGCCTATAATTATAGTTTTTGACTAGAAATGAAGTCACAAAATCCTAAACTTTGAGTACTATAATTATATGCATAAAGCCTCCTAAGATGTTTAATAAGCTGATAGATTATGTTCTTGTTTATGAGTTATTTTATATTTTATGATCATTATGATTGTTGGTTATAATAATTATAATTGAGTGGTATGTGCAATATACTATTAAAATGTTGATTGTATTTCATTTTTATTTTCTTAAAAAAATTAGATCATGTAGTATAAGTGTGTATTTTACCCTATTGGTAATTAAACTTAATTTTTTTGCTTACCATTTTTATGATGAATTATAATAGTAGAGATTCATTCATATGTTTATTGGACTAAATGTATGTGATGTGATTATTCATGTATTTAGCTTAAGTTATACATGAGATTAGGAAATAATTATTATGAATCTATTGGTTACATTAATTATAACCAAATCTTGCATTGGTGGTACTAAATAAATAGTGAGACAAACTTCGCTATTTTACTTAGCATCACCAATGCTAGATGAAGGTAATATGATCCAGTGGTGTGTATGAATTTGACTAGTCCTTTAGATCAATAGCTATTTGAAAAGTTTGGCCAAAGTAATGTTTAGATAGACATTGTTATTTCATACGTATGATTTACATGTTTGTGTGATACCATGTTAGAAAATATTTTCTTTGTGGTACACATCATATATTAAAAATATTACAACATGCAGGTACTAGCATGTCTCTCTGAATTCCCACATGATCACTATCTACCCATCCACAAAGGGAGGGACATTACTTAGGTGATTGCTTGGGGGATCGATGGTCCATGTTTGGTGTGTAAAAGCACTAGGATAATGTTCTCCCTCCCAAATATAGTACTTATTGGAGATTACACTTGAGATTATCAAAGATACTAGAGTTTATGAGACTCATTATTTATGGAGCATTATATCTATTATTGTATATATTAATGAAACATTATTATTGATGGATATTATAATTGTTTACACTACAATGAAAACAATGGTTGTATTATTGTACTATCCATGGTTAGATTTTATGTAATTATTTACCTTATGCAGTTATGTTATATTAATATGATGCTAGTGATAGATAATTATTAATTCTTACATATTTTATCTATGTTTAACATACTTAGTTAGTATGCTTAGATCACTAATTATATTCTCATGGTGTAATCTAATTAAATAATACATGGAATGTATTTCTAAAAATAAATTATTTCATTATTCTAGTAAATCCCTATGGGGATGCTACACTCTACCTAGATTGTACTTTGTAAACCTCTTGGACTGATAAATGAACTATTACAACTCCTTCATGTTGGTATCTAGTGTGTTATTTACTTTTTGATATGTATATTTGGTAGTATTATATCACATTGTAGTTAGGTGTCTCACATAGATGATATTAGGTGTGTTATGTAGATCATATGTTGTATAGGAGTGTTGGTGATTGAGTTTGAAGTGGATTTTGACTAGTAATTTCCTTACATTAGACCTTCTTATCATGACCCTTATGTTTTAGCCACCTAACATAGCCTCCATGAGAAACACTAATGAATAAGAGATCTTGGAGATAATATATTATTTATTTATCTAGTTCATAAATGTTTTTTAAGGTTAAATAGAGTGGATAATCATATTGGTACATCACCATCCTTAGATTAGGTTTTTTTTATACATCCCTTCTATCCCTTTCCACCCCAATAATTAATAGGTCTTAGTGATTTGATCCCCAATAGATGTACCAAGGGATCTAGTCACATAAACTATAGGTTTAGCCTAGCCATAGGTCACCCATAACCTTGGGCTATTCCCATCTTACCCCAAACCTAGAGATAGGATTGAATAACCTACTCCTAGTGTATAGTTTGGAGATATAACACGTAGCCTTTATAATTATTGGTATTATATCTCATCAATAAAATTAATTCCACTTGATTAGATTATCAAAAATTAGTTATTATGTCTATATATTATTATACAAAATGGGTGGAATCCATACTGCTAATATATACTATAGGACTTCAGATATCTAAATTTATTTTCAAACTAGAGCATCTACCATTTTGGAATTCCTTTTAAAATATAATTCATAATGGAATTTATTTCAAAAATTAGGATGTGAAAGACTTATGTAATAAGTACCATATGAGTAGTATTTTTCAACACCCTATTACCTTGAGGGTAATGGACAAGTAGAAGCTACAAATAAAACACTTACGAAAATCCTTAAAAGGATTGTCAATGATGCTAGAAGGAATTGGCATCTCTAGTTGTATCATTCACTATGGTTGTTTATAAATAGTGTTGTAATTCCTATTGAGGCCATTACATACTCTTTAGTATGTTAAAATTAATTCATCTTACCAGTTGAGGTTGAACTCCCCTCCTTGCATATATCATTATAGGGCATGATCACATACAATGCATATAGATATAAGTGGATACAAGAATTAGAATTATTATATGAAAAGCATCATAATGCTCTTGACCAACTTAGATCATATCAAAATAAGTTAAAAGGAAAATATTACAATAAAATCAAATCCTAATAATTTGAAATTGGTGACCTATTTCTCAAAGAAAATCAAAAGAACACCAATATTGATTGGGAAAAGAAAGGAAAAGTTGAGCCCAATTATCTTGGGTCTTACATCATTATTTCCAAATTTGGATTTGAGGAATATAAGTTGGCCACTCTAAAAGGTGAGGAATTTTATGAGTTGATGAATATCATGCATCTCACACAATTTTATACTTAGAATTCATGAAGTATTTTATCATCTATTTGTAAGAATCATGTTCCTAATCCTCACCAATATTTAGGGCCATTCCCATCCATAATTATTGGTCTCCTATTTTGGTAAGTATGGGATTCATGCAATCATGATAGACACTTCAAAATGATGTAATCATTTTGAATGATTATAATTTTTTGCATCTTGGCACCAAATAGAGGAATTACTGCTTACCTTATGCTAGCTAGCAGGTGGTTAACCATTTCCAAGATTCCCAAGTCATCTTCAAGGTTGGATAAGATGTGGAGACCATAGTGTAAAGGGCACAAGATGATGGAGTTATAATAATGATCACAAGGGCTCCATCTTAGAACTTTATGTGTGCACTCCACCTTGGCAAGAGATGTTCTTATAGATCTATAAAACGAGCTCAAACCAATGATTAATAGAGGATGCAATTCAATGTGGTGAAGCTTTATATAATTAGATATAGATATATTATAATAGGCTTCCATTAGATTGAGGAGTAACATGGATGCCATTAAGGCTCCATTTTTAGTGCCCAAGATTGCATGTGAGCTTCTGGGCTATTAAGTATTTTAAGTTAAGCAAATACTATGTTTTAAGTGTAATGGACTCTACTCTATATTTAAACTTTGATTAATCAAGAAGGTTATTGTGTATCATACAATGTTTTTGGTTTATACTTCCTTAGTGTGTATATCTAAATGCAAAATGGTTATAATTTTTTAATTTCCATATATTTACATTAAGAATATTATTTGTACGCTTTTGGTTCATGATGTTAATGGAATCCCTATAATATTAATGACATCAACATATCATATAGAAATATCCCAAGTGTAGAGGGAACCTGCACCAAATGTCCCTATTCTTGTTAAGAATCACTAGCCTAAGTATGAATACTTGAAGTAAGAGTATTCCCTAAGCCCTTCAAAGTGCCTATATGACTTTAGGCTTAGTATAACTAAGGTTTTCACCCACATTAATCTAGAACTAGTCCCCTTAAAGGCTTTCACCTATAGGCCACTGAGCATAGTCTTGTGATAATGAATCTATCTAAGCTTTTCTCTCAAAATGACCAAGTTCAATAATTAATACCTTACACCATGAAAAGACTATCCCAACATGGTCCCTAATTCTTTCTCTACTACACTTCAAGTGAGTGCATAAGGATCGTACCTTATGTCAATTGATGCCAACATAGCCAAGTGTTAAAAGTTGAGTGTAGAAATATTACCCCATGTTTTCTCCTAGTTGTAATGAGTCTAGAACCTGACTTAGACAACTAAATAACTTATTCAACCTAATTTTTTACAACATTTTGGTTCCATTTCTAAGAATTGTATTAAATTTTATTATTGTAATGGTGTGGAAAAATGATGCTCTAAGCCTCCCTAGAAAACATCGAGTGATGGTTGCAATAGGTGGAATATATATTTTCACTAAATCATCCAACTTATAGAGGATGAAATCCAAGAAAGTGGGTTCAGAATAACTTGGATGATGCACTATACAAGTCTTTTTTGTGAATTTATTAAACATGTGTACTGATGGTTGGATGCATATGCAACCCATAGGAGGTGAAGTTATGGATAACACTATGATTGGAAAAG
Organism: Torreya grandis; assembly: GCA_037957365.1. Taxonomy (NCBI): domain Eukaryota; kingdom Viridiplantae; phylum Streptophyta; class Pinopsida; order Cupressales; family Taxaceae; genus Torreya; species Torreya grandis. The sequence continues at coordinate 544,947 of JARHVA010002740.1, forward strand.
GGAGTGACTAGAGAGGCTTGAGACCCTAGATTCCACTTGGAATAGAGTAGTAGACAAATGGTGGCAAGGAATGCTAAACAATTACATGCTTGAGTTCATAGTTTAAACATACTCCCGACTTAAGGAAGTAGAGTATTAGTTTGTGCATGAACCTATAGGTACATTTTTGAAGGAATTTAGTGTAGAGATTAAAAAGTTAATGATGGATTATGGATTTGACACTTTAGGGATGGAAGCCTAAATTCCTTTTGCATATGAGTGGTATAAAGGGGGAAAAGGGGATGTGTAAGTAAATCATAATGGAAGGGGATGAGTAGATCGACACTTGAGAGATAAGAAGACAAACCTATAATAAGAGATGGTGCAATTTGATGGAATGTTTGGAACCTAAAAGTGTCTATAGAACCCATATCAAGTAAGAAGGGCATGGGAAAGGATCTCTTGAAATAAAATAGCGTGAGGAGAAGAGATATGATGAAATGATAGATTAATATCAATATTTGATAAGTGTGGAATCTACTAGGTCCCTACAAGACTTGATGACTAAAGATGCACTTGATGCACTTACCCCCTTTGAACTTATAGTGCATGCTCACATGCTAGATTCGTAACTTGAAGAAAGCATAAGAGTGATAATTAACCCTATTATTGACATAGATTTTAGATGATTTGCAAATTTGGAGTGTAATTTTATGATTGAACAATTTTTTCCCTATAAAGAGGTAAGTAAAAATAGATCTAGACCATTAAGCACTAGCTCTCCAAAATATAAATTGAGCAGAAACATCTAAGCTCAATTGATGTCAATAATGTAAAGTGGGAAATAGCCCATTAGAAGTGGTTCACTACCGCAAGTAAGTAGTACAACACCATTGACATCAATAGCACTATTAGTAATAATGGGTAATGTACCTAATCCAATGGTTGAAGGAATTGGAGGGCTTTCACCAAGATAAATTCTAAGGGGACAAACACCCCAAATGCTAGCTACCCTCCATAAAAAATCTATTACAAAATGGTGATGCATTTTCTAGAGTATCACGATGTGGAAAATTGTGTATAGCATGTGATAAAGTGTGAAATATAGTGGCATGCTCAAGGAATAACATAGTTAGAGTATAAGGAAACCTAGTTTTTTACCACTCTACTTGATTGTGCCCATACCTGGTATAGGAAATCTGACCTTAACCAGGCTATGGTTGACTATGACACCCTAAAAGAGGTAATGAATAAGGAATTTGACATTCTAGAGTTTGAACAATAGAGCATCACCACATTAAAAATGGTAAGCTAAGGACTCTTAGAAAGTGTGCACCTATATGATACAAGGTTCAATACTCTCCTTTTTAATTTACCTTATGGCATACACCCTTCTTAGTATGCATAATGGCTTATTAGAGGGTTTTTATTGTCATTCTAAGGAATAATTTCCATGAAGACCTTTACAAACCCTTATGAAGCACTTAAACATGTGCTTAGAGATGAGGTAGTCAGAAGAGTCAATAATAGGATCATCTCATTCTTGGAGGCATAGAATGCATCCATGGCCTCCCAATTCCAAAATCTTACCTCTATCTCATCATAAGATGCTTGAAGTGGATTATGGTGCACTAACTATGATACAAAAGGCCATAATAGGAATAACTACCCTTGAAGTAATGTGCACACATTGATTCTAAGATATGAAGTATACCAAGAGGAACATTATGTTCATAACTACCCATTATTTAAATGTACTAGCTAGGTCAAAACAACCATCTATTGTCATTTGTGTGATACCTACACTCATACCATAACTAATTATTGGGTGATTGATGAGATACGTGAGGACATGGAGAGAGGTGCAAGGTAGGCCACTATAGTAGTCAGAGGGATATATAAATAAATAAATGAAGGATAAAACTAATATAAAATAAGATTTAGGATGCATCAAAGTGCTAGAGGGTGAGGTGGAGGATGTGGTGGTGGAAGGTTCCCACCTCATTCATGTTACAAGTATGGTTTGATAGAGCACTATCAACATGAATACCCTACATGTCTGAATTATGGGTATTATATATTAGCATATAAGGTCAAGGAATAACCCAACTTGTACAAAATGTTAACCTAATGTAGGAGTGGTGTAGATAAGGGCACATAAATGATTAGGTATAAGTTGAAAGTGGAGAAGAAGACTCTAAAGGCATGATTAACCCATGTAGGGATAGTCAATGTACATGTTAATAATCATAATGGATTAACCACTCATCCACTAATTAAACTAACACTTGACTTGTATTAAGAATATGGTGATAAAAGTTACACTAAGCATATAATACATCCTAAAAAAAATTCACCTTACCTAGAACTATCGTGCTAGAAATACATGTTGTAATAGGCCATGGGTATAATTCAAAACCTGTAAGAGAGATCAAATTGGCATGAGACCTAAAATCATAGGCTACTACCTCTTGAAAGAAGCAAGATAGCTAGGAAATTGAGATATAAGAGTTAACAGAGATCCTACACCTCCTACAAATAGAGGGGATGTTCCCCCTATTAGATAACTTACTCTTGGAGAATGGAGACTAAAATATAGTTGAATTCATTTCACCACATATGAAAAGGGAATGATAATTTCAATATACACAAAATGTATGGTATGATCAATAACTCCTTATGACTTCCACCATAGATGGATGGTTTGTATGTGAGGTCCATATAGACGCAAACACCAAGGTCAATATATTGACCAAGAATGCTTGGGAGAAAATGGGGAGTCTAGACTTGAGGCCTTCCATTAATTTAATTTTCATGGCCAATAAGACAAGGGTGTAAACCATAGGAATTATAAAGAGTGTAATTGTAGATATCATGGGCACCAAATTCCATGCTAACTTTGAAGTGATGAAGCTGGAAGAACAAGACAATTACCTAGTGCTTCTAGTAAGGTCATAGTGTTATAAGAACAACATAGATATGTGCTTCAAGAGTCATTACATGACATTTGAAAATGAGAAGGAGAGGGTAGTTATACCCATCTGAAGTGACCAAATCACCCCTACGTTGAGAGTGTGGACCTCAAAGACAAGATCAACCACATATATAACATCACAGTGTAAGTCATTGAGACACTAAACCTCAATGATCAAGGAGTAATTTCTTGGGAAGATAAATAATTAGCCTTAAATACTACTTTTTTGTGACTAATGGGTTGAGGAAGCATATGAGACTATTGATCAAAGATGCCACTTGGTGCTTGCAAAGGCACCAAAACTAATCAAGATAGGCTAGGTTGAGATTGATTATGCTTATAAAAGGTGAGTCCCTTATGCCAAGAATAAGTGAGAGTTTTTTGCCTTAATATGGGTAAGATTTCATCACTCCCAAGATATATAGGTAATAATCCATTAGAATACTAGATCCAAGACCACGAATCATTTATCCCAAAATAAGTAGATATGATGGGTACCCTAGTGTAAACATTGAAGATCATCACCACTTGTTGGTGGGAAGTGTAAAGGCATATATTTTCAAGTTATCAAGATCTGAAGGAAGCCATTTGTACTAGATTTGTGAAGATTAATGAGGACATAGAAATTTATACTTATTCTAGCAATTCTAACCCCATCATGTATGTGCAATTTTATGAAGAAATGTGGACTATCTGTAGTGAGAATGCCTTAAGGAACCTATGGGTACATGAATTATATAGGACCTTGAAGACATGGGCATGAGATTAGTACATTGTTAATGAGACACACCATGAGATGGCCAATTGGGATACACTTAAGGAGTGGTTTGTGCACACCTTCTCTTTTTCCTCATAAAACCTTGAACTAATTAAGCCACTCCAGGTAGTTCAAAGGTCAGTGTTTGAGGACACTAAAATATTGGAAGAGTTCCTAAAAGATATGTTTGGTGAAAATGGGTTTGTGTTCCTTGTATTATTTTAATATCAAACACTCAATAGTGACACCAGTGATGAGGATGATGAAACATGGTAGGCATGTAACTAGATAAACCTGATAGGCAAGAGAAAGATAGTGTGATAAATTGAGGACAATGCTCCAAAGTAAGAATACCTTAACCACCTTCACATAGAAATAACTTAGGTTAGTAGATAAGTTAAGGATTTTCATCAAGAGAAGAATGAGCCATATAATATGCCACTAAAAATTAAAAAGGTAGACATTCGCTCAGAAAGGGAACCAAATATTGTTATTATGGGTGCCTATCAGTCTAGCATAGAGCTAGCATGCATTATGGACCTCTTAAATGAATTATAAGACTTGTTCCCTATGAAAAATAGATATTTTAAGGGCACCCAAACATCCTTTGGAAATATGAGCATCAAACTAGTCGATGGCATGATACCTATTAGGAAATAACCTTGCAAAATGAACCCCAATCTTTGTGCCAAGGTCAAAATTAAGATTGACAATATGATATCCATAAGAGTCATCTTCCTTGTGAAATAATATGAATAGGTTAGAGCTATGTATATCAATATCAAGAAGGATGGGCACATATATATTTTAATTCACTATAGATTATTGAATGCCACCTACATAACCGACCCCTTTCTAACTTTGTTTATCAGTGAAGTCTTAGATGGAATCATAGGTAGTGAAATATACACTTTCACTGATGGATTCTCATGCTATCATGAAGTCCAAATCAAGGAGGAGGATAAGACAAAAACTACCTTTATGATATAATGGGGATATTTTTTATAGAATATGATTCCCTTGGGATTCAAGAATGCACTAACCATATTCTCCTGAGTGGTGATCACTAATTTTAAGGAATTCATTCACAAGTTCCTCCAAGTGCATTTAGATGATTAGAATATGTATGGGATGATGAAGGATCACTAGGAAAAAATCACCTTAAATTTGAGATATGTAGGTAGTTTTATATCTCTTTAAACATCAAGAAGTGTGTCTTCCCAATATCATTTGGAACTTTGCTCAGGCACATCATCTGCAAGGATGGTCTAGTCATTGATCCAAAAAATATTTCCATCATCCATTAACTCTATACCCCGTCAACATATAAGGATGTTCTTACCTTTCTTCAACACTATGGGTACCATAGGAAGTTCATAAGGAACTGTGCAAAGATTACGAAGCCACTAAAAGAGCTCTTTCACAAGGATGACCCATTATATTAGGGTGTAATGTAAGAAGATGCATTTGAGACACTAAATCTCAAACTTGAAAGCATGGCAATACTACAATTTCCTAACTATATGACTCCATTCCACATCTATGTCAATGCATCTAGTTCTATAAATGGTGCCCTTATGATGCAACTAAATGAATGTAAAATGGATCATCCCATTTCTTTTGAAAGTAGAAAATTGATCAAGGTAGGATATAACTACACCATAACTAAGAATGATGTGATTTCCATGGTTTAACCATTATATAAGTTTATTAAACACTGGTTGGCAACCCCATTAATCTTCTTCACTAATCACAAGGTGCTTAACTACCTAGTGAACAAGCCCATTCTCCATGGGTGCATCTGTAAATGGATAATTTTATTTCAAGTTTTCCAATTCTCTATTATAGTCAAACATGCAAAACAAAACTCAAGCCCAAACCATCTATCCCACATTAAATTTGGTGATACAATAGTACCTATAGAAGATGATATGCTAGATGTTCAACTTTACAAGTTACAACACATCTTGGAAGGCTTAGAAAATATTTCCACATTTCTATTATCTATATCTATACCCCAAATTATGACAACTAAAGAGAAGAAGTAGCTCATAGTTCCCACTACCCCATTTCCTCTCATTAGTGAGAAATTGTACAAATTGAGTTAAGATGAGGTACAACACTAATGTGTCCTAGAGCATGAATTGGAATCAATATTACAAGAGGTGCATGAGGGGACTACTAGAGGTTATTACACTAGAGATGTTATGGCATGCAAGGAGCTATAGTCATGTTATTGGTAGCCATCTCTCTTTAATATGTAAAAGAGTGTACCACGGCATGTGACACCTACTACTTCACTAGAAAAAAAACACCACGATGAGATACCCCTCATTCCCATTATTTCCTAGGTGCCATTTGGGAAATGTACCATTGACTTTGTTGGGCATATTAATCCCATTATAAGGTGCACAAGTACATGATACATTCTATTAGAGATATATTACTTCACCAAGTGGACCAAGTCCATACCATCTAAATATTTAATATCTACTACCATAATAAGGTTCATTTGGGAGAATATCATTAGTCACTATGCGTTCCCTCTTAGCCTAACTAGTAACTATGGCATGCAATTCATCAATGAAAATGTGTAAATCCTTCAAACTAAATACATGGTCGTGCATCATAAGATGACACCTTATCATCCCCAAGTGAATGAAACAATTGAGGCATTTAATAAAATATTAGGGACGTGCCTCATAAATATATGTGATTTTGGTCACAAAGATTATGATGATTGAGTGTTATCAATATTATGGACCTATTACACTACATACAAGTGCCTAAACAAGGCAACACCATTTCAATTGGAGTTTGGCATATATGAAATTTTACCAATGGAATTCATAGTTCCCTCATTTTACATTATGAAAATTGGTTATTTAGATGACCAAGAGTTATTAAGTGCATAAATAGAATACTTGGAGTGCCTAAATGAGACACATGCCCAAGAAAGATGGAGTTAGCAAGTAGAGAAGGTCCACTAGAAGTTGTGGCATGATAGACATATCAAGTACAAGGTACTTATTAAAGGATCATTAGTCTTGATATGTGACTCTAAGTATGTCAATCACCTAGGTAAGCTATAAATTAGGTAGACATGGCCTTACATCATCCATAGCATATCAGAGACTAATGTATATAGTTTTCACATGTTGATAGGTGAAATACTCCCTAGGAATTTCAATGGCAATAGATGAAGCCTTGTAGTCAATAGAATGACACATGCACCAAGAGACTAACTTCCCGGTCACAATTTGATTGTGTTGTGTTTATCAAATTAAACTTTGGTGTTATCCAAATATTTGATATTTTTTTATGTTGTTTGTGTTAAGGGAATAAGAGAGGCACTTTCAGTCCTATTGGAGACCTCTTTTTATTCTTTCATGCATAAATCTAGTCAAGTGAGTCAAGAATGGTTACTTTTTAAGCACCTAAGGCTAGACACCTAAGTTTATTGGCATGTAGAGTTGCTAGATTTAGAAAGATGCGAGGCCAAGTTAGCAAAGATAGGTGCACAAGATGTTAGTGCATAAAAAACCTAGAAAATGAAACAATAGAGGACCAACATAGGAATTTGTATGGGGTAGGTTAGACCAAGGAAATAAACAAAAGCACTAAAATTTTGACCAAGAAATGGAAACACATTTGAAAGGAAGTAAAATATGAAGAAGAGATAAAAACAATGAGGTTTAATCAAACACATATGAAACACTACACCCAAGTTACCATAAGAAGGGAAAAGGTCGCATCCAAGTGAATGAAGTGTAGGATGAATATCATTAAGATAGTTGGTACCCACCAAATGGTTATTGAGAAGTGACCATTTGAATCACCTATACTTTTCCAAATACACCATCAAGAAAAGTTAATACAATGATGATGGAGGAACAAAGATCCATAATAAATGTGAATGTGGTGATAGATTTTCATGGATTTCATGGATTTAGCATATTTAAATAAATTCATGTGTTACCATGAAATTACTCACCTAAAATTAATAAGGTATCTGAAATAAAGGTATAACTTAATGAATGGCAGATAGTAACATGTTACAAACCTTATGAAAATTTAAACCCAAATGAAAAGTTATACAAAGAAGCCAAATGAAAAAAATGCTACCATAGAGAAACTTGATCACCCACAACTACCAATAAATAATGTCTAAAATTATATGGAGATTATATTCTATTTGTAATTTATTAGAAGGCATGTGGAGAGATAATTTTGAGAGAACTAGGTAGTAAGAATTCTACAAGATGTCGAGGCCACCGTTAATGGCAAATGAATCTTGGGATCCAAAGTTGTAGTCATAGTTTTTACAACTATGAGGAAGTGTAAAACAAGATTAAGAGCTTAAGGAAGATCAATACACCATGCTTCAATAACAATCAATTTATAAATGACTAAAAGGGGTTAAGTTTAGGTCCACCTAGACATAAAAGGATGCCAAGAAGGCATAAATGATAAAATAATTAGAAAATATGAATAAAGAGGCATAATTTTTTGAAGGTGTAAGTGTTGTAGAAGTATACCCTAAATCAAGTGTTAATCTTGTATACAAATAAATTTAGATTCCCCTGAAGGTCATAGTGGGAGAGACTTAGGTATCCTTCCTTCACACTTGTAGATTAAGGAGAACAACCATTACACATTAATTAATGTGCAAGAGCACAACTAGGACTGAGTGGTTGATACAAGAATGAATATGAAGGTGGGCATGATGTTATTTGGCATCTCCATCTTAGACAATCTAGTAACCACTAGTGTAACCCAGTTGTATGAGCTATCAATTTTTGTCAAGATAGAGGAATTAGTGTAATTCCTCCTCTCATGCATCCATGGTGATCACTTTTAATTTTGAATAAGGTGCATGTATATATCTACATGCCTCATCAACAAGATCATAGGGCTCCCAAGTATATGGATGAACATATACCAAATGATGGAGAATGGTGAAAAGGTGGAGAGGGCTGTGAAACTCCTAGGATATTACAAGGTAGGTTTTGCATTCTAAATCAAAGACATAAAAGACCCTAGCATGAGGGTAAAAATATGCCTCAAGATCTCTAATCTATTCCTTGATTAGTGATGGATAGACATAAACAAGATATACTTGTGCATCTCCCACCACATGGTGTAGGGAGCCAAGTTCAATATTACAAAATTTATTACTAAGGAGTTGGTGAAGAATGTGCTAGAATGACACATAGTACACAAGACCTTTAAATAGGTGTCCATGCTAATTTTGATTATGATGGAGGAGATCAGCATGCCTAATGGTGATGATGACAATCTATGGGTTTTCCCACCACACAAGGACTCCCCATAATTTAATTACCAATAATTTACCTTCCCACCTATCTTCTCCCAAAAGTACAAGATAAGAGTAAAAGGGTGGCATAACCCATACATAGAGGAATTTAGGATTGAATGATGCATCTCACAAGATCTCCCCTAGCACATGATAGACACAATAACCTTTGCCATCATGTATAATTTTTGTTTAGTACCCTTGGTGCTCATAGAGAAACCTCTCTAGTTGGCTCAAGCTACCTTTTGCATTTTTTACTAAATTTTTCATGGCAGTGCTAAGGATAATTCCCAATGTAAACCAATTGGAGTTCCTAGTGAAAGTCATAGACTAATCAAGGAGAATTTTGAGGTGCAAGTATGTGCACCCAAGAGAAAAGGACACAAAGGATGACTATAACCAAATGGACCTTCATCCCCTCTAAAGGTAAATTATAACTGGGCTCATATTCAATTTTTACTATGAGATGAAGCCATAGAAGAAGGGTATTGACCCTATGAAAGATGATGACCACCCCTTATTTATCGGTAAAGAAGGTTATGTAGCACCAAAAATGTACTAGAAGTCTCCCCAAAATAAATAAGGAGAGACACTTGAGGAGAACTAGGAGTGAATCATGTTAAGGATCCCCTCCAGTGAACAAGAAACACCTCTAGCTCCCAAGTAGTGTGTAACCTTCATGCTAAATATTGCTTCCTCTAAAAAGAAGTAGAAAAGAGTCATTCTAAGGGACCCATTACACTCCCTACAATAACTTTGGAGGAAATGGAGGAGGAAGAGTCCCTCGCATGATGAAAGGAGGAAGAGATAGAGGAAGAAGAAGGAATAAAGACCTATATTATGCAAGTCTAAGAAGAGGAGGAGCCTAGTATTGAGGATGTTCAAAAGGCACTTCAAGGTGACACAACCACCGTGCTTAAATAAGTAGAGAGGCCAATGAGCTCCTCATCCAAAGAAGAACTCTCCACATATCCTCCATGAACAAAAGAGGAGAATAGAAGGTTGTGGAATAAAATTGGTCATGATGAGGAAGAAATTGAGATGACACTAGTGCTTGAGAAGAAGAGGAGGGCTCAGAAGGAAATGGGCCTAAGTCAAGTGGATATTGAGAAGGTTGAGGTCAAGGAAGAGAAGGGAAAAAGAGAGAATAAGATGAAAAAGGTTCTCATAAGTGTAGGACTAGACTTTGAGAAGAAAAATAAGGTGTATAACACCCCCACTATGAAATTAGATTAAGCTTCACAATAATCATGCCTAAGTAGTGAAGGGGCACCTAGAGAAAATAAGGTAATATTGCCACCTTATAAAAATAGAAGGAGACTAAATAGGAACCCCAATATAAAGAAGGTGAAGCTATCACTAAGGGAATAAACTTGTAGGTAAGCATTAAGAAACCCAAAGAAGAAAAATTGGACAAAGGTGAGAATTTTGAGGAAGAACCCCTCAAATAACAAGAAGATGAGTCCTTTAAGGAAAGCAATGAATAAAGTGGTAGTGCTAGTGAAGAGAAAGATAAAATAGAGATGAATGTCATTAAGAAGGATGATAAAGGCTTAAGCATTAGAGAGAAGGTGCAGAATGGGTGAAAGGATGAAGACTTCTACATCTTTGAATTCATGCCCCGAAAGCCACCACAATTAGGATGTGCAAATAATTGGCATTTTCATTTGATCGTTACATGGATGAGCCTCAATTTGAGGTACCTTAAAAGGTTATATTGGGTATAAAATAACCTAAATAAGGGTATTACTCCCTCATCATTAAACTTCTCTCCATGAACCTAGTTTGGTCTAGGAATGTGCTTATTCAAATGACCACTAAAGTTGTGTGAAAAAATATCATTAATGATGGTAGGGCATGGAAATGAAATTAACTCTATAAAGATGCCAAAGATGAAGCACAAGCCATAAAATTCAAGTTGAATTATATATGCAATTTCATAGATATTTCCAAAGCATCCCTTAAGGTTGGTGTGGATGCTTTGAACCTATCTATGGTTGATAACATATGTGTTCTAATAGATAAGATTCTCCTAAGGATGAAACCAAAACTAGTGCAAGAAGAAGAAAATCCATATACCATGTTATAAAAGGATCATATTTCTAATCTCAAATAGGTGGAGGACCTCTTTGTGAAAATATAGGAGGGATCAAATTTATTTGTTTCCATCTTATTGATATTTTCCAACAAAGCCGCAGTCATAGATATGCACCTCAAGTAGGAAAAAGAGGGAAATGAAAATTTGATGGCATAGGTGTACTCTAAAAGTATGTCAAAGTACACATAGATAATGTGGAATGTTAATGTGCTAATAACCCATATAAAGGACCAATAATATAACCTAGAATCACTATTTTGTGCCTTACATACTAAAACCTATGATCAAGGAGAAATCCTAGACATGGGTGTGATAAGGGCTAAGGCAAGTTTAGAGGCCTTCAAGAAAGAATTGGATAAGACTAATGTGATCATGATTAGTGCCACCTCCATGAAAATAGACAATGTTACTGAAGAGATCAAGCTCACTATTAATGTCTTTAAAGACTTCATCATTGATTTTAAGGAGAGTGTGCCTTAGTTTTATGCACCAAAGACTTTAATAGCTTAGTTTGAGGGTAGACTGACAATTTGTTATGGGCTAATGTTGGGCCCATATTTTTTTAAGTATGGGATTCATGCTAGCATAATATACACTTAAATAAGAGGAAATCATTTTTAATTATTTATATTTTGGCATCTTATCTCTAGATAGAGAAATTAGTGTTTACCTTGTTCTAGTAGGAAACTAACAATTTCTAGGATTCTCGAGGCATATTCTAGGTTGGACAAGACATGGTGACTATAGTGTGAAGGGTGAAAGTTAATAGATCTGGTGAAATGATCACAATATATATATCTCAACACTTTTTGTGCACACTCTACCCTAGAAAGAGACATTCTTATAGAGCTATAAAAAGAGCTTGAACTAATGAGCAAGAGTGGATGTGAATCAAAGAAACAAAGTTATGGAGAATTGGATCTAGATACATTGTAATAGGCCACCATTAGATTTATTAGTATCATGAATGAAATTACGGCTCCATTTATAGTTCCCAAGTTCACTTGTGAGCCTCTAGGCCATTAAGTATTTTGAGTTAAGCATATACTCTATTTTAAGTGTAATTGACTATGTTCTATATTCTAACTTTGATTAATCAAGAAGGTTATTATGTATCATACAATGTTTCTATTTTATACTTCCTTTGTGTTGATATTTTAATGCACAATGGCTATAATTCTATAATTTCCATATATTTTATGTTAAGAATGTTGGATTCAAACTTCTAATTCATGATGTTAATGGCATCCCTATAATATTGATGACATTAGCATATCATATAGAAATAACCCAAATGTAGATGGAGCCTATGTTAAATATACCTACTCTAACTAATAAGTGATAGCCTAAGTATGAATACTTGAAGTAAGAGTAGTCCTTTAAACCTTCAAAATGCCTATATGACTTGAGGCTTAGTATAACCAAGGCTTGCACCCTTATGAATCTAGAACTAGTCCCCCTAAAGGCTTTTGCCTATAGGCCACTAAGTATAGTCCATGAAAGTCATGTGATAAATAATATATTTAATCCTTTCTCTCAAAATGACCAATTTCCATAATTTATGCCCTGTGCCATGGCACAGCTAGCCCAACATGGGCCTTGATTCTTTCTCTAATGTGTTCCAGGTGAGTGCATAAGGCACGTGCCTTATGTGAATTGATATTGAGCATAGAAAGACAACCCCATTTTTACACCTAGTTGTAATGAATCCAAAACTAACTTAAATAACTAAATAAGTGATTCACTTTGATTTTTTATAAAACAATAATTATTCATCTCCTATCATTCCACACATTCCATCTCATTTTCTCATGTTCCACATGACCTTGACCCCAATGGTGGATGGCAGATATATGTTTTGAAAATAAAGAGGTGTGATTATCAAAAATGAGAAAGATTAATGATAAAAGTGTAGAGGAAATTATTGAAGAGTCATCAAAAACATTTAATCCACTGATTTCCTATAGAATAAATAATTACTCCTCATATACAAATTCAAACAAGATTGATTCTCCCAAATGGCTCTTCTTCCTATCAGCCTCAATAGAAACTATCTTCCTTCATCCCAATTTATTACTCAAGAATATATCACCATCCCTACTATTTTTATCATTTGAGAAAGGTCACTAATCATCCCTCCTCTAGGATGTATAACATATTTTTTTAAAAATTAAATAGAATCCTGAAATATTTTACCTAGTTCTTGGGATTGTAATATATATGGATTCGGCCAATCATAATCATTTCAAATCATTTATAAAATATTATAATAAAATTATTTATAAATATTTTTAGGTTTTTTTATAAATATTTATTCAATATAATTATCTTTCTTGTAAAAATCCTTTTATTCAGATATTAGGTCATTTTATAAATATTTATTCTATATAATAATAATCTTTCTTGTATAAATCCTTTCATTCACATATTATATCATTTTGTAAATATTTATTCTATATAATCATTATATTTATTGTATAAATCATTTTATTCACATATTAGGTCATTTTATAAATATTTATTTTATATAATCAATGTCTTTCTTGTAAAAATCATGTATTAGGTGGTTTTATAAGTACTTGTGTGTAATCATTTTGTAAACATTTGATGTGTGTAATTTTTGTCTTCTTTGTAATTATTCCTACTTTTATATATAGGGAACAATAATGTTAATAATTAATACCCATTATGATCTTTTATGTCACTCATGGAGTTCCATCTTAGCCTTCATGCACTCTAGCACCAATGCCACCCCAACTACTCACTTAATGAGGTACATTTTTAACTCGTGAAATATTAAAATGGGTTTACAACATTTATATGGATTCAGGACATAACCAACATATTACCCTAAACCCACACCCCCTAATCATAAAACTATCATATTTTCCATCCTATCCAATCTAAACATACCACCTAACCTATTCTCACTACCCATTAGTCTACTAGTTTATACATCCACCTCCCTGGTTTAGGAGGATTATCTATTATCCCTTTAAAAATTAATGAGATATACAATTAAAATTTTAAGGAAAACCTATTAGAATATTGACACATGTCAAAAATTATAAATCATCCATCTTTCATCCCATTACTGCATTATTTATTTCATTTTTATGTCATCACAACATTTTTTTCTGCAATATCCATTTATTATATTAATATTCCATGATATTAACATCCATGTCAATAATAATCATGTTATTAATTTTTCATCCCATCACTACATGAATAAAATATTAAATCAAAACTCATGAATAAGAAACTTAATTAGAAATCATCTAGTTATCTCAACACATGTAAATATTCTTAATAACCATTAGACATCCAAAACACATCAAATACAAATATCTATCATCTCATAAAAATGTAATAAATAATCAAATTTCATTATATAATATAGAATCACATCATAATCACATGTAAAAAATCCTCAAAAATATAATATATCACAATAAATCACATCATCATATAATCACATCAAATGTCCTTGAGTAATATCAAAAATCATAGACAACCATATGCATCATGGACATCCATGTGCCAAGAATAAATAAAATTAGTCCAAAATATGGTAAATGTCTTAATATCAAGATCTAGGTAGTCCATGTGGTCTTATAGGAGGTTGGTGAATAGAATAAGAAGAAGTATTGGCCTTGTATGATGGTACTCATTGATCAACTGACATAACACCCTCATATAAGATCCTATAATATTATGCCTCTCTAGTCAACTGAGATATTTGCCTAGTCATAGTTCCCATACCCTAACTCTATAGAAATGTGGTGTCCTCATCTCTAGCCTTTTCAACCACCTATAACTATGCCTCTCACTGACTAAGTCTACCCTAAATCTATGTGACCTATCCCTTTAGAGCCTCTATCTATTTGTCTCTATCAAAAAAATTAGCCCAATAATATAGTTAAGATAATATAGGACCCATTTGCATATCTCTCTAGGCTATCTACCACTATAAATTAATAACCTACCCCTGATATATGTCCCTTTTCACTATAATACTAGATATCTCTACTACTCTAGCCCTGACCTCCTACTCTAAAATCTCTATCTAATGCTAGTCTATATCCCTCATCAGTGCTCTTGATGACCTAACAACATCACTAAGTCTTTATCTTGTAACTGTCCATATATTTATCCATGTAACCACCTAAATAACCCTTGTATCTCCATCTAAAACTATCAATGCATGACCATCTCTATCATATCCACCATCCCCTTACCTATTTCTTCCTTCTTTAAGCCCTCTATCTCTGTAATCATGCTTGTGCCTCAAGAACCCTCTAAACTAACCCTCTGATATCAAGACTCTAAATAGGTCTTAATAGCCTCCTAGGCCTCCTTTACCTCCACATTATATATGTTGTCATCATACTAGGGTCAACCATGATCATTTTAAAATCCTAGATGAGGGGAGCTACGCCATCATAATTTTCATGATCTATAACCCTATCTACTATGTGCCCCCACTATGGCTTCTCCATATTACTATAGGAAAATATATGTTCCTCCCTAGGAATATCTTACTAATAGCCAAAATAGAATTATATCCTATCTTGGTGATATCTATCCACTATGTAATCTTGACATCCAGTTAGATAACATTCAATCAACATATACCTTGTATACTCAACATCCTCAACCTTACTTAACTAAACCTAGCTATAAGGCATTCCATTGATCTATGCCTTTGTCAAACTATAAAATGCCTACATTTAAAATATTTCATCCCTTGTATGGGCATATGTACCCTAATAATTATAATCCATTTAAAAACTAATGGTTGGTTTCATTCTCAATTAGCTCATATACCCAATGTCCTCTCTATGTCTACATTCTCCCATGACCATATTTATATTAATAGGGATGGCCCAAAGCTATATACCCAAAAATAAACACCCATATGGAGAACCTTATACAAATTCCATAATATAATTAATCCCTATGAAAATACCTTATAGTCTTGAACCATGTCTGCTACCACATCTAATCCCAACTTAAACCATTGATCGCTCTTGTTAGGTAATAATCTACCAATCATAAGAGACATAAAAACCAAAGTTATCTAATCCATAATCACATCCATAAATTTCTTATCAATGTCAATATAATAATATCTAACACAAACATATAAATAACCACACAATCTCTAAACAGTAGCCCTAAGTGACCAAGATGTCTAATGAATAACATCCCCTCTCATTGGTAATTTGAAAATTCACTAGACATTCTTGAGGGTCACATTCATCTCATTAGTAAAAAATGGAAGGTACCCATCTCTAAGTGAAACATCTATTATAATGCACTCATCAGAGCCTAATCTATCCTAATATATGGAATAATCACAATATAATATAATATCATCATCTCTAATACTCCAAAATCCATTGATCTCAGTCTATACATCTTGTGTAACACTATCACCCACCATAATCTAGATGTTAAAACCCATATATCCTCCTAAACAAACCACACCATTAGCCTATACTAACTACAAACCTATATCATAACCATGATTTCCATATTCCATCCCTACCTTATCCACTCATTTTACCTCTTCCTTTACATATGCATAATCTAATTGACCCATAAAACTATCCTCATCAACATTGTAACTAGTTATATGTCCCTAATCATGATTTTTCAAAATCACTAATCCATTATGGTGATATATAAAAACCACCACTTCTTTTTTTATGGTCTTACAAAATTTGAACTCCCCTATTTTGGTTTTCAAATACTACAAGTAGCCCCTATGATTTTTCATGTTCTCTTATCCTCAGTCACAATTTTGTAAAACTACAGATGTCAAGTATGACATTATGGATTGTGAGTGTAAAACTAAAAATTCAGGCAATGCCCCAAATTATGATTTTGCACTCTTCCATTTCCTCCATAATAAGTGTGAAATTAATTAATTAAATGCATAAATTAATAGCATAGGGTGGAATACTTATAGTTGGTCCAATACTTACATGCCTTTATTGATCTTGAACTCTTTCTCTCTCTATGATGCGATGTATATGGAATGTGATCCATAGCTAAGGGATCCAAAACATAATTTTGTTATAACCTAGGGTAAAAATGAATTCCTTATTACCTTAACTTTATATTTTACCCCTATGCCCTATCTCTTTCTACTAGATAATCCCATTTAATACTCATTAACCTTTTCCTATCACAATTTTTCTTGTTAATCCTTCCACTTAAACATTTAATCATGTTAATTTTAATCATTATAAATTCCTTAATAATTTTTAAGGGCATGGTCTTCCATTTACCCACTCCACATCTAACATTAAGAGTCAGAACTAAATTGGCCTGACATTTCTTTAGACTATGTAGGCAAAACTTACCCACTTTTTAGTGTTTAAGGGTAGTTCAAACATTAATTAATTAACCTTTCATATCCCCCATAGTCACTCAAATATATTCCTATTAATCCTATTGGGATACATCAACATATCAAATCTATTATGTTCCTTTTTTTTGACCCATATCTTTCCCTTACATGCATCCCTACCTGGGATATGATGATAGATCATGGCCTTCATCATATTAATATTTATAGCATGTGTTCTTTCCTGGAATATATCTTAGTCTATATTTTCCCTAGACAAATGTCTTTTTCTTGTGATTATTTATCTTACCTATAAGATTCACTTGCCTATTAGCTAGGCATTGGTTTATATCCTATAATACTTAACATTATTGTTATGGTTCATTGACCCTTGGGAATAGTCATAGACCTAAACCTTACCTCATTTTTACCCCTTGTATCCTCTCTCAGGGCATCATATGATGTGTAACTCAACTATAATATGGGGCATCCCAACCCCTACTTATCTTGACTATATACCCACCCTATGTCTCTTTTTAAGTGAGCATCCAATCCATTCCTCCCCACATGCCCTCTTGATGGGGAAACATGAAAACTAATTTTTATTAACTCATCATGCATTGGTTCTTATTTGAAAGGCCATTTCTCCCACTTTTCACTTGTAATACCCTTTCAAATAGGGGAAAATGTATACATCTAAATTTTCTTACCTTAATCATTCAACTAATCATGTAATTTATCATGACTAATTCTATTTAAAATAAATAACCATATTCCTAATAAAATTATAATTCTACTTCCCACTATATATTTCTCACACCATATTTACCTTTCTAGACTCCCCACATTATATTAATCCATTATTTATCCCATTAATATTATATTAACTTGTTAATATTACTTCATCAATATCCATTTACCCACTTGATAATTTTAAATTCAAAATATACTACCTGACCCCTACCCTGCCTATCCATAGTATTTCCTAAAAACCTAGTTCTTTAAACCTATCTAAAACCCATAATGTAATCCTCATTAATCTCTAATAAAGTCTAGAGTTCTCTAACTCTATAAACCTCCTCTAATCTCTCCACTCTTATAAAAACCCTCTAAATCTAAAATATCCTTAGGAATTTTAAAGTCCTTTTTATTCTATCCACCACCCACATAAATAACCATGAAATGCATTTGATTAGACTAATATGAAAATACACAAGCTCACACAAACTTCATACTCTCTCACATTTCATCCATAATCCTTGTTTTTCATCTAAAGCCATCAATATTTTTACATGCATTTTGAAGTCTTAAAGCCACCATGTCTTGAAATTAAATATCATATAATAAAATTGTGTTTAGAGAAACATTTGAAGACCTTGGAGGGAAGATCTAAGGAAGCAAAGTGATGGTAAGTGTATTTTGATTAAATTATGATTTATTCATCATTCTATCTCATTGATGTTTTGTGAATTTTGATTCAATTTAGTTTATTTTGTCTGTTTAAATCTATTGCTTAAATTTTATAATCATGCACCCATTCACTTATATTAAATTTTGATATGATTAAAAGTTTTGAAATCTTGTCTATTTATACTTTAACATTCATTTTGTACATAAGATTAATTTCATAGGGTCTATCATAAAAGTATGAGATCTTTTTACTATAGGAATATTTAGTTTGCATAATTTTTATGGAACGCCCTTCAAATACATATACATACATGAAAATATATATTTATAGCCATGTAAAATTTATAAACTGGTTTGTTTCCATACTTAGCCCCTATCATCTCCACATAGATGAGTTGTGAAATTGTATCCTTTCTAAGGTTTACTTCCACTTTATTATGATAAACATACCATTTTTATATAAAAAAGGATTGTTTTTGGGTGTTTTATATCTTAAATTCACATCTATTAAAAAAATGAAGTGTGGTTAAATGTTCTAGCATTTTCAAACTCCTTAATCATAAGTTTTTGTCTCCATGTTTCCTTCTCCTTGCAAAACTTATTCTCATTGTTCTTCTCTTTTAAATATGTTTTATCATGAGAGTATATCTAAATATAATAACATGACGGGGATAAAATAGATTAATATATTGTTTTATAATAGAAGCCACTATCTTGAGTGTTCTTCCTCAAATTGATACCCTAATTTTAGGAATCCATCTTGGGTTCATGACTATGTCAGATGACATGCCATCATAGCTTAAAATTTAGGTTTTAATGTTGATAAAAAAGATCTTTACATTTTTCCCCATTGAAACCACTCTCTTATTCTTATATTAGCTTTATTAATCCATATTTATCCTAACAATGCATCATAATACACCCTAAATAAATATATAACCATGAAGTTCAATCATTCTTGACGTAGTGGATTACACTTGAGGTAGGAGGCCAAACTCCTGCCTTCAACACGCAACAATGGAAACTCCCCTCTCACATGTGGGACTAGCGAAGCTAGAGGAAAGAGTCTCTAGGTAAGGGCTAGCTCCCTTTGATGCATCGAAGTTATTCCAATGAGATCTAATACATACATACATATACATATATATACATATACATATACATATATATATATATATATATATATATATATATATATATATATATATATATATATATATATGTAATGGGGGGATGAAAAGGGAGAAGGATTACAAGAAACAAAAATACTCTAAAAGAGGTGATGCACCAAATCATTTGACCTACTCACACTCAAACTCTGAACCATACAAGCACACACGTACACTTCAACTGGTAAATGGACCAGACTACATGAAGTTTAACAGGGAGGCCTTAATGTAACACACAAAAAACATAGACTCACCAGAGGTGTTGTGGAAGGGGCACACGGTATAGTAGATTCTTTTTGTCTCTACACTTCCAGGTACAGCTCTTCTTATCACCTACAAGAATGGCACATTAAAGACACTAGGTGTGTTGGTGTTAAACCTATGGAAGCATTAAGAAGCAATGACTAAACACAAAACTAACACTCAGACACACACAAAGATATCTAACCAGAATAGAGGTAAAAATGTGTTTATTGATTTTAGGTGAAAATTTGCCAAGGCTTCACCTTACAAATGTGAAATATCCTTTTCCAAATGACAAGTCTACAATATATAGAGGAAGGAAGGAGGCCTTTTGGCACTTTTTATACAAAATGACCCATGTGTGCTCTGATCATTGGGAAGAGCAAGCCACTTGAACATCATATGAGAAATTATGAGCCACGCCATTTATCTACTTGTAAGACCACTCCTTCAAGGAGATTGTGTAGCTTGTCTACTCATTAATGCAAAATGAATAAAAATGGGTTACACCATTATCCTTTTGCACCTCCTAATGATCAATTTAGAGACACTGTATCACCTGCTAGAGTAACTTCTTGAATCGGTGCCTCCCTTCACCACTTAGACTATCTACCTATTCTTACACTTGGCACTTTTCTCTCTTTGTTCTTTGGGATCTTTGTCTTCTTCTTTCTTTGTATCCTTATGGCTCCTTCAGCCCTCGAGGCTATCTTTTGGTAGGTCGCTACATTCCTTGGGCTCTTTTTTGGTTGGCACTCGGGCAATTTAAAGGCAAACGGCTATTTCACCATCTTAAATTTGATGTCCATACACATGTCGTCATTTGAAAAATAATAGCTAATATATCTTCTTAAATTTGATGGCTTATGGGACATCACCATCCTTTGCAAATTCCTTAGGGCCTTCTCTTTTGACTCATGCTTTGTTTTGGACCCTCTTGAAGGGGAAGTGTCCCTTCAACTCTAGATAGATGCCATTCATTTGGCCAGCTAAGAGCCCCCCACAAGGGCACCTACCCTTTGGCGGCCTTTGTCTCTTCGGCCTTTTCTGTGGGCTTTTCTATGGGCTTTTTTCCTATGGACAAAAGTCTGTGAGAATTAGCCACTTTGATTTCCCTGAGTCCTTTTGAGCTTACAGCCTTTCGTCTGAAGGAATTCCTTAAGACTTTTTATTTAAAGGAATTCATTCAGATAAAAATTCTAAAATAATTCAAAGCCTTAAGACTTTCTACATGTTTTTGAAATCCTTCAGCTACGTTCGAAGTGCTCCCTACCCTCCACAAGGGCTTTTGAACTCATAAACTGCCCTCTGCAAGGGCACTTACCCTTCAGGAGGATCAAACCTTTCACATTGAACCACTCCTTTGAACAAAACATTAAACCAATTGATTGAATTGTTTTAATGGTTCAAACATTTGTTAAATCAAGGCATCAAACCGTTTGATTAAACCTGTCGATGAACTTTTCTTGAGCTTTTCATTGAACCAAGGCGTTGAACTTAGCTGATGAACTTGTCGATTGAACCAAGGTGTTGAGCTTTGCATTGAATTTTGCTGATGAACTTGAAGATTGAACCAAAAATGTTGAACTAATGCATTGAACCAAGCTAATGAACTAACAGAGTGAACTGAGTGATTAAACCATCCAATTGAATTGAAACATTGAAATAACGCATTGAACCAAGCCGATGAACCATTTGATTTGAACTGAAGTGATGAACTTGTCAATTGAACAAAGGATTTGAACTAAATTGATGAACTTGTTGATTGAACCAAGGTGTTAAACCAAAGCATTGAACTAAAGTTGAACCAAGGCATTGAACTCGTTTAATGGTTCAACAGTTCAACGATTCAATGGTGCTAACTCTTGGAAAGATTATGTCATTAAACCACTCTTAAAACCTTAAGGAAAAGTGTCTTTAAACCATTTTAGCTCTCTTTCCTTATGAATTTATTCAAACAAGAGTCTGAAAAAGCTTTGTAAAACCTTGCACTCTCTAAACTAGTTCTTCATCTGCCAAAAGACTACACCTACAGAGTTCATAGAAAATCTTCTTTGCAGAATCCATAGAAACTTCACCTGTAGAGTCCGTAAAAATTACTAGACTTATGCAAAATCAAAAAATGAAATGGTACAGAATAGCAGGGGAAGAAGGGGACTGATTTTTCGCTTGTTGGACCAAAAATGGTTAACAAATTGGTGACTCCCAGGGGAAGCATGCCTGCTATGCTTAGAAGATAGTTGCCTCAAAATCCATTGGGCATAGAATCATATTATAACTTAAAGATCAGTAATAGCTATGATAAATTCTAGAACCAATCACAAAGATTTACCTCAAAAGGAAAAGAAAACACACACAAAGCTAAGAAAACTACTAACATGTGCAGAAAGCACTTAGGGAAAATAGGATAAAAGTAATGGAAATATATACATGATGAAAAGGGACTCAATGGTAGTGCTTAAGATGTATCCCATTAATTGGGATATATAGTTCTTCACCATCCAACTTGGAGAGTTATAATGCATTATGCTGCTTGCATTAAGTGATTACGTATGGGCCACTCCATAAGGCATCAAACTTTGCATGCTTTCTAGGCTTAACTTAGTCCTCATCCCATTTCAAAACAATGTCTCCTTTAAAGAAACCTTTTGATAAAGATTTCTTGTCGAAGTGTCTCTTTGTTTGTTGTTGGCGGTTGGTCATAGAAGCCATAGCCTGGTCCCTTGTCTCTTGGAGTTTGATCAACTTGCATAGCCTAACCTCCATGTTATTTCCTTCTTCTAATTACAGCTAGCGAGTGAGGTCTAAGGCTAGCAACTCGAGTGAAATGGGGAGCCTAGCTTCCCTTCCATAGATGAGCGTGTATGGCGAGTTGCCAATTGCCCTCTTCAGGGTGACCCTATCGACCCACAGGGCTATTTTCAACTTGGCATGCCAAGTTCTCTAATTTTCCTCCATGGTTTACTTGATGATCCTGATCAAGTTCATATTTGTAGACTCAACTAGTCCATTCCCTTGCAGGTAGTAATTGGATGAAGTGCTGAGATATATACCATATCTCAGCACCCATTCACTTGTTTTGGTTCCCAAAAAAGCTAACACATTATCTAAGATTATGGTTGATGGAACCTTGAACCTTTCCACCAGGTCCTCATAAAAATCTAGGACCACACTTTCATTGGCCTCCTTCAGAGCAATAGCCTCTACCCATCTTGTGAAATAATCTATGGCAGTCATGACCCACTTATGTCTAGCACTAGATGGTGGATTAATCATCCCTATGAAGTCCAAGCCCCATTGCATGAATGGCTACTACACCTAAATAGGCTATAAAGGCATGGCAACCAACCATTGTTTCCCATTAAAAAGAATGCACTTCTGGCACTTTCATACCTAGGCATGGTTGTCCCTAAAAAGAGTAGGCCAAAAATAGCTAGCTCTCATTATTCTTACTGTAGTAGCCCTAAGAGAAAAATGACTGTTAGCTGGTCCATCATGGAACATAGATAACACCCTGTTAATCTAACTTGAGTCTAAGCATCTTACAAAGACTCTTGAGAAATCCCTTTTGAATAGCACTCCATCAATCAGGGCATAAGGGAGACACTAGAGTCTGAAATACCTTCTCTTGGTCTTATCAAGTGAGTGTGGGCACTCACCAGTGAGAAGGAAATACCTCATGTTTGATGTCCAATCCTTCATGATAGTTGGATCTCCTATTGTAGCTGCATCATGGATTAGTGGATTGTCCTCCTTTTGCTGCTTAAAGTCTGTAGTAAGGTGTTCACATAGGCCTCTCCCCCTTACCAGTTTGGTGATCTTGATATCTAAATCATATTCCATCACCTTAGTGATCCACCCTACTCTCTTCTCATTCAGTTCTTAGTTGATCAAGAAATCTTTGATGCCAGGATGTGGAACCATGAGGTGGATTCTACTATTGGACATCATGTGTCTAAATTTATTCAGACTCCATATGATTGCCAAGACTTGCTTTTCCACATATGTGTACCTAACTTCAAAACCTTCTAGGCCTTGGCTAAATAATGCAATTGGCTACTCAAAGTTATCATCACTTGCTTGGGTAAGCATGGTAGAGATTACCTCTTCAGTACTGAAGGTGTAGAGGTTGAAAGCTTTGGTGAAGTCAAGGCTGATCAAAGTGGGAGCCCGGGCTATGGCCTGCTTGATTTCCTCTAAACTATCCTTTATTCATGTTGTCCATGTGAACTCTTCACCCTTTGTCAACATATAAGTCAAAAGATTGACCATCTCTACAAAATTTAGGATAAATCTTCATATGAAATTTATCTTGCCGAAGAAGCTTTGCAGGCCTTTCTTGTGCTTAGGCAAGGATAGCTCTAGGATGGAGTGAACTCTTTCTAGGTCAATAGTTAGGCCTTTCAAAGAAATAATGTGACCAAGGAGATTTTCCTCATGGATAGTGAACATGCATTTCTTAGGATTGAAAGAGATACCTAACTCTCTACACCTCTCAAACATTTGCTTGAGGTGTTTCATGTGTTGGCTCACTTCCTTGGAGAAAACTGTCACATCATCAAGATACACTAGCACAGTATTATTTATCAAGCCTTGAAAGGCCATCTCCCTAGCTCATTAGAATGTGGCACCAGCATTAGATAAGCCAAAACACATTTTCCTATAAGCAAATGTCCCTCACTTGGTAGTGAAGGCTATCTTATACTGGTCACAGTCTTGCACCAAAATTTGGTTGTATCTTGAATACCCATCCAAGAGGGAAAAATGCTCACTGCCCATTACCATTTGAAGGATCTGCTCCATGCTTGGGAGAGGATAATGGTCTTTCAAAGAGAATCTGTTGAGGTCTCTAAAATTGATGCACAGTCTAATCTACCCATTCTTTTTCTAGACAAGAACAAGATTGGCTAGCCAAGAAGAGTGTTTGATTGGAAATATTATCCTATACTCAATCAATTTGGTGAGCTCCTTGTGCATGAGAGGCTCAATCATTGGGTTAATAGGCCTCTGCTTCTACTTGATTGGTTTGGCACCTTCTTCTAGCTCAATGGTATGTTGGGCCAAACTTGGGTCAAAACCCTTCAAATCACTATCCTCCCAAGCGAAGATATCAGCAAATTCTTGGCACAATAAGATGAAGGCATGCCTTTCATGGTATGTGCACACTTTCCCAAGTGCAAGTAGCTTGTCCTTGAATATTTCCACCTTCTCATGGTGCTCCTCCTTTGTTACAATGCACACCTTGTCACTTCTCAATTGGTCATCTCCATTGAAGATACTCTCTAGAGTGACCAAACCTTTGGGGAGCTTATTGTTCTTCAGCTAAACAATTTGGCTGTCATATTTCTACTATAACTTTGCCTAGTTTTTTGCAGTGAATTCTACTTCTTCTTGTAGGAAGAGTGTTATTTGTTGATCACTATTGAAAACTTGCCAGTTGGTGATGTTATCAAGAACAGAGGGCCGGATCACTACTTTCAAGTGACGAGAGCTATGGTCTCAGCCTATCCCTGAGGAATATTGAAATGGGCACCAACTACTGCCAGCCTATCTGCTTGCTTGTTCAGTTCTCTAGGAAAGGAGGTAATATTGAAAGTGAAGAAATTTTCCACTAAGTCCCATACCCTATGTTTGTATGACTTTAGTAGAGAATTCTTCATCAAATTATGGCCTCTTACCTAGTTGACAATTAGCTCACTATCACCAAACACTTGCAACTCTTTGATTCCTCTTTTCCTTGCCCACTCCAAACTATGGATGAGGGATTCAGATTTTGAAATATTGCATGTGTAAGAAAATTGGAACTAGAAAGCTAAAAAATACCTCTTTTTTGAAGGAAAAACTAGCACCACTCCACTACCATCTCCCAACATATTTTTTGAACCATCAAAGAACAACTACCATAGACCTAAGCTTTCTTGGCTGGCTTTCATCAGATTTGGTACAAAATTACCTTCTTCATGCATGTAATAAATTCTAAGGCCCACCTCCTCTATGAATTTGTAAGGATCATGCTCAAATTTATCACTTCCCCATTCATCTAAGAGTAAGTCTGCAACTCCTTCAAGGGTAGAGGATGGAGACTGGTCTACTTATAACTCTTCTTGGTCAATGATGGCATAGCTAACATTTTCTATCTTGAGTGATTAAGGTTCCAGATGATCTCTATGGAGTGGTTTAGATTTAGTCTTCACTTTAGTCCCATACTTGGTTCTAAAAACTAGATAAGACCAATTTATTGCTAAGTAGCTGCCTATCTTAGATGTAAGATCCTTGGATAAGCAGATGGTAAAGTAAGGAGGGACATCTACCACTACCACATCATGAGGAACTGAGAAATTCAAGAAAGTGTGTAGCATCAAGCTCAAACCTCTTACCACCCCAATTGTCTTTGTTGGGGTTCCATCCAGCTACAGGACTCCCTTGGTCATTTCTTCATATTTCAAGCCCAACTTATCAGCTATACATTTGGGCATCACCAAGGTGCTTGCTCCACTATCAATGATGCAATTATGCACCAAGAAATCTCTTATGACCAAGGACACATAAAAAAGAGGAACCTTTTCTTCCTTTTGGGTCTCACTTAAGGTGGAAGGCTATCCATTCATCATCAAAACATTATCAACTTTTTCTGGGATAGCTTGTTCATCTAGCTCATGCAATACCCTTTGTAGCATGTCCTTTTGCTTGGTATTGATAGTGAATCCCATAAGGAGATGTTCATGTGCAAATTCATCATCTAGTTAACCATGTTGACTTGAGGGTTGCCTTCCTTCAAAATTTCTTTGGAATTATTTGTAGCTTGAGGTGCAGGCTAAGGAGTTGAAGGTACAATTGACGGTATAAGACTTAGGACTTTTTGATTTGTGTGTGATGAAGAAGGTGTTGTTAACATTCAAGTAGTATCCTGAGTTTCTTCTATTTCTCTCCTTTTGAATCTTGTGTTGGCTGTAACATAGTCAGCCTGATTGTCTGTAGCACCCACATAATTGACTAAATAAAATTCTCCTTCCAAATGATTCATGAGGGTAAAATTAGGATGGGCCTAACTGTTGCTCATGCTGGGTTGCATTGGAGCCTCAAAACCTTGGGAATGGGAAGATACCTAATTTTCTTGCACATTTAGGCAATAACCCATCATTTCATTTGTTTAAATAGTGTGCTCCTGACCATATCCCATGGTTGAACAACCTGGTTATTCTTGCACTAGATTATTTTAAACGAACGTCATAACCTTGATGATGAAGGGGCACTTGGGTTGTAGCTTTGAAAGTGTCTGGTCTGAGTAAGCTGACCCTATCCTTGATTGTAATTTTGGAAAGGGGGTCTAAGAGCTTGACCATACTACTGGTATCCTTGGTTTGGTCAGTTTCTTTGAGCTTGTTGCCTTTTAAGAGCCACAAGTTCATTTGACATACTTTGCAACAGATTCCTAACTTCATGAAGTTCATTGGATGGATTTGTAGCTAGATTTTCTATGCTAGGTAGAAGAGCTAATGTGGGAGCATCAATTTGAATTAGAGGTAGAATTTTTGGGAAAAGTGGCATATGGGGTCTAGGAGCTATTTTCCCAACCTACACTAGCCAATTTTAACTGCTATAGCTATGTCATAGGTGGTAGGTAGCACATGTCCTCAGATGGATTATATCATAATAGAGATATCACTATTCAGTGATCTTAAGTAATATAGGAAATCATAGCTAAGAGTAGGTTTTACTAGAATGGGGATTCTATCCCATGTCTTCTAAAACTGAGTGTTGAAATCTTGCATGTATTCATGTGGGGCTCTTCTCATGGTAGTCAACTGCTCAGCAAGTGAGAGGTGATTGCTCTTTTCCCCAAAATGGTCCATCAAGTGAGTGCCCAATTCATTCCAAGAAATAATTGAATCTATAGTCAAAGTCCCATACCAGTCAAGAGCTTTACCCTTGAGAGACAATGCCAATAATTTGATTGCAATATTTTCCTCAGTGGCATTGTGGATATTGTAGAGGTTAGCAATATTTATGATGTGTTTGATGACTATAATGGGCTCCTCTCCATCAAAGGAAGGCACACTTTTGAGGGTTGCTCCTCGAATTGGGTCATAACATTGGAGTTTCAAGGGGCTCTGACCATGAAAAGTCACAAAGGGTAGTGCCATAGCTATGACGGGATGTAACTGTGGCCTTGTTGCGTATGTGTTCTTTACAGCGGGTTTGGGAAACTGGTTTGCTAAATAAGGATGGGTCCTCTCAAACCTCAGTCACTTTGTTGAGTTCAAAGTCAACTCAATGAATTTGAAAGGAACACCCTTAAAAGTAAACTGTGTGGTGACTTTAGGCATAGGAAGTCAGACTGGTCTTTGAATAGAAAATGAAGTTCTTATCAATGGAGTTTTCAGATGCTGAAAATAGTTGATTTTGCTGTAACAGGACCAATATCAATCCTAAAACTTTAGTGAGTGTAAAAATTGAAGTCCCACTAGGCGTGCCAAAAATTGTTGATGCAGTGGATTGCACCTAGGGTAGGAGGCCGAGCTCTTGCCTTCCACACACAACAATGGAAACTCCCCTCTCACGTATGGGATTGGCAAAGCTAGAGGGGAGAGTCTCTAGGTAAGGGATATCTCCCTTTGATGCATTTGAGTTATTCTAATTAGTTTTAACACACACACACACACACACACACACAGATGTAATGGGGGGATGAAAAGGGAGAAGGATTATAGGAAACAAAACTACTCTAAAAGATGTGATGCACCAAATGATTCAACCTTCTCACACTCACACTCTGAACCATATAAACACATACGTACACTTCAACTAGTAAATGGACTAGACTACAAGAAGTTTAATAGGGAGGCCTTAATGGAACACACAAAAAACAAAGACTCACCATAGGTGCTATGGAAGGGGCACATGGTATAGTAGATTCTTTCTATCTCTGCACTTCTAGGTACAACTCTTCTTGTCACTTGTAGGAATGGCACCTTATAGACACTAGGTGTGTTGGTGTTAAACCTATGGAAGCATTAAGAAGCAATGACTAAATACAAAACTAACACTCAGATACACACAGAGATATCTAACTAGAATAGAGATAAAAATTCATTTATTGATTTCAGGTTAAAATTCACCAAGGCTTCACCTTACAAATGTGAAAGATCCTTTTCCAAACGACAAGTCTACAATATATAGAGGAAGGAAGGAGGCATTTTGGTGCCCTTTTTATAAAATGACCCATGTGCACTCCAATCATTGGGAAGAGCAAGCTGCTTAAACATCATATGATAAATTATGAGCCACACCATTTGTTTGCTTGCAAGACCACTCTTTTAAGGTGATTACGTAGCTTGTCTGTTCATTAATGTGAAATGAATAAAAATGGATCACACTGTTAGCTATTTGCACCTCTTAATGATCAATTCACAGACACTGTATCACCTACTGGAGTAACTTCTTGAATCGATGCCACCCTCTGCCACTTGGACTATCTGCCTATTCCTACATTTGGCACTTTTCTCTCTTTATTCTCTGGGCTCTTTGTCTTCTTCTTGTTTTGTCTCCGTATGGCTCTTTTGGTCCTCAAGGCTATCTTTTGGTAGGTCATTGCATTCCTTAGGCTCTTTTCTGGTTGGTGCTCAGGCAATTTAAAGCAAATAGCTATTTCACTATCTTAAATTTGACATCTGTGCACCCGTCATCATTTGAAAAACAATGGCTAATCTATCTTCTTAAAGTTGACAACTTTTGAGACATCACTATCCTTGGCAAATTCCTTTAGGCCTTTTCCTTTGACTCATCCTTTGTTTTAGACCCTCCCAAAGGGGAAGTGTCCCTTCAGCTCTGGAGAGATGCCCTTCATTTGGCCAGCCAAGAGCCCCCTACAAGGGCACCTACCCTTCGGTGGCCTTTGTCTCTTCAGCCTTTTCTATAGGCTTTTCTATTGGCTTTTTTCTTGTGGACAAAAGTCCATGAGAATTGGCTGCTTTGATTTCTTCAGGTCCTTTTGAGCTCACGACCTTCCTCCAAATTCCTTCAGACTTTTTATCCGAAGAAATTCCTTTGAATAAAAAGTCTAAAAGAATTCAAAGCCTTAAGACTTTTTGTGCATTTTTGAAATCCTTTAGCTACCTTCAAAGTGCTCCCTGCCCTCTGTAAGAGCTTTTAAACTTAGAAACTACCCTCCATAAGGGCACTTGCCCTTCAAGAGGCTTAAACCATTTGCGTTGAACCACTCCTTTGAACCAACCATTGAACTAGTTCAACGGTCAAACATTTTTTGAACCAAGGCATTGAACCATTTGATTGAACTTGATGATGATCTTTGCTTGAGCTTTGCATTAAACTAACACATTGAACCAAGGTGTTGAACTTTGCTGATGAACTTGCTAATTAAACCAAGGTGTTCAGCGTTACATTGAATTTTGTTGATGAACTTTAAGATTGAACCAAAAATGTTGAGCCAATGCATTGAACCAAGCTGATGAACTGACTGAGTGAACCAAGTGATTTAACTATTTGATTGAACTAAAACATTGAAACAAAGCATTAAACCAATGCATTAAACTAAGCTGATGAACCGTTTGATTTGAATCGAAGTGATGAACTTGCTGATTGAACCAAGGCTTTGAACTGAAGTGATGAACTTGCTGATTGAACCAAGGCATTGAACCAAAGTGTTAAACCAAGGCATTGAACCAGTTTAATGGTTCAACAATTCAATGGTTCAATGGTGCTAACTCTTGGAAGGATTATGTCATTGAACCACTCTTCCAACCTTAAGGAAAAGTGTCTTTGAACCATTTTAGCTCTCTTTCCTTATGAATTTCTTTAGACAAGAGTTCAAAAAAGCTTTGTAAAACCTTGCACTCTCTGAATTGTTTCTTCATTTTCCAAAAGACTACACTTATAGAGTTTGTAGAAAATCTTCTTTGCAGAAGCCATAGAAACTTCACCTGTAGAGTCCATAGAAATTTCTAGACTTGTGCAAAATCAAAAAATGAAATGGTCTAGAACAACAGGGGAAGAAGGGGACTGATTTTTGGCCTATTGGACTAAAAATGGTCAACAATCATGAAATTAAATCCTCTTATATGTACATGTGTTGTAGATAATACTATTTTTTATTACTGGATTCATTTTCAATCTTGAGGTTTAATGAAAATGGTTATAATGACAATTTATTCAACCTCTTCTAGTTACTCTCTAGAATCATAATAACCCTTCACCAAAATCTAAGAAATTCCAACTGATTTTCCTATGTGTAAAAAAATAGGACTGATGGAATTTATAATAAAGATCATAAAATTTAATACATTTTATTCCTCCAACAATGCTTATATCACCATACTATTAAGGGACTCTCCCATTATAGTGTGGAATAAAGATAGAATATATAACACTGTTATGATATTGATAGAAATGGTTGTATTTATGATTCATTTTTAAATTGTGTTGGAACATTAATTATTATGTGGCTATAATAAGTACTATTAATTAACATAAAATGGTTTTATAAATAAAATAAATATATTTTATTTATTAACATGAGATAATCTCATGTAAATAATTATATATATTTATTACTATTTTTGGATTTCTTGGGGAGAGATTGGACCCACTGGTTACAATGGTCTACCACCCTAATATATAAAAGGTTTTACCCCTTTGTAAATTTACAGGTTGAGATAATAATGAATAAAATATTATTTTTTGAATAGTGTGAGATATATATGAATACTGTGAAGGTTTTGTGAATTATTTTGAGGAGTGAGAGGTTGAAGGAATATATTAGGTACTTGAATTTATCGATGAATGAATAATCACCATGGTCTTTTACCTCAATTGAGGTTTTCCATCTTAAATATTTATGTCAAATGTGTGTGCCTTTTCTAATTTATTTCACTTCTATATCTACCTATGTATACTATATTTATTACATGTTTTAATAAATCGATAATATGGAAAGATGAGTAGATATTTTTATTAGACATGGCTATTTTTATTTTTCATTAGACTCTTTCATAATATTTTTCTCTTGGTC
The DNA here is from genome assembly GCA_037957365.1 of Torreya grandis. Lineage (NCBI taxonomy): Eukaryota > Viridiplantae > Streptophyta > Pinopsida > Cupressales > Taxaceae > Torreya > Torreya grandis. The sequence continues at coordinate 577,280 of JARHVA010002740.1, forward strand.
CTACACACTACCAAGTATTTATTTTTAAATCACAAGGTCATAATAGTATTTTTTTATTAACATGTTCCTTTATTATAACTATATTAAATTTTTGTTCCACTACACACACATTGGCCATGTTGGTTCCTAGTTATATAACTATTTCACTCAACCTTGGACACTTGGGTAGCATGGAAAACTTGGATGGTAATCCTATAATTATGTCTTTATATCCAGGGAAGGGTTTAGCATTAAGATGAACTAAACATAAATAATGACTATAAAACACCAATAAATGGTATGGTTAGTTCCCTAATACTTCTAACTCTACCTAATCCAAGGTGAGAGAACCTAAGGGGTAGATTTATCACATGGATGGATACTAAATTTCAATCTCTATGGGGATTACTAGCACACAAACAAATCTAACCAGAGCATAACCAAACTTCCATAGTCCACTTAGTAAGAGTTGTCACACAGGTTAGGGAAATACTCTAAACTAGACACAAGCTACTAAATCTAGATGTGAAAGTGATTTCAGCCTTCATTTATAAATAAAAATCTAATAAGTAGGGTTCAAATAGAATATTTCAATGCTGGTCTCTAAAGGAAAAGACACATACATTTTAGATTTGTAATATTGATGCATTTGTAGGTAAATACACTTCAAATAGTCAACATGCATTAAATTTTATTGTGGGTTAGTTATGATGAATTAAATATATTAACGAGTGGTGTGATATATTTCAAAAAACATGAAATCCTTAAAAAATAATGTTATCATTCATTTAAAAATGTAAAAGACTAGTAAGCAAGATAAGGAAATTATCAAGAATGCCTTGCATTCATTAGTACCAATATAATTTAAGTATTCAAATGATCCTTGAAACCCTAAAACCATATATTATAAGTATATATTCAATAAATTTCTTATATCAAATCCATAAACCCAAGATGTCCTTAAAATTTTATCAACAACATATTTCCAAATCATAGTGTAAAAAAGAGTTTATTACCGAGATCTATGCCTAAAATAATTTCCATTGATAAGCATAAAAATATTACCTGATCAATAGAGAATGAATAATATATTATTGTATTTCATAAACAATATATAATAGAAACCACATGTATTTTCCATTAACTTGAAAATAAATCTTACATACATTAGTTTTTAGAATGTTAACATGGGGAAAAACATGGTGGATTTGTTTTGAAATAGGGGAGACATATACATGCTTTAAGATATTTTTAATGGTTGTACATCTGAAAACACCTTAGAAAGAGAGATAAAACAAACACAAAAATAATCCCAAAAATGAAAAGGCTTATGCAAAGAGGAGATTTCTAAAAGTGGAAAATACTTAAGACCTAGGAAAACCAACAACAACCAAAAAGAGGACAAGCCCACTTTTTATACAAATTTCTCACCCCAAAATATTCCTCCAAGATTTTCCAAGTGTAATACACTCTTGATCATGCTTGGAATATCATGATCTTTAATGGTAATGATTCAGGTAACTACGTGTCCATGTAATGATGGAGTTTGATAACAAACCCTTGATCTCACTGGCTAGAAATTTGTTACACTTGAACTTGAGGGAGAATATTCCCTTCGAAGAAAAAAAAAATTTGTATTCATGTATAACTACATTTCCTTTATCTCCCACTATTAATTTTCCCATATACAATCATATGGATAGTTTCCCTCCTCCTTGTGTAATGCAAAGAATGCTCATGGATTTATAATGATTGCATTAGAATACTCTAGCTGTGATAGAATCAGTGTAGGATTCATGGACATTTGAATAGTATCCTTCCAATATACCAACTTTATTTTAAAACCCCTATAAGAGATTTATTTCATGGAGGTATTCGATAATGGACAAACATTGAGAAATACAATACTTAGTTTATTCTTTACCTTTTTCCTTTTGAGTTTCTCGTTCCTTCTTTCCTTTTCATTCAACTATTTAGGGTTGCCACCAAACTTAATAAAGATATATGTGCATTTTCTTCTTATTTTTGCCTTATGAAAGACTTTTTATCCCTTTTGAAATATTTACCTCCTTAGCCCAATAGGATTTCAGACTTGAGCTACAAATTTCAACATTGATGAGAATCCAAAGGTCTTGCACACATTTATAATTTACAAATTTTCAATTTACAATTTGTAGTTCCACCTAAAAGTTTAGTGGTAGACTTGGGAACTTCAAATTCAATTTGATAATTATAACCTATAAAGTTACATTTGGATAGATAATTTTTGATTTGAGCCTTTGACCTTATGTTGACTGGTAGGTGGTATAAATTTAAGTGAATTCATAGATTGCATATTTGCAAATGCAAAATTGCATCTTCTTTTGAAATCTTTGGTAGACCTCCCTTTCAGACTTTCCATATTTACTCCAACATTGAAGTAGAAATATTCCATTTAAAAGATCTAATTAGGGGCCAATCCTTTCTCTAGCCATTATTTACTTCTCTAGTTTGTGTTTCTTGTGTACGTTGGGATGCAACTCACTACATATCTATTATGGCCTTTAGGGTACTAAGATTCCTTTCAATATCTATATTAATCACATGATTTATAGATTTTTGAGGCTCATAAAGTGATTGTAGGTTTGTAAATTTCAAGGGTTTTAACTCCATGCAATAATGAAACCATTTATCCTGTTGATCATGTAATAACTATTCATAAAACTATAAATCTAATGTATCTTTCTGTTGTTGATCAGCATAGCAATATCTAGAGAAACCCATTCCTATAAGTGGAAAGCCTATGTTATCTAGTGAGATTGGTACTTTGTCACCCAATATCTATATACTATTATTTGATGAATACGTTGGAAGGCCCCAATATCTGTATCTTTCACTATTCATTTTAGGCATCATAAAGTTTTAACCATCGAGCCATGCACAATCATCAACTTCAAGAGGAGCTTTAACATCTTCATAACTCTACTAAAAAATGAATCTAGTAGAGCCAAAATTAGGAGGTGGTCCAATAGTATAAGATCCCATCTAACTTATTCTAAAATTGTCTTTAGTTACACACTGACTATTTAGAATAGATGTCTTTAGAGAAGATTTTCTCACATCCAAGTATTTTATTTGGATTGAGAATGTAAAATTTGTACCTTAATGTTTTGTATTGATATTTCCTATTTGATCTAAGTATGATGTACTAGAGGTAATATCCCTAGAGATATTAACATTATCTTCATCTAGAATGAAAGGTGATGATGGATGTGGCCTGACAATCGAGAAAGGAGGGTTTGAAAGAAAACTAGAAGGGATACTACTATGTTGTCTTCTATCATCCTGTGAAGTTTATCCCATAAAATTTGACAACATATGATATTTATGAAAATTATCCTGACTTGATAGTAGATCATTAATAGAAATACCAAATAGTCCTACAAGAGATGGCACATCTACATGTGTTTTCCAATATGACAAACTCATATCAACTTGCTTCTACTATAACAACCTCTCACATACTATATTCTTCAATGTATGAACTAATTATAAATTCAAAGATAATGAACTAATCTAAGATAAATTCAACTAAACATAGAGTAACAAATGCAAAAAAATAATAATCAAAACTTCACAATTGAGATACAATAATCATCCATTAAGATTTGAGTCCAATTTACTCTATCAAGAATGTGGTACTCACTCCTCTAATGTAAAGGGGAAATGAGTAGCATTTTAGTTTAAAAGGGTGATTTTTATTTTATTTGATTTACCTTGGATGTAAGATATGATTATAATTGCAAGTGTGTTTGTGATCTCTCAAGATTCTATGATTGACTATGATTTTTCAAATTTGTGATCATTGAAAATGAGGATTTACAAGATTATTTATAGAAGCCTAGAAAATGATCCAATGGTGGAGGATCATTTGGATTTTTCAATGTTTTAAATTATAAATGGTTGAGGATGAATCCTCATCCATGAGGATGGAGATTATTTCAACCTAGTGGAGGAAAAAGAGGGGTTGGTTGGTTGACCCAACAAAACTTTATAAAATGGATTGATAAATTAGAGGAGTCATAAAAGGTGGAGAAATTTATGGATTTGGTTGGGATAAGGGAGATAAATATGGGAGAGGTTTGATTAGGTGGAAAATCTAGAATTAAATAATTGAAATAAAGATTAAAAGGTGCATAATTGACTTTTTAAAAATGTTTGAATTAATCAATTATTTGATTTTAAGAAGAAATGTTAATTATTAATGTAAGAAGAATGATTAATAAATTTAGGTGAATTTTGACACTAAATGAAATTTAGGTGTATACATTTTCCCCTCTTTGAAATGGTGTTACAAAGCAATATTATTTTGAAGAATAGAAGAAGTAGAGTGTTGATGATTGAAAAGAAAAAAAATTGCCCCAAATGAATGAAAATTAGTGTGATGATGCCCCCTAGAGGGTTTGTGTGAGAAATGAACAAACACTCAAGATTGATAAAAAGAGGAAAGAGTTAAAATGATGAGCAAAAAATAAAATTAATTTAAAATTAATGTCAAATTTACAAGATGCTAGTAATGTAAAAGAGTTTCCCCTAGTTAATTAAAACTACAGATTTGATTTGAAAATCAACAATTTAACCACTCAAATATTACACACTTATTATTATTTAATAATGAATTAGGGTTAAATTGAGTAGGTGTGGGAATGATATATCCTAGCAATAATAAACTACATATTGATAAATAGAAAAAGGTATTGATTTTGCAAATGATTGTGGATTTTATGTTGATAAATGATTACAAGAATTTGAATACAATCTTGGAGTAAATTGATTTAATGCTGCCTTAATATTTGAAAAATGGATGAAAAATGAGATGGAATAAGGGATGGAAATGATAAAAATATCATCAATAATACAGATACTTATCTCAATACTAATGTTTGAAAAATTGTAGAGGGTACGTGTAAAACTATTTACCCCTAGCTATGAAATGCTAGAGAAGATATTAGAGAAAGTATATTTCTCACTTTATAGACTACATGCTTAGAATTTTATCAGACTTAGGGGCCATAATAAAATGTGGGAATGACATATCCCAATGATGGTAAGGCTTAGGCCAAAAAATGGAAAAAAATAGATTGTCTGATTTGTGATAAAGATTTACAAAATTGATATTTACAAGCATTGATAAGGAGATATAGAAATTTGATTAAATGATATTATAAAATTTAATTAAATAGCTTAGATGGATGATGGTAGTGGTAGTGGTTGAACTGAACCTATAGACCCCATGTCTCTAAGTGTTTCTTACATAATCCACTTAGATAATGTTTATGTGTGGATATTAGATCATATATAGTTATCCCAAAAATGGGAAGAGAAGTCATGGTGTAAGGTAATATTGAACCATAGATGATATACTTAAGTTAATTATTTCACATTACAATTTGATGATGGAGAAAGGATGGAAAATGTGATTTCATCAGTCCCAATTGACAAGTATGGGAGATTGAATGGAAAGATTAGGAAATGATGGTGGGTGGTTAATATGCAAACATTAAAAAATAAATGAAGCATATACATGGATAAATGATGATGGATCAAATGATTCAACAAAATGGATGAGATAAGGATGGAAGGAACAAATATATGACACACATATGTTTGATGTGAGATGGTCTAATAGTTGCCTTGTGTTTATTTTGTTCTTTGCATTGGATAATTCCAACTAAGTAAGAGTTGAGCAACCTGATTTTTGATATTGTGTATGAAAATATGAACCAATGGTATATAAAAACCATGATGACTATCATGTGATACATGTAAGGACTAATATATTCACAAAGACAAAACCTAGTGCATCATTATATGGAAGATCATAATAACACCACTAGTAATGTGCATAGTGATATCGACACAAGAAACAATAATAAAGATAAGATAAGAAGATATGTTTTAAATAATGAAAATGATGTAATTAAAACAAGAATGGAAGTTAAAAAAACACTATGAAAGTAAGTAAAAATTCATGATGTAAAATAACTATACATATAGGTAAGCAAATGAATTAAATATGTAAGCAAATAACTAAAAAATAAGTTGTTGGAAATATTTCCATTGATGTCAAAGGTCTAAAATTATTGGTGATAAAGGCCCCATTTCATTTAATGGTGTTTTTAATATTCATATCCTAGCTAGTGTGTGTTAATATTTATTTAATATTAATGTATATATTTTTGGTTGCCTATAAGTCAAAAGAGGGCCCATGGAGAAGTCAAAGAGTCATGGGGTAAAAGACAAAATAGGAATGGGATGCATTTCTCATGAAGAGTCACCTTGAGGAATTCCAAGAGTCACCATGTAAAGACAAAAGAGGGTATGGTGCATTTATCCATGAAGGGACACTTTAAGGAATACGAAAAGTCACCAAGATAAAGACAAAAGAGGAAAAGATGCATTTACTTATGAAGGGTCACCATATAAATTTTCAAATGCAAGGATATGAAGGGTCATACAAGTTTGGCACCATTTTTCATGAGGATTTAAGATTCACAAAGGGTGAATACCAAAGGTTATTTCCAAATCTATAAATAAAGGATTGAGAAGCCATTTGTAATATGCAAGAGAGTGCATGGTTTGTATTTGTTTTAAAAGAGAGAAAAGCAAGAGATATTTTAAAGTTATATCATTTGTTGAGTAAGAAAAATTGAGAGATAGTTGTGTTTTATACACAAGAGGGGTTGGTACTCAAAAATATTTTCAAGGGGTTGGTGCTCCTATTAGTTGGTGCTCACAAATAGTTTATATTTTGGTGCTCAACAAAGGGGTTGGTGTTCATACAAGTTGGTACTTGAAAACTTTATAATTAGAGTTGGTGCTCATTCATATACTTGAGATTGTTCTCCATGGTTTTTCCCACTTTTGGCTTCCATGTAAGAATTTGGTGTCTCTCTTTCTTCTTGTGTGGTGCATATTATTTTTTCAATTTTATTGCATATCTTGAATGTATGGTTAAGTGGTTAAATAAAAGGAATTTGATTAAGAAATAAAATATAATATATATATATATATATATTCACCCCCCTCTTAGTATATTTCATGCTTAACAATTTGTATCAGAGCATGTTTCTTTGAAAAAGTTATACAGCTTGAATGTAGATTAGGAAAGCATGATGGCTAGATCACATGAAGGTTTTTATATAAATAAGTCACCTTTGTTTGATGGGATAAATTATGATTTTTGGAGCATAAGGATGAATACTTATTTTATGGCCCTTGGATTCGATATATGGTAAGTAGTGGTAGAGGAATATGAAGAGCCACAAACACTTGTAACTACTCTGGTAAAAAGGAAGGCAAGTGAAAATAATGCTAAAGCTTTAAATTCTATTATATGTGGTTTATGTGAACCAAAATTTGTTAAAGTTATGCAATGTAAATATACTCATAAAACTTGGATAAAACTTGAGAATATTTACAAAGGTGATGGAAAGGTTTAGCAAGCCAAGCTTCAGACTTTAAGAAGACATTTTGAGAGTTTGAAGATGGAAGAGGAATAAACTATATCAAGTTATCTTTTACATGTTGATCAAATAGTTAATCAGATTCGAGGTCTTGGAGAAAAGTTAGAAGAATAAACTATGGTTCAAAAATCTTTGAGATCTTTACCATTGAGATATGATGTAAAAGTTTTGGCAATTGAAGAGATGAAGAATTTAACCAAGCTAAAGATGGATGAGCTACATGGTATTATTATGGCATATGAGATGTGAACCAAACAAGAGAAAGCCTCAAAGAGAGAATCTAATTTCAAGAAATGAAAGAAAGATAAGGCTAAGATTCAAGAATCAAGTGACAGTTCTAGTGATGATGAAGATGACAATGGAGCTCTATTCATTCATAAGCTGAAAAAGGGCATAGGTAAATATCAAGGAAATTACCTTTCAAATGTTTTAATTATGGAAAGATTGGAAATTTTGTAGCTAAGTGCCAATATAAGGGTAATGGTGATAATGAATAAGGAAAGTATACATACAAGAATAATTTCAAAGGAAAATTTAAGAAGGGATTCAAGAAGAAGATTTTGTATTATAAATATCCTAGCTCAGTCGAAGATAGCGGAGTCAGTGATTGAGAAGAAGAAGAGATTTTTTTCATGGCCATACATAAAGATGCATCCACAAGCAAAAGTACAAATGATCAATAAAAAGAATATGATGAAGCTAAAGTGAATTTGGAAGGATAACTCATTTGTGATTTATAAGAGTTAAAATCTCTTGAAAAGAAGAATCAAAGATTAAAGCTCCAAATTGAGAAAAATGAAAAGGAGTAAAAGGAAATAATTGAAGATATTCAAGCACAGTTTGAAGAAACCAAGAAGAATGAATAAGATCTAATGAAACAATTGAAAATAGCAAGTAAATAATGTGAAAGGTATGTTATTGAAATTGCTTCTTTAAAAGCATATCTTGAGAAAACAAATAAAGCAATCAATGATAGAGAAACCAATGATTAAAAATTGGAGAATAGCACTAATAGTTGAATAAGATATTAAAAAATCAAAGATCAATGTTAAATAAGATAGGTATTAGATTTCAAAAATAGAAAGGGAAGGCCACTACTTTCATAGACAAGGAAAAAGGAAAGAGCTATGTTGAATCTCTTACAAAAGAAGAAATAAAAATGGAAGAAATTAAGAATATAGAGAACATATTAAACAAAGAAGGATGGAGAGAATAGAGCTACAAAAGAAAATCAAGTCAGAGATACAAAAATAGGTACTATTTTTATGGTTACTATTTTTATCATAATGGATATGGTTATAAGAAAAACAAAATATTGAAAAAGGGCTAACAATTTCATAAATAAGGAGAAGGAAAGTCATGCAAAGTCAAGCAGAAGCCACAACTCTTTTGCTCCTCTATCAGGATTTAATGAAGAGTCCATAATATGTTACAAGTGAAATAAATTTAGATACATATCTTGGTACTATAGAAGTGTGTTTGAGTCAGTCAAGAAGGACCAGAGTTTCAAAGCTCTATTCATCAAGAAGAAAGTTTAGATAGGTTCATGGTAGAAGAAATAACCTAAAAAATCTATGTTGGTATAGACAGTTTTGCATGCAAGAAATGAAGAAAAGACATGGTTCATTGATAGTGTATGTTTGAGGCACATGATAGGATCCAAAGTCAATTTCATAACCTTGAAGAAGATCAATGGTGGCATGGTGAAATTTAGAGATAATACTAATACCAAAATTGCTATAAAAGGTACACTAAGTCTAGATAATGGTAGAACTAAAACTAAATTTTTTTTGTATGTAGTTCCTAAGAATAATATTTTGTGTAATTAAAATGTGTGATCATGGACACACACTAAAGTTTTATCCAAAATATTTTTAAATTATGATAAAATAATGAGATGTGTTAATTTCAGATGCTAAAAAAACATGCAATAATTTATATATGTTATCAGACATCAAAAGTCAAAGATGTTGTTTGACTCAAATTGAAGAAAGTTGGCTATGGCATAGGAGAATGTGAAACATAAATTTTGAAAATCTTGTCAACATCAAAAAAAAGCAAGCAATCAAAAATCTTTTAAATATTACAAAGCCATCTGACATGCTTTGTGAACCTTGTCAGCATGGGAAGTAGGTCATAAGGTGATTCAAAATAAAAGAGCACTCAACCACTTAGATGTTAGAGCTTGTTCAAACTAATCTGTGTGGACCTTTGAGAACTCAAATTACTTAAGGTGATAAATATTTCATGTTTCTTATTGATGATTTTTCATGTATGACTTGGGTAATGTTTTTAAATAAAAAATTAGAAGCTTCAGACATTTCAAAGCATTTAAAGAATTAATTGAGAATGAAACTAGTTTGAAGATTAAGTGTCTAATATTAGATCAAGGAGGAGAATTCATGTTAGATCAATTTATTGAGTTTTGTGAAGACCATGGAATAAAGAGACATTATTCAGCACCTAGAACTCCACAAGAAAATGGAGTAGTTGAGTGGAGAAACAAAATACTTTAGGAGATGGTGAGGACAATGCTAAATGAATCCAAGATACCAGATAAATATTGGAGAGAGGTAGTTGCTACATCAATACATATTCATAATAGATCATTATTGAGATTCAATAGTGACAAAACTCCTTATGAGCTATGGAAAGACAAACCAACAATAGTTAATTATTTTAGAGTTTTTGATAGTAGATTCTTCATAAAGAGAAACAATTAGAAACTTGGGAATTTTGAATCTAGATAAAATGAAGGTATATTTCTTGGTTATTATTTCAAAATTAAAACTTATAAATGTTATAAAAAAAGAACCAAGAAAATTATTGAAAGTACAAATGTCAGGATAGAAGAAGATGGAACACAAAGAATCAGTGATCAAGTAGACATTTCTAAATTCATTGAAGAGGAAGATTTTCAAGAATTATATGAAGATGAGAAGAAGGAGAAAAGGACACTAAAACTCTATCCAAATATGTTCATAGAAATCATAATGAAAGTGACATCATCAAAGACATAAATGAAGGAATTTGTACCAAAAGAATGATGGTAAGTGAATCTAAACAAGTTAATTTCTCTTTGTTATCTGAAATTCATCCTAGAACTTTTTTAGAAGCTAGACATGATAAACATTAGGTTAAGGCTATGAATGAAGAATTAAATCAGATAGAAAAGAAATTGTACTTGGGAATTAGTGCCTAGACCAAAAGATCACAATGTGATAGGAACAAAATGGGTTTACAGAAATAAGTTAAATGAAAATGGAGAAGTGACCAGGAATAAAGTAAGATTAGTATGTAAAGGATTTGCTTAGATTTAAGGAATAGATTTTGAAGAAAATTTTGCACTAGTAGCAAGGCTAGAGGCTATTAGAATGGTTCTTTCATATGCAATGTTTAAAAATTTCAAAGTTTTTTAGATGGATGTCAAATCTACATTCCTAAATGTGAATCTAGAAGAAGAGGTATACATTGAGTATCATGAGGGATATATTATCTCAAATATTAATATCCATGTATGCATATTGAAGAAAGAATTGTATGAATTGAAATAAGATCCCAGAGATTGGTATGCAAGACTTGATAAGTACCTATATGATCAAGGTTTCAAGAGAGGATTTACTAAAAATAATCTCTACATCAAAATAGAAGGTGAGCATCAATTGATTGTTGTGGTATATGTTGATAACATCACTTTTGGAGGAAACATTGAAAATATGACAAAATGTTTTTTTGATAATATGCAAATAGAATTTGAGATGTCTATGCTTAGAGGATTGTCATTTTTATTAGAGTTGCAAATATTTCAATCAAATAAAGGAATTTTTATATCTCAAAGTAAATATGCCAAGGAAATGTTGAAAAAATTTGGTTTTGAGGATTATTCACCAATTGGTACCCCAATGTGTATAGGAAATAAAGTGAGCAAGGGTGAAGATTCACCTATTGTAGATCAATCTTTGTATAGATCTATGATTGTTAGTCTTTTATATTTGATAGCATCGAGGCTAGACATCATGTATGCATAGATATGATTGCAAGATATTAGTCATCTCTAAAAGATAGTCATGTTTAGTTAGTGAAGAGAATATTTAGATATATCAAGGGGACATTAGATTATGGATTGTGGTATCCCACAGGAAAAGATTTAAATTTGGTTGCTTATATAAATTTAGATTGGGTAGGTTACTTAGATGACAAAAAGAGTATAAGTGGATGAGCTTTATTCCTTGGTGATAACTTAGTATCATGGCTAAGCAAGAAGAAAAATTTAGTATCACTTTTTATAGCTGAAGTAAAATATATTGTAGTGGTACCGTGTTGTATTTAAGTGCTTTGCATGAGCAAACTTTGGAAGATATCAAGGTAAAATATGATGAACCTATTTCTATTTTTTGTGACAACACAAGTTCTATTAATATTTTGAATAATCTAGTGATGCATTAAAGAATAAAACATATTCCCATTAGATATCACTTCTTGAGAGAGTAGGTTACAGATCAATAGGTTAATATGGAGTATATCAGTACTATAGAGTAGATTTCAGATATTTTCACAAAGGCACTACCAAAAGACACATTTTATTATTTATGGGAGAAGTTGGGAGTAATTTATTTTACTTCTTACCATTGAGGTTCAACATCAGTTGAGGGGGAGCTAAGTGTTAGCTCCAAGTAGGTCCTTTGCCATTGAAGTCAAAGGGGGAGAATAAAAAGTATAGGTATAGGTGTAGAAATAGGTACAAATTGCTATAGTAAGGGGAAGTTATCGTATGTTTTTTAGATGGTAGTATGTGTAGGTTTTAGGATGTAGCAGTTTTAGTTTGAGGTTGCCATCAATGATAAAGGGGGAGATTTTTGGAAATATTATCATTGATGTCAAAGTTCTATCATTATTGGTGATAAAGGCCCCATTGCATTTAATGGTGTCTTCAATATTCATATCTTAGCTAATGTGTGTTAATATTTATTTAATATTAATGTATATATTTTTGGTTGCATATAAGTCAAAAGAGGGCCCATGGAGAAGTAAAGAGTCATGGGGTAAAAGACAAAAGAGGAATGGGATGCATTTTCTAATGAAGAGTCATCTTGAGGAATTCCAAGAGTCACCATGTGAAGAAAAAAGAGGGTATGGCACATTTTTCTATGAAGAGTCACTTTGAGGAATACGAAAAGTCACCAAGATAAAGACAAAAGAGGAAAGGATGCATTTGCTTATGAAGGGTCACCATATGAGTTTTAAAATGCAAGGATACAAATGATCATGCAAGTTTGACACCATTTTCTATGAGGATTGAAGGGTCACAAAGGGTGAATTCCAAAATTCATTTGGAAATCTATAAATAAAATCTTGAGAAGCCATTTATAATATGCAAGAGAGTGCATTTTGTATTTATTTTCAAAGAGAGAAAAAAAAGAGATATTTTAGAGTTTTATCATTTGTTGAGTAAGCAACATTGAAAAATAGTTGTGTTTTATACAAAAAAGGGGTTGGTGCTCCTATGGGTTGGTGCTCACAAATAGTTGTTGTGTTGTTGCTCAACAAAGGAGTTGGTGATCCTATATGTTGGTGCTTGAAAAATTTGTAATTTGAGTTAGTTCTCATTCATATACTTGAGATTGTTCTCTATGGTTTTTCCCACTTTGGGTTTCTATGTAAAAATCTGGTGTGTCTCTCTTTCTCTTTTATGTGGTGCATATTATTTTTTCAATTTTATTACATATATTGAATGTGTGGTTAAGTGGTTAAAGAAAAGGAATTTGATTAAGAAATAAGATATATAATATATTGATTCACCCCCCCCCCCCCCCACCTTTCAATTTATTTCATGCTTAACATAAGCACATGATGTCTTTTGGATGTCTTTGGCTAAAGTAGAAGCCTTTGGCATATGATATTTATGATAATGTTGAATTGTCTAATGAGTAATCTGTATAAGGGATGACTAGCGTATATAACTAAGGACAAGGGAATTTTTAATTGATTTTTGGATTTTAATTTTTTTTGTATTTTTTGGAGTTTTGTAATGTTTTGATTCCTTGTTGAAGTTTATAATATTTTTTGATTTTTTTGGATTTATAATGTTTTGTTTTTTATTTATAAGCTTATATACAAGGAAGACCAACAAAGGTAAAACCATATTATAGCACCTAGGAATAAGTGGTAGGGGTTGGAAGGAATATATTCTATATAGAGTATGGATGAATAGTAATGTATTGGAATTAATATGATAAACTCTAGGTAAGACATGAGGTAAGAACCAAGTTTCTAGTCATCAAAATAACATTACAAGGATACATCATGATGTTTCTAAGAACATGTCTAGAAACATTTCCACTTCCTTATCAAGGGTAAAATAGGAAGAAGGATGGTTTTATGATGGAAAGGATTGGATGGGTTTGGCATTGAGTGGATAAGGATGCATTTGGATAGGTAAAGGTACTCAAAGATGGTGTATGTTGGTTGAAGAGGAGTTTAGGATGGATTAGATAGGTGTAGGATGGGTAAGTATACTTTAGGATAACTTGGGATAAGTAACCATGGATGGTTTAGGGTAAAAATATGGGATTAAAAATGTTGTAGGATGGGTAAGGAGGGAGGGATGATTCAATATTCATAAGATTGAAATGGAATGAGCTTGCCCCTAAGTGTAGGGTACTTGTAGAGAACTTATTATTTTATGTATGATGTCAAAAATTGGTTTTGATCATGGTAATTTCCCATGGTGAAATATAAATGTTTTTCACCTTTGGATGAATTTATTTCTCTTTCCCATTTTGTTCTTTTTTTTTGTTTTATATTTTCTTTTTTTGTTTTTTTTTGCTTTGCTCTTTTTTTCTTTGATTTTATTTTTTATTTTTTGGCATCTCAATTATAAAAGGGTTTCAAATGCATTGATGCTTACAACTATTGATATTCTAGATTTGTTCTCCAGAGATGTATTCAATAACTTCATTTATTTCTAAGTTGGATTCTTCTAAATTTACCAAGATATCATCATATCCCCTATGATAGAGGGTATTGCCAAATAAGGTGAAGTAGAAAGTATGTTGGATGAAGAATGTATGTTGAGTGCATGAAGGATTTGGAGGTATTGAATTATAGTGGGGATGATTATATGGGTCATGATGTAAAGGTTTAATGGGACCAACAATCTAACATTCAACAATATGGGGAGTAACTGCAAGTTGGATAATTTGAGAATTTAATGTTTCTTCAATGATATCTTCAATTTTTGATGGGGATACATCTTGAAACTATGTTAATGTAGAGGATATATTAATTTTTTCATCCATTGGTATTGTAAAAAGATTTTCACCAAAGGATTATTATTCATTTATTTTATTGGGATTTAGATTTGGATTATCCAATAGTACCTCAAAGAGGTTTTCACTAAGGGACTCATATTTTTGAGTTTCTCTATTTTGATTTGGATTTTGACTAAAATTTATATTTTGATCATTTGATAGTGCCTCAAAGAGGTTTTCATTATGGGGTGTGGATTTTATATTTGGATTACAAGATTTATTTTGATTGAGATACACTCGTTGTTCCTAGAATATGTAGATGTTTCTTGATACTCTTGTAGTAGGAGACCAACTAGGAAGTTTGTAATTATTTTATTATCATGGAATGATGTTAACTATAAGTAAGATAATTGGTCCCAATCAAAATGTTTAGGATATTGTCTTGCAAGATGGAAGGTAATAATGGTGATTCTAATGAAAAGAGTGATTGTAGCAAAGTCCTCTTAAAGGATATGAATGGATCCTATTTTAATTATGGATGAAGTTACCTTATAAACCATAAAAGTATCACTAACATATTTACATTAAATTTACAATGATTTATAGTTGATACTATGTGGTGTAAAATTTACTTCAAAATGGATAGGTTTGATAATTAATTACTCATGGATTTTTTTTATCTATAAGTACCTCTATTACTTGGGATGCATTTTGTGGGATGATGGGAGATTCAATAGGTGATAAGGATATGGGTGTTTAGTCAATGGGTAATAGGCTATGTTTGTTGATGGAGGTTTTTCTAAGATAGTATCTTGGTCATAAATGGTATCTTTGTCAAAAGTGAGATCTTGGTTAAAAATAGGATCTCGATCAAAGATAGGTATTTGGCCAAAGATAAGATCTTCAATAAATATAGGATCTTCATTAAAAATGGATGGTAAACCATGATTGTCAAAGGTAGGTTGATCAACTATAGATTGGCTAAAAATGGATGTGTCAAAAATGGGATCTTGAAAAATGGATGGAAGGTTATGACCTTGACTTGGAAGTGGTGTGGCTTGATTAGGCTAGGAAAGACATCTTGGCATGTCCCCAAGCTATGATTTTTAGATGTGGATACACTTGGATCTACCTTGATGTACCCTTTGTTAATAAAATCTTGGATATAATGCTTTAGTCTCATATAATGGTTTATAGAATGTCCTTCAATTTTGTGATAATCACAATATTCATTAATTTTATACCACTCATGTTTTGGGAGGTTTCTTAAAGTATTTGGTGTTTGGGTATATGACTAAGTTTGCAGTGACCAATGTTTGAAGGAATACATCATAAGGTTCCCTTAAAGGGGTGAATTTTTTATTAATAGGCATGGTAATGTTTTTGATAGGTTGGGAGTTTTGAAGTTGTTGTAAATCTATGGGTGGAGTGATACTAAATGGTATGGGTGTTAGAATTAGATTCCCTTTGCTAGTATGATAGGGGATGTTAAAATCAAGGCTATAACTAGTGGAGGGGATACATAGTTGAATTTTAAAAATAATTTTACTACTGGTAATGTGACGTTGATGTGGAATGTTTTGGGATTCCCTAGTAGTGAAGTATTGAAGAGGTAGCTTGATCTTGGAAGGATGGATTTGTGAAAGTTGATGGACTTGATATACTAGTAGCTTGATATTGAAAGGATGGATTTGTGAAGGTTAATGGACTTGAAACATTGGTAGCTTGATCTTGAAAGGATGGATTTGTGAATGTTGATTGATTTGGATTTGATGGACTTGAGTTTGTAAACAAATGTGAATTTGATGTAGTTTGGTTC
Source organism: Torreya grandis (assembly GCA_037957365.1). NCBI lineage: Eukaryota > Viridiplantae > Streptophyta > Pinopsida > Cupressales > Taxaceae > Torreya > Torreya grandis. Next base: position 593,833 of record JARHVA010002740.1, read on the forward strand.
AAGCTTGGGAATGGGTTGGATGAAAAATAAAATGATTGAATTTGATGAATTTGAAAAGGTTGGTTTTGATGGGAATAAGAGTTAAAACGTTGATTTGGATGGAATGTAGTTGGATTGGACTAAATGGGAGTTTGATTTATGAATGGATTTTGGTTCAAATATTGATTTGAAAGTGATGGTTAAGTTGAATCAAAAGTTTGATTTAGATTGATGCTAAGGTTAGAATTAGATGGATTAGTGAAGAAGTTCAGGTTTAATTTTGGGGTGAACTAGATACAAAATCAAATGATTTATTCTAATTACTATCAAAAGGTTGATTTGGAAAACTTGAATGACTATTCATGTTTGTATTTGATTGATGGATGGATGAGGATGAATACATATTCAAACTTGGATTTGGATTAACTTGGTGATTGACTTGACATTGATTCAAATATGTGTTTGAATCAAAGTTGTTTGGATAGAATCCTAAGTTATAAAAAGTATTATTGAGATTTTGAATCGGGATAAAATTGGTCAAGGGATTGTTCCACATAGCCATCCTTCTTGAAATGTATGATGTTACTAAGAAAAAACTTGACTCAATAATGGAAAAAGCCTTAAAATTAAAATCTATAAAAATACTAAAATGACTAAAACTTTAATTTTGTAACAAAACAAATTTTAAGGAAAATAATTTTCACACAAAGAATTTTAACACATGGTAATCACATAGAAATAATAAGCATGTTATATTCTAAACAATTGAGTAATTTGCATAAAAGGTGAAAAATATAAGATGAATGCTTTAAACAAATTTTGGGCCCTCCATTATCACTCACTCATCCATTCTCTTAGCTATAGCTTAATGTTTCAAGGTGTTAACCATGGAGGGTTATACCATTCTCATGTCCCATTAAATCTAATTTTGAGGGTGTGTGGAAAGTTACTTATTAGTGTTAACTGCTAACTGATGCACCAAAGTTGAATGACAAAAATGCAATCCTAGGCTTAATTTATATATGATCTTATCTAAGGGTGAATAAAACCATAGAATAAATCAATATAGTAGAATCACACTATTTTGTCTTATCCCAAAGTTCCCAACATAGCTGTAGGTGTCTCAATGTGTTAACAATTAGAAATATTAGATCTTGAGTTAGTTGTTGAAACCCTGGGTATTGGAACATGAAATCCCCTCACATAATGGTTTTATTAAAACACACAAATGAGGTTTATCCTACCATGTGTTGGTGAAATTCACAATCAATATAGCCCCTAAGAAAAGAAAAATAAAGAAGTAAAAACCCATTTTTGATTTCCAAGTTTTGTCACCAGTGTAACACCAAGGAAAGAGCATACATGGATATCACTTGGGTAAATAGATAAATTGTGAAAATGTTTCTAACTTCCATGCATCATTACCAATGAAATGCTAATTAAATATAATATTCATATTTCAAAACTAAAAACAAAGATAAAAAAAGAGAAGTGATGTAATTACTATGACATTGAGAAATAAAAACAAGAATGTTAGCAACAAGAAAAAATTATCTTTTATATTGATTATTTGTTGTTTCCCTTTAGTAATAATCCTAAAAATAAGGTATTAGATTTTTTTCTTGGTATGAAAAATAAAATAACTTACAATAAACAAGTGAAAACCCATGAAACACACAAAAAAGCCTCTGTGATAAAAATGTTGTTACACAGTCAAGTGAGAAAACCAAAATTACAAACTGATCATGCAAGAAAAAAATAGAATAGAAAACAAGCTTATAGAAATGATTTCACTATGAAGAAGGATAAAAATGTTGTGAGATGAAAATGATACAACTAGAAATGAAAATGTTGTGAGGAAAGATGAAAACACTATGAGATGAGGTGATTTCACTATAGATAGAGATGAAAATGTTGCACGAAGTAGTGATTTCATTATAGAGTGCATTGATTTCACTGTTCTTCCAAAAAAATGTTAGTTTGGTACAAAAATTCTATCAACCTATAAAGGCATACAAAAGTACAAAAAATGCAGGAAACGGTGACAATTTCACTGTTTGGTCTAATAATTTCACTAAAAATTGTTCCAAATTCACTGTTACATAGGATAAATATAGAGTTGAACAAAAAAAATCTATGATAGTTATTTTAATGAATTTTAGATTATATTTCAAGAAAGGAATAAGAATAAACTAGATATGGGTATAGTTAAAAAATCTATTTGGTTATGCATGCATTGATCAGATGATTGTGAAGAGCTCCTCTTTGGTTTGGGAGGATGACCTACAAATAAGATAGCCTAGAGAAAATGGTTGGTTAGATAGATAACTATGTAGATTGAATAAATATAGCTAGATACTATAAGCAAGGGATTCCTTGGAGGATATCAATCCACATGTTTTAAATAATTAAGTTTATAAAATAAAATATAGAGTACTTAAATCAATAATCAAAAGATACTAAAATTGAGTATAAGAAATGCTTGATGAATAAAATGACTGATATAGAAATAAAAAAGTCAACTCTAATGCTAAATAGGTCAAGTGTACTTTATAAAATAGGTTTAAGGTGTGTGAATATGAAAACAAAAAAGAAACTACATTTGGTTGAGGGTAGGTGGGTGAAAGTAGATTGATGTTATTTTCTAACATAGTGACCATCGATGGTTGATGTTACTGTTGGTGGTTAAGGTGACCATCGATAGTTAAATCAACCATCAATGATTTGATAGACCATTGATGATCAAGGTGACTATAAATGGTTACTATGTGTTGGGTCTAGGTATATAAAAGTCATCTTGACGAGATCATAGAAGGTGATTTTGAGAGATGAATTCAGGCTGGGCTGATTGTGAAACATAAAAAATTTAATTGAATAATGGAAACCAAATACTAAGCTTATCAGAGGTTCATAAAATGAATGGTTGAGGCTATTGACTATTTGGTAGAGTATGGCATGATTCTAGTAGAGTAATGGTACTTGGTTATCAACCTAAGGTCAATGATAAGTTAGCTCTCTGACATAATGGATGGATCACTAGATTGTTGGATTATTAGAAGAACACATACAAAATAATCTCTAGATGAAAAATCTCTTGAAGTTGTGGATGGATCCCTTTTCACCTCTTCCTCCTCTATTCTTATAGGCATGGAATGAGAGGTGCAATAAGATGTTAACAAGGGATCCAAATTTTTGTCTAATTTTAACTCATACATGCATTAACTTGCACTCAAATTAGATGAGCTAATTATTAAAAAATAATCTATAGTTGAAGGGTTAGTTATGTTAGTTTAGATGGTAGAACATGACTATTGATAGTCACAGTGACCATTGATAATTAAGTTGATCATCGATGATCGAGGGCTAAGGTAAAGTTGGTGTAAGAGGTGGTTCAAGTTATTGTGTCAAATTGACTTAGGTTAGTTCTAGTTTGGGTTTAACAATGTAGGTTGGGCCCAAGGGGATCTTGAGGTGGTCCAGGTGGATTGTAAAATTTGGAACCATCATGTGCATATTTTTAGTGTCTACATTTTACCCCTTTTTATTATGTAGTTTGTATCAACAAGCTACAAAAAAAAAAATTATTGGTCAAAGGTTAGGTTGCCTTCAGTATAGGAGGAGATATTCCCCCTCAAACTAAAAGGTGACAAGTTAAAATAGAATTAGGTGCAAGTTTGATAAGAGGTGAAGGTGATGTTGAAGGTGGATGTCATGAAGGTGGGTGATAGGTTAGGAAATAAAGTGAAAACACATGTACAAAGTGTGATAAAAGATATGATAGTAAAGATCATGCATAGAATAGGTTTCCATAGTTGGAAAAAATAAAATTTGGTGTTAAAAGGATAAGTGACAAGTGGACCACATGACCACATTTAGGTGGTGGCTGAATTCACTCATAAATTCAAGTATCCTAGGTGATGTTAATGTTTCCATGGGTATCCAAGGTAGGAAGTACTCTCAAGGAAAACATAAATTGGTAAAGTGAAATCATGAGTATCTAAGGTAGGAAGTGCTCTCAATAAGACATAGTGGGTCTCATTTGTGTGAGATAGTGAAATTTTAAAAAGTGGTCAACATGGCAAGTGTTGTTAGTGTGATCAAAAGGACCAAGGAAAAAGTTGTCACAATATGCATTCTAGATAGGCCAAAATAGACTAATAATGAGGTGCCAAAGTGGTTAAGGTAGGTGGAGAAAATAGTATCCAAGGGTGGATGCTTGATTTATTCTTGTTTTAACACATTTTGGAAAGGAAAACAAAAGTAAAATTTCAAGACCCTGACTATCGATGGTCAGGGATCGAAGGGTGGACTATTAGTGATCACCCTGACCATCAACGGTTAGGGGTAAACCCAAAAAGTTTGATAGTCAAAATCAAAAAGTGAGTCTCTTAGACTCATTTGAATAGTGGACTATTGATAGTGAGATCTTGTCCATTTTTGGTGTTTTGTGATTACTCTGTTGATGGTGATTACTAGTGATTAGTTGATTATTGAGTTAGACATGTGGACCAAGTGGACTAGTGAAGATGTATGGTGGGCATGGATGAAAATAAGTATGGGAAATGGATCCTAGGATTCCTCTTCAATGATGGTTGAGGAAAGAGGTAGGGGTTGTGTTGAATTGTATATTATTAATGGTTTTATATATATAGTAATTAGGTAGATGCTTGATGGGTTGTTGTTGGGGAAAGGTCGATTAGGTTTGAGGTGGGTATTAAGTGTTCTTGGTGTGTGTTAAAATTTATGGGTAAAGGTGAAATGTGAAGGGTAGTGTGGGTTGAGGGAGGTTAGAATAGGTGTTAGGTAAGAATTAGTGGTCTAGTTATGGGTTTTTGGGTGGATTTTATTAGTGGTAGGGTTAGGGTATTCTACTAGTGGTCATGCACAATGATCATCAGTGGTCATACTTGACCATAAACAATTAATGACCATTATTAGAATATGTACATGACCATCAATGGTTAAAAATAAGTTGGAGTATTTGTTTTAAAAAGGGTTGAATGTTTGGTTCAAATTAATGTCAAGTGCAATGTTTTAGGTTTAGCAGTTAGTAGTGTAAATGGTAAGTTTGACAGATGAAGAAAAATAGGTTTGGTTACCTAGGTTGAATGTTAGGATGGGGATAATCAAAGTATTATATGGGAAAGGTGAAGGGAAATAATTTATTATGTAAGGCTTAAGGGTAAATAAGATAATTTAAGAGGTAAAGTCTATAGGCAAAATAGTATAGGTAACTAAGTTGTGTTTTCTAACAAACCTTGTAAGCACATGAATAGATCTAGATGCAAGATCAGGTACCTCACATATTTATAGAGATCCACCACGGGATGACCCTAATAGATTGGGAACATATGGAGAAGGTTGGGCTTGGAGTGATGTAACACTACTAACATGTGCCACAAGATGTAGAGATGGGATCTAGCCATGAACACCTTCCTAATACCCACTAGTGAGATGACTATCTTGACATATGAAATGCACAAGATCACATGGCTACCCTTTTAGGGAAATATAATATATCACATTGTAAAAGAAGAGTGGGAAGAGTTATTAAAACTAATATATGGAGATGAACATGATCATGTTAGGTGGCATGCTAGGGGTTTTAGCTACTCTATGATCTATCAAAGATTGAGGGGAAAGAGGAGACTAATGACCATGATGATGATGGTTTTTTCATACTTTTCCTTTCCATATTGAAGTAGTGGGGGGTTTCCCTATCTATTACTGGGGGTGTAAGCTAAGATGATTTTGGGATTCATAATGTTTGGATGGGTACCTATGTTACTTATGTAGATATACAAGGAGTTATTGGGATTTAGATCTCATAAGAGGTATTCCATTACCATTGATCTTGTCCTACACTACTAGGATTATGATAACATCTGAGTGTTAAGTTGGATGGGGCTACCATGGGTGTGGTATGATCAGATAGATTTCTTAGTTAGTTTCATGCGTTGGAGAGATGACTTTACCACTTTAGGTGTAGGAAGAGGATCTCATGATGTAGATTTGTTCAAGGGTAAAGTAGATGCATTAGTGAATAATGATGTTACCTAGAGGCCATATGTTAGGCTTTTAGAGTGGGTTAGATATAAGAGGTAGGCTTTATCCTCATTGAGTATAGGTGGATCTTCAATAGGTGTGATGGAGAGGTAACTTTCATCCCATTTGATACGGTTTAGAGGTAGTTTGACTTGGTATAGGGTATCATTAGCCCATTTTCTAGACATAGGTAGGAGGATGTAGAGATCCTACTACCTAAGCCACATCTAGTATAAACCTTGCTAGATCATGAAGAGTTACCAGTGTAGATAGTGATTAGTGATATAGGTTTTCTAGATGGTTACCTTGCATGGTATCATATTATTTACATGGCAACAAACTTTGGTGGGGATGATGGTGGTAGGTAACCTATAGATGTTGACCTAGATGGTAGAGTTTAGGGGGTATAGGTGTAGGGGTTTCCCTAGATACATAAGCAAGAGTGATGTTAGCCACTACATAGGCATAGGTTGTGGTATTATAGGGTTAGCTCATAAATTTATAGGGTTAGGTGGCCATAATTATAGGTGATAAGGATGAAGATAGAGCTTCACTAACCTTGGTTACCTAGGAGAGAGACTCATTAAGATAGGCTAGAGGAGAAATAACACCTAAAATACCACTAAGCACTATCTCTATGGCACAATACCTATCTATAATGGAGGAGTTACACTACTATGAGGGTATAGTCCTGAGGCATTGTCCTGATGATCCTCGATGGGGCAAGTATAGAGCTAGTTTGGTAGGTGGTACTAGCATGGTGATACCAGGTTAGTGGACTACTTCCATAGGTGGATCAGTAGGGACATTTATAAGACAAGCACTTGGAGTTAATAGTGCTCTACAAGATAGTGATACCATAGGGGCATAACTATGCTATAGTTTAGATATATTATATTTTGTTGTATATCATTTTGATTCTAGCTTGTAATCTAATGTGGTAAGATGTACATTTAGAGAGAGAGAGAGAAAGAGACATGTATATTGTTGTATACATTATGATGTTAGACTCATGTTTTAGATATATGATCCTTGTTTATTGATTATCATTCATGGTTTACATTGATGTTTAGCTCATGATGTTTATATTGATTTGCTTATATTATGTTGACTATCCTTACATCATGGATATTGGATATTGATATAGTCTCATCTAGCCAATCATTTGATGAGATGTATGTTGTTTATGTTCATGGTTATAATGATGTTAATATGATGATAATTTTCATGCTAAAAGTGAATGAGTATATTCTTCCTCATTTATATTTAGACATGTGGTAGAAATGGTTTGTTTCTTTATTATTCATAGATGTTTGAGTTTGACTTGATGATGGATATGCTAATGATGTATATTTTAGTTCATGACACATGTTGATATGGTGTGGTTATGGTTATAGTTATTATTAATTTACTTGAGGTAGAACATGTAAAGTAAGTTAATTAACAATAGTAGATGTGAGAACAAAATATATAATCAAGAGACAAACATCTAAATGAATATATCAACTAGTCTTAACAAGATAGGAAGAGGACATGATGATTCTTCTTTGACAAGGACTAAAACAAAATAGAAGTTAGATTGGATTAAGGAACATAATCCCTTAGAATGTTTTACATTAGCATTCATTAGTCGGTTAAAAAGTGTCTTGGTCACATAATGTCAAGTGATCTCAAAATCCATTATGTATAGTGTATAAAGGGGAGATGGATAAAATGTGGAACCTTCTTGTGAGACTAGCATGCCTCTTGGGTAGGTTTCCAAAGAGTTAGTATAAATAAGTCTATGTCATACATAGTGTAGAGTGATCAATGCAGGAAGTATACTCATGAGAGCCAATTTGGGCTTTCAAGATTAGTTTGCTTATGATAACTAATTATGGCATTCAAAACTCTCTTTTTTTTTATTTTGATTGATAATGGGTACTTTTCTTATTACTTAGGATGGTTAGTGAGGCTGATTGATGTGGGAAGCTTCCATAAAATTTCTTGTTTTGACAAATTCTTTACTCAGTGATCCTTTGAGGGAGTAGTCTAAGTTTATGTGATTTGCTTAATGCCTTTTATATCTATCCTTAAATGGAGTATTCAAACTTACATGGAGAAATTTTTAATATATTTTAAACATCTATCTGTTAAGCAAGTAGTCTATGAATTCTAGGAATGACCTATTTTTACTATTGGTTTGGATTTTTCTTTTTTGCTTTGTTTGATTTTTCTTGACATAAACTTGATTATATAATCTTAAGGATTCAAATTTATGAAGTAAAAATTAAATATACAATAAGGTTTATTAGGTGTAAAGAGGCTTAGGTGACAATGATTATGGGAATCCATTTGATGAAAAGGGGTAGAAAGTACCATGAAAATAATGCCATGGGTAGAGCCATGGTACCCATTATTTAAGATTAGGCTATGATTATGATGGATAATCACATGATTAATTTTTAATCAATTTACCCTAAAATAGGGATATTAAAGTGATTCATAAGTAAGGGATGAGCTTAAGTTATATAAAAAGTGAACTCGATCCCCTTTACCAAAAGAAAAGATGCAAATATGAAGCATTGAGGGGCTAGGTTCTGGGTTTCCTTTAGGAGAGGACAACCGGTAATCTCATGATCCATAATTATGGGTTATGATATAATGTCCAAGCTAATTGAAAGCAAAATTTTCCCGATTACTTTTCATCATATTGGTGATATGCTAGCTTTTCTTTAGGATGAGGTATCTGATGTTGACTTTTCACACTCTAAGGTGTTTGTTATAGGCACATTTGATGCTCTTTTAATTAAAATGAATATGGGTGAGTGCAGGTAAGTGATGCTCATCAAGTAGCTCAAGTTGGGATAAATGGTGTTGATTATAATCATCCTCAGAAATGAATTCCTAAAAAAATATGTAGAGAGATGAGATTTGGACTTCAATAGGCAAGACAACCTCTTCTCCAAACAGAAGAGAAAAAGGGGTAGAACTTGTAGGGGTTTAAATGATAGTATGATATGCCCATAAGGTAAAGTGGATGTGTAAATGCTAATCCCAACTAGATGCATTAACCATTTTAGTGAGCATGTTATTAAGAGTTTTATTAGAGCCCTTAGCCTATCCATTCACTTGAGGGAAATAGGGTGAGAAAAAACTTAATTTAATATTAAATGCATCATAAATACCTTAGACTTATTTGTTTTTAAAATATTTACCATTGTTGATTATAATTTTGTGAGGAACACTGATGCAGTAGATGATGTGATGATTGATAAAGTCGACAATATTTTCCACTTTGGTTGAGACTAAGGAATAGACTCTACCCATTTTGTAAAATTCTTGGTTGTGGTGATCATATAATGGTGTCACTATGAATAATGGGGGTTAATTTCACTGATAAAGTCTAGGCCCCATTATGAGAAGGGTTAGATATCAGTGGATATACAAAGACTATGGATATGTGCATGATGTAAACTAGCATGTTTTTGACACTTAACATAGTTTTTCACATACTCATAGAAATATTGGTTAAGGGAAGGATTGTAATAGCCAAGGTGAAGGATACATTTAGCCATGGATAGGACATAGATCCCATTGTGCATTTCCTTGAAAGCATGAGAGGTTTTGTGACTACATAGGCAATAGAAGAGGAGACCATCAAAGCCACATTTATAAATAATTCCCCATATAATGGTATGACATGAGGTAATCTAGATAAATTCTCTTTAAGAATTCCTAAAAGGGCTAGAAGAAATGATGGTAAGGTTAAGATAGTCGAAGGTCTACTGATACTAAAGGTCAGGTTGGGTCTCCTCCACATTAAATATGGTGGGAGAATCTGGTCTAATATAAGAAGGTTAGGTAAGTCTATGGATAATGATAGATATCTTAGAGTCAAAGAGTGTAGATAGGATCTAAGAGGCAATGAAAGCCATGGTGCCAATAAATTTGTTGTTAGATCATGGGGTGGATTGGATACAGTAGTGTTTAAATGATATTAAGAGTTAATCAACTAGTTATTTTTAGTGTTTCAAAACATCATTTTTATACTAGTAAGAGCCATTAATTTGATTGACTAGAAGTTGAGAGTCACCAAAGATGTTGATTAATTTGACTCATAAGGCTAATGTAGTTTGAAGGCCTATGACTAGGGATTCATATCAACCATATTATTTACATTAAAAATCAAGCTTAAAGGACAAAGGAAGAGGTTTACCATCAAAGGGGATAAGGATAATACCATCTCCCCCACTGCATTGACACTTTTATCTATAAAATAGCATGGTCACCTAATAGGTGAAGTCTACCTAAGAGAGGGTCATGATGGACTCATTATGGAACTCAAGAGAATGAGGTTGGTTGTCTGCTAATGGTGCATTAGCTAATTGTTTAGTAATAACTTGCCCTTTAATTGCCTTATACTAATGGAACTCAAGGTCAAACCTAGCTAAAATCATTAGCCACTTATCCATATGTTGGTTTTGTTATGGCTTAGAGTGCATATACTTGTGTGGGTCGATATTATTTATGGCATAGGTCTTGTGGTTGAGGAGGTAATGGTGAAGTTTGGTGGCCAAAAATACTAAATCCAAGAATTTTGTTTTGGTATGGTGTACCGAGTCTCATATTCTACAAGAATGTGGCTAATGTATTAGACTACTTGCTCTTTATGTTGTTCATCTTGATGAACAAGCATTTCCCCTAGAGAGTGGTTAGTGGCAGAGATATAAATATAGAAAGGATGGTCATATTTAGGAAGGTTGAGTATAGGTGGAGACAAAATGTACTTTTTGAGTAAATCAAAGGCCTTTTGATAGTCATCATTCCATTTAAAAGACACATCCTTCTTCAAAAGGTTGTCAAAGGGTTGGCATCAGTCTGAAAGCTAGGGGATAAAGTGACAAATGTATTAGAGCTTTCCCTAAAAACTATGGAGTTACTTGAGGTTGATTAGAGGAAGAATTTTGAGGATTGATTTGATTTTGGAAGGATCAACTTTGATTCCTTAAAGGGAAATGATAAATACAATAAGATTTCTTGATAAGACCCCAAAAATGCATTTCTTAGGGTTACGATAGACATGGTAATGGATGAGTCACTCAAAGATAATATTAAGAATGGCCAAATGATCCTTAAAATATTTGGATTTCCTAATAAGGTCATTTACATAGTCTTCAATGATCTTGTGGATAAGGTCATGGAAGATATAAGTCATGACACATTGGTAGGTTGCACCAATGTCCTTTAGTATGAAAGGCATGACCCTATAGTAGAATGTTCCCCATGGGGTAATAATGGTGGTTTTGTGCTGATCTTTAGGGGTAATTATAATCTGATTATAACTTGAGAATCCATCAATGACAGATAACATCTCATGGCTGATTATAAGATCAACTAGTTGGTTGATGCTTGGTATAAGGAATCCATCTTTAAGGAAATCAAGGTTGAGGTCATGAAATTCCACACAAATGCATAGTCCTCATGTGGCTTTGGTGATATGCATAACATTCAAGACCCATTGGGCATAGTCAATGGGTTGAATGAAATTGATAGATAAGAGACATTGAAGCTCTTCTTTGATAATAAGGGATATGTGAGGGTGAATTTGTCAAATTTTTTGCTTAATAGGTTTGGCATCATGGTTGGTGACTCTGTTATGGGTGGAAATGGTGGGGTTAATTATAGGTATGTCACTCTATGACCAAGAAAATGCTATGATTTAATCTTAGAGGAAAGAGGGGAAGTCCTAAAGTTCCTTATAATTTAATAATTGGTAAAGTTTGATAATGCAAGGGTTATCTAGAGTGCCCAAGTTTATATCCATGGTGGATTCATTCAACATGGTGGAAGTCTTAGGAGGATGGGATTTGTGGATGAAATAATCTAGTGCACCAAGTTAGGTGGGAATGGAGTCATCATCTTTGCAATACATGGTGTTAATGATAGGAGACTTGTCTCCTATTATTTTAGGATGGGTCATGGGGATGGTTAGAATTTCCCCTTCCTTTTGATAAGTCAAGGGTCTGAGGCTGATCATGTTGATAAAAAAAGTTAGGTGGGATGATATCATCATCTTCACACATAGGTGGGGGAGAAGTTGGTGAGGAAGGGATATCTTCCTCAATGATCATGATGGTAGGTGGTACAATTTTTTTCTTGATGGATAGAATGAAATTGAGGTCATTTTTCTCATGAGGCCTTCTAGACTCAATGGAAATAAACTTGTATGGGCCATGCTCATATCATCCAAGACCAAATGATTTCCAATTTCACCTATGGAGGCATGTCTTAGCAATGTTTGGGTTGTCTAAATCAGAGAAGCTAGAGGTGAATGGTCAAGGCAAAGAGGAGGTAGTAGAAGCATCAAGTGGTTTGTTAAGTCCTACATAGATGAAATGGGTTTGATATTTTAAAGGTATAAAGGGAAAAATGGCTCTGATATTGGGGCCATTTATGATTTGGTAGTCACATTTCCCATACTCTTGGGGAGTAGGGAAAGCATAAAGGGTGAGGAGGTGATATTCCCCCAGTGAAAGATGTTAGAATGTGGATTCCAAGTGGTCTATGGTGGGGATTTGGTCTGAGGGGATTGATGAACTAGTAGATGCCTCATTGGTAGAAGAAGATATGGGTTCATCCTTTATGGTTAAAGGCTTGTCTTTGGTCAATGAGGGGTTTTATATAGAGGGAATAAGATGTCATTGGGTCGATAAGTCATGTTGCATAATGAAAAGGGTCTTAGGTCAGCTTGTATAGTGACAATTTGACCTTCACATTCAAACTTAATGAAACAATGAAGGGTAGAAGGTACACAACCCATGGAATAGATCCAATGTCACCCATCAAAAAATTATACTAGAATTTTCCTTCCACTACATAGAAAATCTTTAGGAGCATGCAAGGTCCTAAATAGATATGAAGGATAATAGTTCTTAAATTAGTGGACATGGTGTCATTAAAGGATTAAAGGATGGCCAAGGTTTTAGACATGAAATTATTTGGTAGTTTGAGTTGATTATAAGCATGGGAGGAGATGATATTAATAATATCTCCCCTTTCAATCATGACCCATTTGTTGTGGGTTTGGTTTATGTAGACAGTGATGAAAAGGGGGGATCTAGGTCATCAAGATGGATAGAATGTATTTTTGAATCCTTAAAGGTGACAAGGTTGGAAACTTGGAAAACACCAACAAAGGATACCAAAGGTTGAGGGTATTTTGGTTGGACCTCTACTGATTACAATGCCTCTATCATTACTTGGTGATGATGATTTGAATTAGAAAATAGCTCATATAAGCTCATCTTTTATGGGGTCTAGTGAAGTTGTTTGAACAACACTCTCCTGATTGATTCAAATGGGTTAGATTAGAAGGTACCCAAGATATATACCTTGGGTTTTGATAAAGGTGAATTTCCTTTATTTTTACTTGGTTGGGAGGTGAAAGATGGGTATGTCCATGGGATGGACACATTAGCCTTCCCCTTATATTTTTGTTGAGTGTGTGATCATGTGACCACATGGATAGTATAATTAAAGGGAAGAGTTGTGGTAAGAGATTAATTGGTTCCTCATCACTCTGAGGTGAGGGTGGGGAAGTAGGTAGGTGTTGGGTAGTGGTTATTATATATTGGATTGGTAGTGGGCTCATGGGAGGTTCATTTTTTAATAAATTATCCACATCATAGAATTGATGGATTATGGTTTGGAGATATTTCTAATTACCTATGTCATGCCCTAATTCCCTATGATAGGATCATACTTGGTGGTCATTATAATAAACTAGTTTTGAAATAAGAGGGTTGAATGGATTGATAAGAGGTAAGGTCAAACAAGAAGCTTACAATGACCTTTAGAAAATAGTCAAGTAATATTCAACTAAAGGTAGAGAGGGTTTAGAGGTTTTGACCTTGATTGGTGAGATGGAAATATTTATAAGAATAGGTTTGGTGCTAGAGGTTTTGGGAAAGATAGTGGAATTCTTAGTTGATGGATTTGGTTTGGGTAAGGTGTAAGTTTATAAAGTGGAGGTAAGAGGTTTTAGGGTACGTAGTTTGGTTATTGATGGCTAGGTGAAGATTGGTGTGTCATAAAGCAAATGTGCTGGTGTAACCAACAATAGTGGTTAGGTTTTGGTTGAGATAATTGGATTCTTAATAAAATTGGAGTAATGAGGTCCCAAGATAGAGGGTAAGGTTGATGGAGGTAGAAGTTTGGCCTTCTGGCCTTTTACTAGCTTTACTTCCTTGGTTGATTTGGTTTGGTGTTTGGTTGTTGGGTTTAGTGAGGTCAACTCCAATTTCAAGGAAGGGTGATTAAGGATCTATGTAGGTAAGATGGAAAGGTTCTTGATTGGTTTAGATATACCATTAAGACATGTTAATTATATTCAAAGAATCATAAATATTAAAAAAATAGTAATGTTTACCTCAAAAATTTGTATGTTGGTCTCAACCATGATCTTCACTAGACCCATCCCTCTCACTAGCTGGTGGTCTAGATCTTGATGTCATAATCTTACAACTTGTTAACCCACATGAATCTCTTACTTGATTATTCAATCTGAGTCAAGATGTCCTTCACCATTATATGTGAGACATATGCAACAATCTTTCAACTCAGAATATAAGGTTTAAACATCTTAACAGCGTCCATGAGAGTGAAATATTTCTTTTCCATGATGGTATACTTCATTTTAGATCCTTACATATCATTTTTAAAGAAAGGTATGGCTTATTCATGACTGTCATCATTATTTTTCAATAAAACTATAGCTACAGTACTATGGGATGTAAAAGAGAATATTTGGAATGCTTTTGTGTAATCAAGACTAGCCAAGATAGGGTAAGACTTCAAGGCTCCTTTGATGTCATTGAATTATTTCATGACCTTCTCCTCCCACTTAATTATTTGGTCCTTATTCAACATGGATGTAATAGGTAGAGTGATCTCTTTAAAGTTAGACACAAACCTTATTACCAAGTTTATTTGTCTAAATAAGGACTAAATTCCCTTCTTAGAGTTTGGGATAAGCACTTTGTCAATGGCTTCCACCCTCTTTGGATCTATCATGACACCATCCTTAGAAACTATATTTCAAAATAAAATGGATTTTTTTACTCCAAAGTGACATTTATTAGGATTAAGGGAAATGTCAAATTCTTTGAATCTAAGGAAAACTTTCTCTAGATGTTCCAAATGTTCTTTTCTATTTTTGGAGTACATTATAATGTCATCCTAATACATAGCTATAAACTTGTTAATCACCCTTGAAAAAGTAACATCCATATCTCTTTAAAATGTTTCATTAGCATTCATTAACCCAAAAGGCATCCTCATGTAGACATAAGTGCCCTAAGGAATTGTAAATATAGTCTTGGGTCTCTTATATTATTTTACCATAACCTAGCTATACCCTAAGAAACCATCTAAAGTGGATAAAATATTTAATCTTATTAGGTATAAACTTTATTCAAATTTTATAAATCTACACACAAGTGGATGTAACCATTCTTATTTCTCATAGGGACTAAATTTTCCAACCATGATGAATACTTGATGGGCTAAATAATTCCATTGTCCCTTAGCTTCTTTAACTCATCCCAAATCATGGTCGCCAAGAAGGGGTTAATATGTATTTTTTTTGCCTAAAAGGCTTGTTTTTAGCTATAATGGGATAACATTTTGAAATAAATCTTCTCCACATGATTTCAATTTAGATTAGGATCAAGCCAAGTAATCTTGGTACTTCTTTAATAGTTTCATGTAATCTTGTTTCTCTATTTCACTTAGGTGTGTACCCAACTAGACCTTCCTTATATTTTTGTTAGATCCCAAATTTCATTCAATCACATATTTTGATATAAATATCTATTTTTGACTCAATTTTCTCCATCAAAATATTCCTCTAAACTCATTAATCCCCTTGGGATGGTTTTCATCATTAGTTAAATGACATCTTTCCCAAATAAGGCTCCCTTCCCATCATAGGTCTAAAACATGGATTCCAAGTCTATGAGATGATCTTTAAATTTTTCTTTGTAATTTAGAAACATTTGATCATTGTCATCAAATATTTTCCAATGACTAATGTTATCTTGGATTGAAGGTCTAACAAGCACCTCCACTTCATACTGACAATGAGGGTTCATAGTTTCAATTTCAAACTGATCACCTAACCTTGCAAGTCTATTATCCTCTTCATTTAAATGTATATCATGATAGAAAATAATGAAAGTATCAAATAATTCTAACAAATCCCATAAAATATTCCTATATTATTTCAACCTTTTGTTTTTGGTGGCATGGGCGTTACAAACCTACTTAACCACTAGCTCAGAATCACCCTTTACAATCAAACTTTTAATTTCATGTTCACAGGAAATTATGAAACCAAGCGAAAGTGCCTCATATTCAGAAGTATTATTCATGAACTCAAAGTACAACTTAAAATAAAACATAGAATGTTTATTGTTAGGGTCATAAAAGACAACCCCAACTACATATGCAAGATTGAAGCAAGCCCCATCAAATGACATTTTCCAAACATCACTTTCATTATCAGGTTCAAAATCAAGGATAGTTGGTTGTTTAACACATTCCACATTCCCAATGAAGTTACCTAGCTCCACATCAATATAAAACACCTCATTTAGAGCTCATTTTAGATCTTTAAGTATATGCAATGTCTTAAGCTCTATATGAATTTTGGCCATCTTACCCTCTAGATGGATGGTGGATAAGAAAGATCTATTTGAAAACTAACACCCATGATAACATCCCATTTTTATGAAAATAAAATCCTCCACTTGAGAGTATAATCCACAAATACCACATCCATATTCAATAATTTACTTGGATGAACTACCAACTACACCACTGTTCCTTTGACTTGTCCAACAACTAGTACCTCTCATGAGTATATGGAATATCACTTGCCAAAGGTAAAAGTGATTTTTAATCCATTCTCATTAAGGCCACATAGGGGCATCACATTGTAAGAGGTTATAAAATCAAACATACAATTGTGAACAATCAATCCATTAATCAGTAGGGTGGTATAAAAAAGATTAACATCTAGCTTACTCTCTATTAATATAGTCCCCAAATAAACCTTTAGGGTTGGTTTAATAACCTAATCTTATTCTTCATCATCATCCAAGAGTGTTTAGGGTTAAATTAGTCTTAGTTATAACTATACTTTAACTAAATTCCTAGTACTCAAATGCCTTACTATGTTTAGGTATTTGTAACAACTCAATAAGTGGCATAATGATTTTTATTTAACTCAATACTTGGGCCATATCACACATGTTGTACTAAGGAAGGGGTGTATTTTGAAGAAGTGTGACACTAAGATAGTATGGATTAGAATTCCTAACAACATTTTTCAAGGGTGGATTTATTCTAACATCATTCATACCCTTAGGAATACTAGATAATATGGGTTATCTAATCTTGAATAGAGCACCTCTTTGTTTAAAAATTTGTAAAATAGGTTCTAGCATAGAGAAACCAAGGACTTATTTATTTCTCTTAACTTACTTACATCCCCTACCCTTAGATTTGTAGGGGTAGTGTCTTGAGGAAAAACACATTATTTCCTTCTTAGACTATACTCTTTATCTTATGTAACTACTTCATTAATTTGTAGTTGCATGTCCTTAATCGAAGGACTTCCCCAATCATATTTATTAATCATTAATGATCCTAAAAATTTAAAGTCATGATTGGGTAATTTATATGTTTATGTCATGTTATCATCACAAACAAACTCTGAAGTTAGGACACATATGTTTTTGTCTGTACTCTAAAATTGATCAATGTTTGTAACACTCTATAATTCTATGGAGGTAATCATATTACTTTGGGAGATTTAAAAATCAAACATCAAAATCTCATCATATTTAGATGTGGACTTAGGTTCCTCTACATATTCATTAATTCATTTATAATTATCATAAGATGGGGGAAGAAGTATGTATCACACTAATCAATATCACAATCTATAGCATTAACTTTGGCATTCAATGGATCAAGAACTTCCTTCCTAGTTCCTCTATTTTGATTTATATCATTTATTTCATCATGATCAGGCATCTTCCCTATATCATTATCTCAATTATGTAAATAAGGCCTCCCTTGTGCTTGATTCTAATTTTGAGATCTCTCCTAATTTGAAGATCCATGAGGGATCCCCTTCTCAACTCTAGTCATCATTTATGGAATTTCCTTGACAATAATTGCCAAGGTTTTCATGGTTTCCTCAAGGTTGGTTGTCTTCATGGACTAAGTCTTTTTGAGATTAATCAACTTTACATCAACTCGTGTTTTTAAGGGCTTAACCACAACCTTTATATTATTTTCAATTCATATGTCCATATTTAATTCAAACCTCAAGTTTGTAGGATCCTTGTCCCTCAAGTAGTACATAGCCTTTTTCTCAAATGCATCGTAATATTTGATCAAGAAATTTGTATCACTAGGTCTAATGTTTTTGGGCTCATCATACTATTATTAAACCATGTATTAAAGTCCTACACACAGTCATTAGGGTTATTTTTTATTTTTTCAAATTCTTCAATAAGGAACCTAGGATCAATCCTATCACCATACTATATTTTGAAAAAAAAATCATTTCTTCCCATGAATCTATGCATCCAAAAGGAAGGTAATTTAACCACTTACATTCATCTTATTCCATAATGTTCAAAAATATCTTAATGAAAAAATACTCATGCTCAACCTCATGATCTTCAATGATAATTTGAAAAGCCTTTAAACGTTTATCACCAGTCACTACATTATTCCCTTACAACTTTAGGAGGTGGTTCCTTACTTCATTTAGAACTTCACTGGGGCAACCCTCCATTTCATCAAAGTCATTAGGTTTGAATATGGGAATTTGAAATTTAGGATATTCATTTTCATCTTGATCTCTATGCCTCATTACTTATTTAATTATGGTTTCAAGATTAGATGATAAAGGGTTATTAGGGGGTGAGTTAGGTGGACTTGGGGGATCAAGCCTAGGAAGAGATTCATCTAGTTGAGAAGGTTCTAGGTAATAAATTAGACTATAAGGCTATGAGTTATCAAGATAAGTATGATAATATTTAATCAAAATAAGTTCAACAAATAAAAGTTTAGGTGTACCAAAATCTTAACAGTCTAAACACTCTTTGTAGTTGAACTTTGTCCTTCAATTCACCTCAATACTTGTCTTCTTCTTTGATGAACACTTAAGGGTGAGACAAGCTTATTTGATTATCACCTTTGAAGCATGATCTCAATCCTTCCATCTTTTCAAGAAAAATAAAACTCACAATTGAAAGAATTAAAAATGGGAGTTGATCTTTCTTCAAACTAGATATAATGTTGGAGTCATCACTAGAAGAAAACTTATAGAATATAATAGATTAAATATAAGTAGTGATACATACTAAAACTATACATTTCTAAAATTAGTGATGAGATATAATAATAAAGACACTAAAAAATTTAGACTCATGTTTAAAAAGTCAAATCACTTTAAAACATGAACAAATTAATAGTTCTATTTAGAATAAATTTTCAACACAAGTTTCAAGGATATTTTCACTCCTCAACAATGGTGCCAATAAAGTGTTACATAGTTGATGGCCTAAAGTATTAAACCATTCTCAAATAACCTCAAATTTAAAATACATGAGATAATATGAGTAAACACTATATGAAACTACTCGTCAGAGGTTACTTAATTAAATATTTCTTAATAGAAAACTTAAGAATATTAACAAATAAACCCTCTATAAGAGTCCCCATCAACACAAGTGCCAAGGTATTTCCCCAATAATGGCACCAATGAAGTGTTGGTGCATTTAGTGACCCAAATATCCAAATCAACAAATAATAGGTAGATAACTATAGAACCTAAACTTATTTCTAATTTCATATTAGAGTCCCTAACAACATAAGTTCCAAGGTTCTTCCCCAACAATGGCGCTAGTAAAGTGTTGGTTCCTTGTTGTATACCTCTTTCACTAATCCTTGAACACTTGGGTAGCATGGAAAACTTGGATTGTAAACCTATAATTATGTCATTATATATGGGGAAGGGTTTAGCATCAAGATAGACTGAACATATAAAATGAATGGAAGACATTGACAAATGGTATGGTTAGTTGCCTGCTAAATATGCCTCTCCCTAAACCAAGGTGAGAAGACATAAGGGGTAGATTTATCACATGGATGGATGCTACAATTCAATATCCATGGGGATTATTGGCACATAAACAAATTTGACTAGGGCATAACCAAACTTGCACAGTCCACTTGAAAAGAGTTGTCACATAGCATGGGAAAATGCTCTAAACTAGTCATAAGTTACTAAAGATAGATGGTAAAGTGATTATAACCTTCATTTATAAATAATATTTATAAAAATAGGGTCCAAAATAAAGATTATAATATTGGTCTCTAAAGAATAAAACATAGATACATTTTAGATTTGTGATATTTATTCATCTATAGGTAAATAACACTTAAAATAGTAAACAACATCCATTATTTGTAGGGTAGGGTAGGTATGATGAATTAAGTATATTGAATAGTTGTGTGGTGGCTTTAAAAAAGTAGGAATTCCATCAATATCCATGTTATAAAACATTGAAAAATTCAAAACACTAGTAAGCAAGATAAGGAAATTATTAGAAATACTTTGTATTCATTGGTGCCAATGCAATGAAATTATTCAAATGATTCTTGAAACCCTAAAGTACAAATTGTAAGTATATATTCAATAACATTCTCTTATCAAATACATAAACTTGGGATGTCCTTAAAATATTATCCACAACATATTCATAAATCATAGTACAAAAAAGAGTTTATAACCTAGATCTATGACCAAAACAAATATCATTTATAGGAATAAACTAAATACCCAATCAATAGAGCATGAATAGTATATTATTGCATTTAATTGACAAGATATGGTATAATCCACATGTATTTTCCAATAACTTGAAAATAAATCTTACATACATCAATTTTTAGAATGTTAACATGGGGAGAAACATGGTAGATTTTTTGTAAAATAGGGGAGACATATACATTCTCTCAGAGCTTGCTAATGGTTGTATAGCTATAACCACCTTATCAAGAAAGATGAAACACACAACAAGAATATTGAAATTGAAAATACTTCTACAAATAGGAGATTTATGAAAGATGAAAGTGCCTAAGATGTAGGAAAACCAATGATAATTAAAAAGAAGACAAGCCCTCTTTTTATACAAATTTCTCACACCAAATTATTATTTCAAGATGATCCAACTTGAATATTCTCTTGATAACACTCGAAAGCTTATGATATTACAAATAAATGATTTGAGTAACTTCTTATCCATGTAATGATGTATTTTTATAACAAAACCTTGATCACCTTAGCTGAAAATTCATTGCACTTGAGTTTAAGGGACAATATTCCCCTGGAAGCAAAACCATCTCTTTGTCTTCATGTGTAACTACAGTGACTTTCTCTCCCACTAATCATTTTCACAACTAGAATCTTACGGACAACTACCCTGCTCCTTGTGCAAGCTAAATAGTGCCCCTAGATTTTTAAGGATTACATTAGAATACTCTAAATGTGAAAGAAGCAATGAAAGATCCATGGTCATTTGAATAATATCCTTTCAATGACCCACCTTTGTTTTAAAACCCCTACAAAAAAATTATTCTATGGAGGTCTTCGATAATGGCCAAACATTGGCAAATGTAGTACCTATTTTATTTTTTACCTTTTTATCTTTTGAGTTTCGCATGCCTTCTTTCCTTTTGATTTTGAACTTTTAGGGTTGCCACCAAAATTAATAAGGTTATATGTACATTTATTGCTTCTTTTTTCCTTATAAAAGACTTTAGATCCCTTTTGAAATTTTCACCTCCTTAACCTAATAAGATTTTAGACCCCAACTATAACTTTGCATGATGGTAGGAATATAGAGGTCTAGTGTACATTTACAAATTACAATTTCCAGCTCCACCCAAAAGTTATACTATATACTTGGGAACTTCAAAATAAATTTGTAACTTTCAACTTGTAAATATGCATTTGGATTGAAAATTTCTGGTTTGAGCCTTTGACCTTATGTTGACTAGTGGGTGGAAAATATTTGAGTGCAATTTTAAAATTACACATTTGTAAATGAAAATTTTTATGTTCCTTTGAAATATAAAATAAATCTCCCTTTGAGACTTTCTAGATTTATTCCAACCTTTAAGTAGAAACATTCCATATAGAAAATCTTCTCAAGGGCCAATCCTTTCTTTATCTATAATTTAATTCTCCATTTTTTGCTTCATGTGTACATTGGGATATATCACGTTAGCTATCTATTGTGGCCTTTAGGGAACTAAGATTTATTTAAGTCTCTACATCAATCACATGATTTTTGGATGTCTGGGCCTCATAAAGTGATTATACATTTCCAAATTATAAGGTCTTTGAATCCATGTAATAATGAAACCTTTATCTTTCTTATCTTACAACTATTCATAAAACTACAAATTAAACATCTCTTTCTATTTTTTAATATCATGGAAATATCTAGAGAAACCCATTCCTAAAAATGGAAAGCCTATGCTATCTAGAGAGATTGGTAATTCGTCACCTAATGTCCATAGACCATTGTTGAATGAATACATTAGAAGGCCCCAATCTTTGTATCTTTCACTATTCATTTTATGTATTGTAGAAGAGGTGTAAGCATTGACCCATGCATAATCATCAACTGGAAGAGGAGCTTCAACATCCTCATCACTATGCCCAAACAAGAATCTAGTAGAGCCAAAACTAGGAGGTGGTCTAATAACAAAAAGTCCAATACAAATTATGCCATAATTATCTTTATTTACAGGCTGATTATTTGGACCATATGTCTTTAGAGAATATTTTCTCACATCTAAGTATTTTAGCTTGATTAAGAATGTAGAATTTTTAGCTTTGGTTTTTTTAATAATATTTCATATTTGATTTAAGTATCATATACTAGAGGCAATATCCTCATAAATATTAACATTACTTCCTCTAGAAACAAAGGTAAAGATGGATGTGGCCTAGCAACTGAGAAAGGAGGATCTAAAAGAAAACTAGAAGGGATAATACTATGTTGGCTTCTATCACTATATGAATTATGTCCCATAAAATTTGAAAACATACCATATTTCTGACAAGTAGCTTGACTTGATACTAGATAATTAATAGAGAGACCAAATAGTCTTATAAGAGATGGAACATCTACCTATGTATTCTAATATTACAAACCCATATCATCTTTCTTCTACCATAACATCCTCTCACATGATACATTTTTAACCATAACCACCTCGTCTCAAAAAATAACATTAGGTTCATTAGCTGCCCTCAGGTCATCATTCAACTAGATGAAGGCATGTGGTATAAGTTTTGAACATTGAATGTTATTTTAAATTATGTGGGCTTGGAACATTGAAATGAAATTTAGTATTCCACAAGGTTTAGAGGTTCATATGTACTTTAAAAATTACAATAATTAAAAATGCATTTTGCATGTGTAATTTTGTCATGGAAGTTTATGGGCTTTAGAAATTAGGAAGCAAATTGCAATTTTGCATTTGTAAAGTTTCACTCTACCTTATA